>JAWWEE010000001.1:41790783-41802556 GCA_035221455.1 Xenops minutus | reverse complement strand
GACTATGTTTATTTCTTACATTAGATAATTCTGTAGTCATGAGACAACAGTGGACTCACCCTAGTGTAAAACTGCAGAGATCCAAATGGAACTAAAGTGAAACTGCAGTTGGTACCTCTTCACTATTTTTATTAGAGATAAGCCTGGCATGAGAATTAGGACATCTCTGATTTGAATCTTTTAAAATTCCCAAGACAAGATCATGTAATGTTTTCTGATTCTTATAATTTTTTTTTTTTTGCTATTGAGCCAAATAATGAAGAGTGAAGTGTCTGTAACAAGAATTAATAAGGAAAAAAAAGCAGAAGAGAAAATACTAATAGTTTATGACTATTTTATAGTATTTTTTTTCTGAAATTACAGAAGTATTGTCATATCTCACAGTGGATACAATTAAAGTCTGCAAGCCACAGATGTCAAAATTATGATACTTCTACAATTGCTATGAACTAAATTTTGGAATGGTTTAATTCCTCATCTATATGCAAAAGTAAAGATGACAAGACTGAAAATTACTCTGATGAGATATTTACAGGACCTGAGAAATCTTTTGTTTCACTCTATTCCTGTTGGATCGGTGGACCTGACTGCTAAAGTAATTTGCATGGTGTTTGATATCCAAATGTTTACCCAGGTAAAGGTTACATATGTCATTTAGAAACTTGAGTTACACCATAAATCTTTTTATTAAAAAAAAACCCCAAAAACCAAAAAACAAACGACAAACCAAAAAGAAAGAAAGAAACAAAAAACCCAATCCTCTAAAACCAACTCACAAAATATTTTCAATATATGGTAATATTTCGGTCATTAGAAACAGGAAGATACAGACTTGTGAAATCAAAGTCAAAGACATTTATATATACAGTAGGAACTCACTACCTGTACTTTGTTTTTACAGGTGCAGCAATATAAGAACAAATAATTGTGCAGACAATTTTTGTAAAGTTATGGATTCACTGGCTCGTCAGAGAATTATTCTAGTATTACGTCAGTGTAACATGGTGTTGAGGAAGACTCAGTATTTACATTTTAGGTGTAATCAGGCAGTTATGTGTAAAATGAGATAAATTTTGTAAGCAACTACTGTGGATGTAAAAGCATGTTCACAATTTGGGAACAGAAAGTAGACCATACTTAAATATCTGTCTTTGTCTTCTGTATTTATACTAAAACCCAGGGCTGGATGATAGTTTGCAATTGTGAGACTGTAAACCTGTTTTAAAAACTATGACTTTGGCCAAATGACTGATACTTTACTAAATTATTTTATAGAGTGTTACCTGTTGAGTTGAATTTCTGATGTGATACCAAAAACAGTTCCCTTACATGATGATGCTCAGACACAAAGTATGAGTGGTTTATCTGATGATTTTCCAGAAATGAAATCAAAATAGAATATGAATTAGCTATAGTAGTATACCTGTCCATAGTCTTACTCTGGATAAAGTTTGCTACTTTCTGGGTGAGACCATGGAGAGAAGATTAGAGGGGAGGGAAGGGTGAGGAGTGGGGAGAATAATTTGAACAAAAGCATTTTGAGTTTGTTCAAGTCTGCTCCCTAAAAATACTTTTCCTTTGTCCTCTTCAGTGAGAACATTTCAAACCTTCAGACAATTTCATGAGCAACAACTTTTGCCCACGTATATAAACAGCACGTATATTTTGCTCATTCTCATAAGCAAAATCAGAACTCCCTGGGATGACACAAACTTTTTCTATGTTAGTAAAACAACAATGACAATTCAAAAACATGTAGTGCTTCCTTACTAGCTCATTAGCAATGAATTTTGATTATGAAAGAATGGTTTGATAAGAATATTACTATATTTGCATTAAATACAAGTTTGCTGAAGAAACATTTCTGATGGTTTATAGTTTCATCAGTATGTTAATACAAAGTCAGCCAGGTGTGCCATTATTCTTTCTATTGCCTTGAAAGATATGCTTTAGAAAAATTTACTCAAACCAACGTTTGCATTTGATACTTGAAAAGCATACAAAATTAGAAGAAAAGGAGGAAACAGAAAACTTGTATCCAGTTTGCAGGAACATCTTGCCATTGATTAATGTCTCTGTGTTTTGAAAGTGTAGTTTAAGATCTGTCCTTGAAAACACGGATCATATCACACTGCCAAGTATTTCCAGATAGCTAAGAAATATGTTTTTTGCCAGTGTTATAAAATCTGTTCGCATTTCCTGAATCAACATATAGAAATATTCAGTGTTAGTGCGGTTTAGAATATGTAATCAGACTTGGTATCTTCTATGATTTTTACAAATTGTCTAACACAGTCAGGAATTAGTTGCTAAATTCCAAAAGGGAACCATTACTTCATCTTGAATTTCCTCTCATAATAGACTTATTTCTAACATAATTTCCTGCACCAATGTTTATATATGTAGACATTTGTGTATGTATAAAGAGATATACATATATATGCACCATAAAAGTCATAACGTGTATGTCTCACAGTGTTTTCCAATTCAGTAATTTTACCTATGAGAATGACAAGTATCTAACATCCTTCTAATCTCTAGCTGTTCCAGATCTAATAATGTATTTCCCAGGTCTCCGTAGCTAAACAGTTTCTGCAAAAGCAACTGAAAAGATTCTGAGAGTTTAAGTTTTATAGATAGTGTTATAACTAGTCTTTTGTCTCTGAGTAGAGTGTTTAAATACTGAAATAACTGTCCTGTGGAAATTGCTAGTCCTTTCACATTCTTTCTAATTTGGATAGAAAATTTTGACATATTTTTTACAGAATTTTCTTTTTTCATTTTTTACATTATCATAAAACAGAAATTTCAGAAAAAGGCTTAAGTCTTAATGTTTGCAATTACAGTAAAATATTTGAATATTTCCAAAACTAGAGCAGCTTGGGATGAGATTAATAGATGTCTCTCAGGCACTACAATATTATTCTGATGACATATTTCTCTTCCTGGCTAAGCTTCTGTTGCGTATGATGTGTTTTCAAGATACAATCGCAGGATTTTCATCATATGTTGCAATTGCAAACACAAAAAAAGCAGTGATATGTCATGAGAGAGGTAATGTATTCACAGAACCATTTTGTTTGTGTGAGGAAGGGATGCACTTGAGTTATAACCCCTGTGAGGTGCTGCAACAACAAAACACAGACTGAAGTTAAAGCAGACCACAAAACAAAATATTTCCACTACTTTCAAAAAACTTCAAACTTTTCTCATTTTGGTTGATCTGACCAGATTTTCCTCACAGGAAAAACACTTTTCTTGGAAAAATTATATGTAGAAACTGCATTTCCTCATTATTGAAAAAAAAATAAAATTCACTACGATATTTGTCTGAGAATCAATAATAAACCAAAACTTTAAAATAGTTTTGGAAAGCACTTTGTTTCTGGGTATTACATTTTTACACATAATTGCATCAAGGTCCTGATGGTTTATGATAACATGAGCTTCAGGGACAAGACAAGTAAATAGGAGATGAATGGACCTGCCTGGGATGTGTGAAGGTGTGCGTAATGAAGTACAAAGGGAAGAGCAGAAGGCTTGGAAGTACTCAAACTGCTTCTAAGTCCCTGAACTTTATGTACTGCTAGGTATTGGACAAGATAATTGTGCCTGCCATGCAGCTGGAGGTGAGATTTGCCAGTCCCCATGCACACAGCTGAGCGGTCAACCCTTACCGAGGTGAGAGACATGGAAGCTGAATGATAATTACCAGACTTCAACTCACTATTTCAACTTCCTATAACAGCTCCCAAAAGAGGCTAACAAGAAAATTTTACTTCCCAGTTATACAAACACATGACAAACCCTGGTTCCTCATTCCTGCCAGGTCCCCTCTCCCAGGAGGGCCAACACTAGGCTGTGTTCCAGGAAAAGCAGAGAGGAGCTCCCAACCATGCCATGGGAGAGCCATGGCCAGGTCCAACCTGCACCTGGGGGATGGCTCTGCTGAGAGTCAGTCTGCCCAGGCCTTGGCTACAGCCCTGCTGACCCACAGTCTGATATCTCGACCTGGCCTCAGGCTGTGCCCATCCCAGTGACCATCCTGGGACTGCCCTACCCGGATTCCCCTCACCAGGCTTCATCCTGACCCACACCCATGGGACGCCTTTGCACAGCCCTGATGTTTACTACTGAGTCCCAGGCAGCTGGAGCAAGTGCCTTTGCAGCATTCATGAGCCAGATCTCTAGTATTTTCCTTCTCCTCAATGCAAATAATCAAAGATTTTTATTGTTTTGCTGCATATTACAGTTTGATAGGATAAGACCCACACAAAAGTACTGAGAGAACTGGCAAAAGTGTTCACTCAGATGACTTTCATCATTTATCAGTAATACTGGCTAACTGAGGAGGCCCCAGGTGACTGGAATTTGGCAAATGTGATGTTCATCTACAAGGGCCAGATGGAGGACCTGGGGAACTACAAGCCTGTCAGCCTGACCTTTTTCTTGGGAAGGTTGTGGAACAGATCATCATGAGTACCATCACATGTCATGTGTAGGACAACCCAGGGATCAGGCCCAGCCAGCATGAGTTTAGGAAAGGCAGGTCCTACTTGACCAACCTGATCACCTTTTGTAACAAGGTGACCTTCTTAATAGATGGAGGAAAGGCTGTGGATGTTGTCCACCTGTACTTCAGTTAAGCCTTTGACACCCTTTCCCATAGCTTTCTCCTGGAGAAACCAGCTGCTCATGGCTTGGATAAGTGCACTGTTTGATGGAGAAAGCACTATACAGATGACCAGGCTCAAAATGTGGTGGAGAATGGAGTTACATCCGGTTGGTGACTGGTCACAAGTGGTGTCTGGCAGGGCTCAGTTTTGGAGACAGTTCTCCTTAATAACGTTATTGACAACCTGGACCAAGTGCATCCATAGCAAGTTTTGGGCAGGAGTGTCACTCTGCTGCTACAGGGTAGAAAGGTCTGGACGGCTGGATGGATGGGTTGAGGCTGATTGTATGCAGTCCCAAAAGGCCAGGTGCCAGGTCCTACATTTTAGTTACAACAATCACATGTAATGCTACACACTTGAGCAAGAGCGTCCTGGAAATCCGCCTATGGGAAAACAACCTTGGGGGTGCTGTTTAGTGGCAGCTGAACATAAGACAGCAGTGTGCCCAGGTAGCCAACAAGGCCAGTGACATCCTGACTTGTTTCAGCAATAGTGTTGCCAGCAGGACCAGGGCAGTGATTAGTTCACTGCACTCAGTATTGGTGAGGCCACACCTCAAATCCTGGGTTCAGTTTTGGGCCCCTCAGTACAAGAAGGACATGCAGGTGCTGGAGCATGATCCAGAGAAGGGCTGTAGAGCTGGGGAAGTCTGGAGCATAAATCCTATGAGGAGCAGCTGAGGGAGCTGGGGTTGTTTAGCTTGGAGAAAAGGAGATACAGAGGTGACCTTATTGCTCTCTGCAACTACCTGAAAGGAGGTTGTAACAAGGTTGAGATTGGTCTCTTTTCCCAATTACAAGTGACAGGATGAGAGGAAATGGCCTCAAGTTGCACCAGAGGAAGTTTAGATAGAATCTTAGGAAAAATTTGCTTCCCTGAAAGGGTTGTCAAGCATTAAAACCCCATTGCCCAGGGAAATCTGTAATCACCATTCCTGAAGTTATTTAAAAGATGTGTAGATGTGGCACTTGAGGACATGGTTTAGTGGTGGACTTGGCAGTTCTGGGTTAGTGGTTGGACTCAATGATCCTAAAGGTCTTTACCTAAATGATTCTATGACTCTGTGATTCCATGATTCTATGGAATTTAAAACAAATCACAACTTAAAAATGTTTCTCACTTGGAAATTAGTTATCCAGTTTACATACTTTTTTTCATGCCAGTACTTATATGCTACTGAATTGTAGATTGGTAATGTTCACAAATATTGTGTTGACCATGAACAGACAAAGCACTGTCCTATTCACTAAATTGTATGGAATCCAAAGTCAGGATTTGCTTTTGAGAGTCCATTATATGATGTGTCAATTTATCACTGAAGCTCTCAGCTACTCTTAAATGAATTTTCTGATATCACATAAAGCTGCTTGTTGACTAGTTTACACAAGGTCTTATGACATTTATAAAGCCAGCTTACAAATTTAAGATACAAAGTGACCTATTGATTCATATTTAAGTGCTATAAAATCAACAGTGTAAACAACTTCAGTAAATAATTTAGGCACATTAAGAAAGCAAAATGGAGAAAGAAGACAAGCACTGAAAACTGGTAACAGCTATTATGCTGAACTCAACATGTACTTGAACATCTTTCACAGTTTCTGTGCTTATAAACCACCAGTTAGCAGTTAATATTATAAATTATTTTTTATGAACTTGAAGAAAGAAAAGCATTATGAATTTGTCAAAATTGATTTTTATGTGAGTTATGATTAGACAGGGAAATATTGCTGCTGTATTATTGGAAGGACCCAAACAAGAACTTTATATGATTAAAATCCTGGTCATATAATCAGTCTCCAATGTGTTAAACCAGTATTTAGAAGACTTATTTGTTCATACATCTTCCATATTCCTAGTTGTCTCCCACAGACTTTCCAAACCTCTTAGGTTTTGTCATGGTAACAGCTTAATTTATCTCATTTCAACTTGTGTGATGAAAAATTGTCAGTGAACTCTCTACAGTGCCCACAAGCATTTGTTTGCTTTAGTATTCCATGTTTATACCTGCCAATATAGAAAAATTTCGAGTTCTTTGTTTGACTTACCCAACTGTATCCAAAGGAAGATTTGTTAAAATGGATATTGTGAAGTAGTTTTTTGTTTTTTTTTTTTTTTTCATTTCCTTCTTAGATTTGGTAGTATAAGCCCTAAAACGTCACGCAGAACAATATTTTGAAATAGAAGTTTCCAAATTTCTCATGCTTAACAGACAAAAGATGGAGTTGAGCAGCCATTAAAAGTATACTGGAATAAGGAGATACTAGTCAGACACAAAAAAAATATCCAGATCCATTCTAAACTAAGTTAAACCTGGGAAGGTCTAACCAGAAAAATTTGAAAAAATGGGTGTTTCTCTATGCCTTCAGTTCAGTGTCCAACATTTACAACATATTGTGCCATTGAAGCTTGCACTAAGTTCCACCTAAGACAGTATTTTAATTTTGTGTATTACTACTGGAAAATGCGTCCTTGAAAAATACCTATGAACAAAGACATTTTAAACGTTTATATTTGCAGGAATATATATTTAGTTCAACTGTTCCAGTAATACTTTTCCATATGAAAAACTGCTTTCTAAAATGGAGCATGATCTTTACCATTAGTAGGACTGGGCTTCTGTGAACACTCATTTGAATTATTTAATTAAGAATTATTGGAAGAAACAGATTTTTGACAAAAATTGCTGAACATTGGTGAAACAAAACCAAGCATATTCTTAACCATGAAGCTTTAGTACAAGAATTTCAATCGAATAGAGAGTAGTTTTTCCAATGTGACAGTGTCTACTGTTTAATGTGCAGCAAAACCCCTACAGATGTGAAGAGCGAAAAATTTTGTCTGTGTTTCCATGTGTATGCATAGAAATGCAGATTACAAAACCTTTCTGTGGTCTTCCTCTTCCTTCATTAGCTGTGCTTTGACAAGCACCTTCTTCAGAGAAGAAAGTCAGGGAAATTATTCTGGCAGAGGTTTATTCACAAGTGCTAAGGCTGACGCAAACAGACATCACACTTGATAAGAATCTCTACCATTATTCCCCTTCTTCCTTGCTTTTTGAGAGAGTCATTAGCTTCTGCCCGAGTGGGAGCTAGGTCAAAGCTGATCCAAAGCCTAAGAACAATATCCAACTTGAGGGGAGACAAGAATCCTTAAAAAATAAAATCTGTTCAAAATTTGAAAACAAAAAAGAGCAAAATGTGTCATATTCCTTGATATAAAATGTTGGCCCACTCAATGCTTAGCACAGATGCTCCCTGAGTGAGTCATTTGTGCAATATACTATAAACACAAATCAGTTCCATTCTTGGAAGATGAAAACACAGAATGAAACTCGATCTTATTCATATTCACAAAAATATCTCATTTTTATTTTGAAAGTTTGGTATGTATGAGGTGAACAGAATTAGGACCAAATTACAAAACAGTTGCTTTGTTGTTAAAGTTTGTCTTTGATTAGCTACTCAGATTTGAAGGAAATGATAAATTATTTTTAAAATTTTAGATATGGCTTTTAACTAAAATTTACCTTAACTCTTTACCTCTTCATTTTTCTTCAGCAAACACTTAAACATGCCCCTGATTTCAATCCTATCAACTAGTCTCATGGTAGCCAAGTGGACTAAGTAAACAGTAAGGAATGTGCTTAAGAAGACTTGTGGGCAATTGTTTTGTCTGCAAGCACATGGTATAGAGTAACTATATATCAATTTCTGTTTAATATATGATGTTCTTATATTTTCTACCTTATGTTCTTTAATCACCCACTTAAAAACAGTGTGTCAAAGTATGTTAAAGAAATATGCAATCAAACTGCTGCCAAGTCAGTTTCAATTAAAAAGAGGAATTTTTACATTCAGCTAGAAACAAGACACTTGAATTTGTTGATAGTTTAATATTGTTTGCAAACTGTTCATTCTGAAATTTGCACATGTGCTTAAGTTGTGCATTATAAAAGTTAGAACAGTTTGGTTTTTTTTTTTTTGTTTGTTTTTGTTTTTTTTTTTATATGAAATATTAGCTAGATCTGCTAAATGGCTTGGAAAGAACAAGCCAACTTCTGTCTCCTCTGCTTACAACTTTGTGCTAACAAATTAACTATTGTTAATTTTAGACAGGTTAGTCTAGAATGACTGACTAGAATGACTGCTTTTGGAGTATCAAAGCATTATATCTTTTATGATATGGATAGAACTTCTTGGTATGTGCTTCCACAGAAAATTAGCTATCATTTTGTCCCATTTTGTGAATAAAAGCCCTTCACATTTAATAATGGGATATGGATGAAGTTTTATTCCTTCTAAGCACTTCCTATGATCTGCATCCTGTGCTCATAGAATTTCTCAGTCAGAAAAAAATAGAGGCAGTAATACTGGAGACCCTTTATCCTTCAATAAAAAATTGCTAAAAACTAAGTATTTTCAAAAGTTTCAAAGTTATTAAATTCTGTATATCTAGAAAATTCACAATTTCCCCCACTAAGGTTACTATACAAGCTGGGACGTTATTACACATTCTGTGTTGAAATTGTGTCAACTTGAATTCCATTCACATTGTAGTCTTTGCACTGCTGAGCATTGGAATCTGTCCATGCCATAACCCAGGGACTGATCTTTTGAGCTTTGGACTTTCTCAGAGATGATAACATATTCAATTGTCACTCCAAGGCATCACCTTGCTTTAGATCAGTGGGGAAACCACCAACTTTGGCAAAAGCTGACCTATTGTAAAAAGAATACTTAGATGTTTCAGTCAAATGTTGATATAGCATATTTCAAAGCAAGAGACCCGTCTTAGAGAAGACTGAGTATATTCAGAGTGTGCAGCCAAACATATGTGTTTTCTGTTGGCATTTTCAAATACTTGGTGTGTATGTATTTGTGTGTGTGTGCAAGGGTGTTTGTGTACTCTTGGTTGCTGGAGAAAGAATGGACGCTTTAGATTCTTTGAGTTTGGGAATGCATAACTTGGAAGCATGCTACTGTATTTTAGGTCTTCATAAAGATTTTATGGAATTACAAAATAATATTTAAGTAACTGAGGGCCTTCCTAGCACTTTAAAGTAATAAAAAGACAGGAAACAAATAAATGCTAAAGCCTTGTTTGATTCTCAAGCTACCTGCTAAAAACAGAATCCTTTTCTGCAAAGTTAACATTATAATATAGCTCACAGAATTCATGTGTCTCAGAAATAACCCTATAAATGGTGTTGCTATATTTACTATATGAATTGAAACTGCAGAGATTTTCAAATCTCCCAAAACCACATATTATGTATTTTTTTTTTCTGCTAGGTTGAAATACAGTAGACCATTTTCCAACAAGCTATGAATGAGAAATACTCATGATAAAATAAGGCTATTATACTTGCCTTCAGATTTCTAGAATAGATTTCTGCTAAACAGAGTGAAGGTCAGAACTGAAATGAAGGTATTTTGTTTCATATGAGTTGATACCAACTCCTAGAAGTGTCACTTAATTGGCCACTGCTGAAGTTATTGATAATGAATCAATGGCAATGTTATAATAGTGGGGAGCAGCAAGTAAGAGTGAGAGGGTAGTAAATCTATACTATTTTAATATCTTGAAGTTGGTTGCTAAGCACTAGCTTGAAATGTAGAATGTATTTTATACCATTCAGAGCAGAGAAAGAAAGAAATAAGAAATTGTATATTAAATAAAATACATCTGTTGTTTATATAGTTGCAATTACTGGAGATGCTCTAGAGATATTACAGTTATCAGAACTTGGGCAAAGAATGTTGGCCAGTCAATAATCTACACCATCCCAGTTTGGGGGTAGAAACTGAGACCTTTATTGATCACTTGCATTACAATATATAAAACCGAGGAGTGGGGTATGTTAATGAAAAGGTAGGACATGTTAATAAGGGGGACAAGTTATGCTAACTAGGGCTTAGGAAATCCAGTCACTTTATTTCATCATACAGTAAGCACTTTTCCATGTCAGAACCACCTGGAGAGGAGGAACAAAGGGTTTCTAGATATCTTGTCACATCTTCCATGTCTTATAAGGGCAGACAGGGCTAATACACATAGAAAGCTGAAAACAGTCCGGGTCCCCAAGGTATCCTCTCGTGGCAGGCTCCTGTCTTATCAAAGGGAGGAACCCCTTTCAGTATCTGCTGCCCAGGGCTTGTTGGACAATCCCTTAAATTCTCTTCCTGTTAATAATTGTTTTTCTTCCCCAACAAAAGAAGTAGATTGCGAGATAAAGAAAACAACTCCTTTACAGTATCTTTTAGCCCTTTGCAGTTCTATGAGTCTTTGGTTGCAGTAAGGGGTGGTGGTAGAAATAAGGGCACTGTCAACTACTGTTTAAATATAAGCACTTCCTCAAGATTTGCACATGCTTCAGTTTCCAACAAATTCAACCAGTAGTTATCCTGTCCTGGGACAGACTCTTCAGGTACTTATAGCTTTGAAAATCCAGAGAAGAGACATCATGAATAACACTGTAAAGCAGAATAGGAAACAACTATTTGCTTTTTCTCACAACATGGGAACTAACAGATGTGAAATTAAATTATGGAGTAGCAAGGTTCAAGCAAACAAAATAAGTTAATTTTGTAAGCTACCCATAATTAAGTTTCTAACTTACTGCCACATGGTGCTAGCAATACCAGAGGCGTTGATGAGTTCAAAAAGTAATAAGAGAAATTCAGAAAGGAAAATCCCATCAAGACCTATTAAAAAAGGTACCTCTGAGTCTGGAAGAACCTAATTGACAGACCAGGAAGTTGTATGGGGAGCTATCCCTTATGGTTGCCCCCTGCTTATTTTATTTTCTAGGTTTTTGTGGAGGTTTGAGTTGGCTCCCTGCCAAGCCCAACTGCTGGCCACACAGATTTCCCCCCCTCCCAAGAAAAGGGAAAAAAAGTACCAAAAAAGACAATTGTATTAAATATATATATATATATTCACATATATTACAATTATATAAAATCAAACACTATGAGTCTACAGAACAAATCCCAAAACAACCCCAAAAGGGAAAACGGGGGGAAAGGGAAAGGGAAATGGGACAAAAATGGGTAAAACCAAATAAAAACAGGTACACACACACTCGTAAACTC
>JAWWEE010000001.1:41765243-41780642 GCA_035221455.1 Xenops minutus | reverse complement strand
TGATTGTCAGATCAATCCATTCCTGGAAGGACGTGTCCTGGTTGTTCTGGCAGTCCTTCAGGCAAGGTTCCCCCACACAAGCCCTGATGCTCATAAATAGTACTTATATCACCATGGACATCATATTCAAGAAAATAAATATGTGGGACATTTCTAGCTCAGGCAGTAGAAACAGATGTATGGATTTGCATGCTCAAGAGGGTTTTGTGCATTGTAATGACAAAGAAAATATTCTTGTATCCATTTGAAAAAATATATTCTAAAATAAAATTCCAAAGAGTGAGTCATAATGCTAAGGCACTGAGGCAAAACTAGCAGTTTATTGAGTGGTCTTAGGTATTTTTTCTATAAATGTAAGGAGAAGTTATTTCAGCATTTAGAACGAGCAGTATGTACTGAAGTGTGGAAGTGTTGGGTTTTCTATGGCTATTACTTTAACACATTTTCTAATTAAGTCATTAATGCGTCAGCCCTCAAAAATGAAATGACACTTCACTGCAGTAGCCTGAGAAAATTCTGATAATACTTTAATCTACAATATTTTCAGCAAACTGCTAGAGGTTTTCAGGAAAAAAAAAAAAGGTTTCCCAGATGGAGTTATCTTTTAAAAAAATCAGACTCAGTCTTCTTCATAGGACATGTCGTGCAGAACAAAATTCAGTATTTTGGTCAATAACATGGCAGCAACATAAAAATGCATGATCTTCCACACCAGGTCAATTTGAATCCAGTCTTCTGTGTGAAAACATCCTGTGCAGGATATGAAAATTTGTATGAAGAAGGCAGATGCAGTGTCACTTTCTCTGGCTTCTAGTGCTCCAAAGTTTTACCAGTTTTGGAACCAAGAAAATGATTTTTTATATTGCCTCTTAAAAAGTGCCAAAACCATAAGAGAGACAAAGACATAGTGTGATAATTTTTTTTTTGCTTTAAGATATTGAGTCTTAAGGTGTTGTGTTTTGTGCTGAGACACAGTGGTGTTCCGCTTACCAGGGGACTTTTTTTCCCTTTTATATCAGAGAAGACTGACTAGTTTGCACTAATCAGATGAGCACAGAGAATTGTGCTGTTATCAATCCAAATGAAATGTCATTCCACAAAAAAAGTGGTTGACCATTATTTTTATCCACCTTCATCCTACCTGCCTGCCTCTGTGTCTGAGATCATTATCTGGTGTACTGCAGTGCTGGTGTACTATTACTCTTGAGATTCTCAAGGAAGAGTGAAATCCCTCAGAAGAAAGATAATGGTCACCACAACTGCAGTGTTTATGGCTGTTTCTCAGATTCAGTAACATCTGATGGCTGTGTGCAAGGTAAGTGATGTGGTCCAATGTCACTGGGGAGCCATATGACATAGCAATGACTTCTGTAAAGTCCCGCTGGGCTGGCTGTTAGTTCCCTAACAAAATAATGCTACTACTCAACAGCACCTAAGGGTCTCCTTTTCTATTGAAATGCAGAAAGAGAAAACAAAGAAGTGAAGGACATGCATTCTGTATTTTATAGTGTTTGTGTAGTTCTAACACAAGATAGTTGTACTGAAGGGAAAGGATAAAGAAGCTAATGAGACTGATAGGCAAAAAAAGTGAGATTGTGGCAAGCAGTGAGCCAGAGGCTATAACCAATTAGCTGATTGCTGAACTTCAGTCCCCTACATTACATCTGTCAGTGGTGGTGAAAGATGTACAGCTGAAAATTCCTCATTGCAAAACCACAAGTCTATGAAACTCCAGTCATAAATACTTTAAAAGGAAAGGATCTGCTCTATTGTAGATTTCATCACCTTGATAATAGGCAGCCTTTCAATGGTATCCACTTTATAAATAGAAGATCCTTGGAACAGAGATCTGTGAATGCAGTTGCCTGACGTAATAAAGCTTAAACTAGTCTCCAGTATTTTATTAAGGAATCATTGGACTGAACTGCTTCAAGTGAAATATTTCTCCATTGATGTTAACAGAAAAACTCCCTCTGACTTCAGAAAGCAAGAAATAAAACCTTTTCAAGACAGTTATTAAGCTGCAGAATGGCTAAAAAATAAGGAATTAATTTTGATTAAGTGGAATTCTATATTTATCTCACAAACATAAGCAGAGAAGAGATTCTATTGATTTTTACCTCATTCATTATATTTACTGATACGAATTAAACTAAGAACCAGTCCTTGAGAGTCCTTTTTTTTTATTTTATGACAATATCTACCTATGATTATTTTAATTGTATTCTGGAAAAGGTGATTTTAAGAACAAAAAATAATCTTCTTACAAATAACCAGGTAAGTAACTCATCTTGGGTTGCAGCAAACTGAAAAATCCTAGAATGCTGCAAGGAGCAGCACTTGGGAAGAGTCTTTTGCCAAGTGTATCTGACTCATAATTAGAGTTTAGAGAGATATGTCTATCTTTAATATTCAATGACTTGCCCCAGTGCTCACTGGGCCTAGTCTCATTACTGGGAGACATTGTCTGTGTTATGAATTCTATCTGATAGATTACTGTCTTTTTACTATACTTATATGACTCTTCAAAATAATTAAAATTTTAAAAGGAGCATTGTCAAAATAAAGTGGTGAACAACAGGCTATCAGCATAAATTTTCAAGCAAGTGAAACTTCTTGTAAGCAAACAGCAAAATTATACAGATGACAGGATTTGAGAGTATTGAGGCACTTTAACTTTGTGTGAGGCATTTTAACTTTGTGTATTTCTGTTGGGAAAAGATGTGAATTGCCCACAAAGTCCTTGCAATGGTCTGGTGACAGTTACAAATGCAGATGGCAAGGAACTTAACCAAGAAAAACTTCTTTCCTTGTTTGTAGTGACTAGGGAAGAGCTGGTCAAGAACATCAGGGTAAAAGGCAGGAGTGAGAGAGAAAAGACATGCTATGATAGAGTTCATGAGATGTATGACACAAAAAAGAAAGAATAGCCAAATAAAAGCCTCAGATTCCAGGTATATAGGCTTCATAGCCAGAATTGTCTTGTAAGAAAACACTGGAATTCAAGAAATATAGGAGTTACTTAGGGGAGCAATATTAAGGGCATAAATCTAAATTATTCAAGAAGAGAAAGTAAAAGATTTGCTAAATTATGAGCAATAGTGTTAAATTTTGACCTTTTCAGACAGAATCTGAAAAGGTGAAGTTGGGTCACTTCCCAAGGGTAGATAACGATTGCATAAATGTGATGCTGCAGAATCAAAAATTACCATGGCACACAATAGATTTCAATCTCAAAGGCCACAACGATAATAAAAATCATTCTTTCATCACAAAAAACCCCCAAACCAAACCAAAACAACCCCCCCCCCCAAAGATATGACAAAGACAAATGAAATAGGAGTTAAAGAAACAAAAAAGGAGGAAGAGCATTCAAGAGCTGATATTGACAACATGCTTTTTAATACGTTTTCTGAATTGCTCTAATTTAAAAGGTGAGAGATTGTTCAATCTTACAGTAATAAGTATCAATGAAGAAAATCTAAGCCCAAGGTTCTAAGCAGGAAGGAACAGGTTAAATATTTGGTAACAAGTGAGATGTATTCAATTAGCTGTGATGCTGTGATACTTGAAGAATTAGCTGATGAAATATCAAATATGATAGAAGTAGCTCTAAAAAATCAAGGACAATGGGTGATGATCAAGAATGAGCATGGTAGTGATCTTTGAAAGGAATGTGAAACAATTTAAGGAAATTAGATAAAACTTCAGTTCCTGAAAGAATGCTAGAACAAATAATCAAACTATTTGTAAGCATCTAAAAAAACCCTGAGGAAATTAATCACTGTCAACATGGATTTGTCAAGACAAAATTATATCAAAATAATCTAATTTCCTTCTGTTGGAGAGCAACCGTGGATAGAAAAGAAGCAGCAGATGTCACACGTAGCTTTTGACACTGCCTCATAATATTCTCATAATTAAGCCAAAGGAGTCTGCTCCAAACAAAACTATAAAAAGCAGACACAAAAAGACTTGAATCATTTTACCTATAAATCACTTACCAAGACTTTACTGTCAAATTGGAATGATCTATGAAATGGCTTACAGTTTCTGGCTCTTTTATTTTCCTTCAACACTGGGAAGAAGTAATTGACATGGTGCTTGCTAAACCTT
Organism: Xenops minutus; assembly: GCA_035221455.1. Taxonomy (NCBI): domain Eukaryota; kingdom Metazoa; phylum Chordata; class Aves; order Passeriformes; family Furnariidae; genus Xenops; species Xenops minutus. The sequence goes on along the minus strand of JAWWEE010000001.1, from coordinate 41,776,526 downwards.
TAGGAAGATCCATAGGATTCAAAAAATAGGTCAAGCTTGGCCAGATCTGTGACATTTGACTCTTTGTGCTTTTATTCACATGTGTAAATGGTGTTCAAACCAATATTTCCATACACATGTTAAGCATAGAAATAAGTATACTCCCATTTCAGCTGTATTAAATGCACAGGGTCACAAAACCATACTGTTTCTTCTGTCAAATTTTTGGTGCTATCATATCTTTCGTTATAAATTTTACTTCTTTTAAAATTCCTCTCTAAAACTTGTCATAGTCCATTAATAAAAATAAATTGGAATAAGCTGTAATAATTTGGGCATTCTTGAAAGGTACTAAAAAGATTAATATTTCAGTGGGTTTTGATAATGAACAGTGTCATTCTCAAACAGACGATGAATAGTTTATTTTTAAGCTTCTTTATCCCACACTATCTGGCTAGATATATGGATAACATGATGCATTTCCCTTCCTGAATAGACAAGCAAAAATCTCTAGAATAAAGTGAGATTCTTTAGAATAATGTTTCTCACTTTAATTAGTAGCTTTCATAATTTGAAAAGTTGCTTTTTGCTGCTATCTTCATTATCTACTTAAAAGTCACTGCTCCTATAAATATTTTTCAAATTGCATGGAGGAAGATAAAACACACAAGAATGCCAGGGGGAAAAAAAATCCACAATTTTTTTTTTCTTGTATTATTTTTCTGCTTTATAGCTTGCAAAGTTTGCACTGCCTGCCAATAGGTGGCACTAATAATTTCTGCATTAAGTGCGTAGTTGTTGTCTTTCAACATTGATGGAATTATATCCTAATATACCTCACAATTTCATTTTCTTTGATTGGTTTTCACTTAAATTTTATGTTTAACCTAAAAAGAATATTTGTATAAAAATATGGATGCTGTAGATTCAAGAAAATACTAGTTTTATGTACACAGTACTGATACATTAATAAACTCTTAACAGCCATTGTTTTTTGTCCATGGGAACAAATATTAACATGCCAAATTAACAAAAGCTGAAAACTGCTGATGGATAGCATCTAAAGGATGCATTTAACATCTGAAATAAAATTGAAAGAGTTAATAGTGTCAATATAACCTTTGTATTTCTCACTTTATTTCTTAGAGAAATATTTCAAATGCTGTTTTTAGAATAGCTGAAATAAAAAGCATTTTTCCATACTGAAATCTGAATCTTATGGTTATGATTCACCTGACTACATATGGTTATGATTCACCTGACCAATGCTTGATTTTTGGGCACCTGCAATTATCTGGCCTTTATCTGTGAGCTCAGATTTTGTTATTACTCTCTGTTTCAGCTTCATGGTGGCACCATCAGACTGCAAGAACTGAAAGGTTAAGGCAAAGAAGAGCTGGTTGGTTGAGTTCGCCGTGCAACTCCAAGAAGAGTTTATTTTCTTTTAGCTCACCAGAGACAAAGGCATGCATACAAAGTTTTTGAAAGAGCATACACTTCAGTGGAAGCTGGATGCCACCAGCCCAAGGTGCTTCTCTTCCCTTTCGGCTGAGTAAAACTCAGGATACTGCCAACATCACGTCAAGTTCTTCTGAGTTCTCGTGTTAGCCAGCCTTTGCAGACATGTTGCACGAGGTCATTTATTGTGGCTTGTGCTGTGTTGCAGGCCCAAAATATACCTGTTGTGTGAGCAGACACAGCAAAATCCAATGTCAGTTGATCCAAAGCTGCTCTCATTTCTGAAGACATGGAGATGAAGCCAGTTATTTTAGTAACACAACTTTCAAATCTCAAATTTCATGATTTCCTAAAAAAATTCAGTTGAGTCAATTTTTTGTCTTTTACCCTCTACACTAAAAATCTGCCTTTTGGAGGATTCTTCCCACATTAGCTGCCTTCTGATACATCACTGCAGCACTGGCTGTGCTGGCATGCTGGAGTAGGAAAGGGATGTCAAATAGAGTTGAAACTATTATGCACATAGAAGAACTGCTTTCTCAGTAGTATTTGGCAATTAAAAGTAAATTAATACATGCCTGAGGACTACAAGAATATGGATGTTTCTACCATATTTCCCTGTGAGATGAGTATATGCTTTGAAATTTCTCTTAGGAAAGAAAGGTGGCAGCAATAAAGTTAGCACACAAACACCATCTGTGAAAGCCAGAAAACATCTATAGACCCTCTGCATGCTAGAGTCTTATTGTATCATGTATGACGAGAGATAGAAAAAAACTGAAAGAAAAAAGGAGAGAAGGAAATACAGAGTAAGGATCAAAAAATTGCATTATAATGCTGAGAAGTAAACATGAATTAAAAAGTACTGCACAAACCACCTTAACACTGGTATGTTACTGCAATACAAATCATAGGCATTTTTCACATGTTGCAAAGATGAAGTGAGTTACAACCAATTAATATATCAGCCTGAGGCACTATCCAGGCATATGTAAAAACTACATCTATCCTGAAGACACAATTTGAATGGAAAACTTCCTTGATTATTGGTAATAAGGTTGCACTGAAAACAAGGAGGAAATATGCTCTGAGTCAGGAGAATTTTGCTGGTACTCTGTAAAACACAACTATTGCCTACAGAAATAAGTAACTAATAACCCACTTCAGCTCATGCTTCTTGCTGGGTACCAATCTTAAAGTCAGTTCCTTGGTGGCTTCTGACTGTGCCCAATAAACATCACTTAGCATTTTTGTTTTCCTCCCACCACACTCTACTCCCAGGTACACACCAACAGGAAATGTCTGTATTCACATGGGAATACAAAGGCAGAGTCTTCTTAGGCCTTAAGGTGGAGCATTGATAGTACCAGCCATGCGTTTCCATCATTTCACCCAACTGCAATGACTCCAGCTCTCCTGGAGATGACTATTCTCTTCACAGGGGCACTCACTTTTTCTCCTGTGCTCTGCAATATTAGTAGAGAGCATCATATCATAAGGTTCATATCAATCTGGCACTGCTGGTCACAAAGTCCTCAGTGGAGAGGCTAATTGAGGAGGATCCACTCATATACTTGTTCCCACAACCTGAAGAGTTCTCCCTTCCTTCTGTTTTTGTTGTTGTTGTTGTCATTTTTAGGTTTTTTGTGTCTGTGTGTTTGTTTTTTGTTTGGTTGAAGTTTTTTTTGGGGGTTTTTTGTTTTTTTTTTTTTTTTTTTTTACTCATTACCCTCCAGTCTGCTGGTTTATACTTTACATATCCTCTAAAGACTTCTCAGAGTGTAATTTGATTGCTGTTGGGAGAAAAATAAAGCCCGTGAAAGGAAAATTCTATTTTCTGCTCTCTCCAGTAGACAATAACAGAGAGTATTCATCTCTGGATATTTCTTTTTATTTACTGATGAAAGGAGGTATCCATCTCCCTTTCCCATCACCATGGCTGTACCTACTCTTGTATTTTTCATTTTGGACACTTAATATCCTTGCTGTTAACTGTGGATCACAATCTTACATGCTTTTATCCTTGTAATGCCTTGACGAACTAGGAAATGTCACTATACAAACTTTATAGGTGAAACATTAAGCATCAATACATTGTGAACTCAGGCTTGTGAAAAAGCCATTCACCATAAATGTGCCAATTCTCTATAGGCATATGCAAATTTTATTACTAATGCAAGATAACTCAGATATCTCTGATTTTCTTTGAATGGTTCTGCAACATACTTAATAGAAAGAAATAAAAAGTGAACTTCTTTTTCAGTATCCCAAGTTAATGCAAAATAACTCGCCATTTCTGTTGACTCATTTGTTATAATATTTTGCTTTGAATTTTTACTAATTGTCCCAAACTCAAAGTGGAAAATTTAGCAAGTAAAGAAATGGAATCTGACTTTTTTTATTTGTTTGTTTTTAATCTAGACTGACTGACAGAATGTCCTTACCTTCATTTCTTGCAGTATTTTTGGATGCTATGCTTAATATGATACAACATACTTCATGCTTAAGTATCTCAGAAAATGTTTAAAAAAGAAATGGCACTACCATCTCCTGCAGTGTAGTGCAACATGATATGTGGGGTTGAAAGAGCAGAGAGGAAAGGATGTTTCAAATGGACAGCATGAGAAAAAGAGGGATGCATTACCTATCACTTTTACTTTAAAATCTTACATTTCAGAATCATGAACTGCAGCAAATTACACATAAACTCAGCTATTTGTGTTGATATATGAGATCCTGTTGTGCCAGCAGTAAATATTAGCAAAAGTTATATTCATGAATATAAAATTTTATATGTAGCAAATGTCTGTTTAGGAAAAATTTAATGTCATTATAGATTGTGAAAATATTGCTTGACATGTTTGGGAATGCACTGTCAAGATGAATTAGATACCACCTTAATTCACAGAATGGTGTTGTCGCAAACACTGAGAAAATACTGTCTTGCTGCGCTACAGACTGCAGCCCATTGTCTGTGCCTCAAGGGTGGCAAATGAATGGCTAAGGCATAAAGCAGTATGTAATGTCAAAGGTAAACTGACACTCTGAGCAATACAATTAGAATAAGATTGTTTATTATTGGTCCCAAACACCACCCCAAAAATCATTCCGCCTCGGCTAGATTTCAGACTCTCCACACTGAGTGACCTCCTATGAGTCAGTCCCAGTACACATCTGTACCATGCCTGCATCTATTTCTAATCAGCTCTTTATTTTCTGAAGTATCAGTTAGGACCTACCCCCTTACAGTATTCATGAAGTTTAACAACTCAATGTCACAAAAAAAAAAGTTGCATTCATTTTGACCCTGAGACGAGAGGATGAAGAGCGAGATTCTAGGAAAGGCTCAAATATTGTGATGCTCAAGTATGATAAAACACTCAATAAACAACTACATAACCCAAATGTAAACACTGTTCTTTAAATTATTAACCCTCCCCCCCCCAAGAAAATAACAAAAAAGAAAAGCAAGGAAAAGCCTAAGCTAGGGAAAGTTTAGGGACACGCCTCTCTGTACAGCAGATGAGAAGGATTTGTGAGTTGGAAATGGGATTCAAAACTGTAATATAAATCATCAGTCACAATAGAGATGAAAAAAGTTGAAGAACACCTGAAATTCTGACCCTCCTGAAGAATTCCAGTATTTATCTGAGTGTGTACTGAGACACAACCATGAAGATGGCTCATACAGAAGTGGTGCATACAGAGATTTTTTATTTTGGCAGAAATCTGCAAAGGAAAAATTAAACTCCCAAAGACCCTAATTAATTATGAGATTTGCTCCTTGGCAAAAAAGAATAATTTATCACTACATCCTTGCTCAGAAAAATCATAGGTAATCAGGGGTATCATTTCTTGTTTAGCTGAAACATAAAGGTTGGGAACCAGGAATTGTTTTGATACAGGGTGTTTTATTACACTAGCTCCATGCTGAAGTTTTAATAATAGTATAACCACAGTAATTGCCTAGCAACTGCTAATGTGAACATAACACACATAATGGAGAGATTTGTATAGCCTGTGGAAATTAGGTGCTGAGAGTGGGCTTCACCTTGTCTAATTTTGGAGCTCTAAAATGTTTATGTCTGTCTTCAAGTTGGTCATCCTTAGACTCTTCAAAAGAAGGAAGTAGATACTCCTAGATAGGCAGCTGATCTATTTTAAATTTCTGCTTTGGGACAGTGTGAACTGTGCTCCAAATGTCCATCATCTCTTTCCACTGAGAGTTTAACGGGGTTGTAGATGTACATGCTATAGGCATTTACCTTTAGTCAAATGTAATCTACCCACATTGCACTATCTGGTGTTATTAGGAAAGGCTTTAAAAAAACCCCCGAAGCATAAGCATAGTAAGTGTTTAAGACTTTATTCCTTGGAACATTCCCCTAGGCAATACTTACAGTTATTATGCTTCTAGTCTCCTGGTAATGCAATGTTATGAGAAGGGAAGTGTAGAACAGTCCATGGAAGGCAAAACTTTAGTAAATCTGAGGTTTTTTCTCAACAAGTGTTTCAGAATCCATAGTTACAGAATCTGAAGCACATAAGAAAAATTTAGACTGGTTTGGTTAGACATGACCCTAGCAAAAGTGTTCATTTTTGTTCAAAGAAATCTTAATACTAATGCTAGTCATGAAACGTCTTTGCAAAGGCGGAATTCAGGAAGATTACCACAAATCAAAATCATGTATAAGATTGCAAAACAAAAGACAATTGCTTTTTCCTAAAACACAGTCACAGGGGGATGAATGATGTTGTCTTTTCCAGGACAGCTAGATGGAAATTTTTTCTATAATTGGTTTATCATCTGTAGTACTTTTTCCTTTCAACCTTACTAAGTTCTATAGTTCTCTAAGTTCTTGAGTTCTGGACATGATGCACAACCTGTTTATGTTGGAGGCAAGAACAAGTGGTGGTGTATTATTGATATTCTTATTTTCTCTTTCAAAGCTGAACATACTTAAAAAGAATTTCAATAAAATATTCTAAGATGTTGTCAGATATAAACAACTGACAGTTGTAATCAGACTTGTTTTGGGCTGTATCAAAAAAAAGTAATTATCTGATATAAAATTGCTATCAATGATATCACAGATGAATATGAACTCACAGGTGACTCTGTATTTTGCTAATAGGATTGCTGGTATACTCTGCAGTATCTCTAATACCTGGACCATTTTGAAAGCTTGTTATACCAAGCTTAAGAATTTACAAAATTGAAAACCATCTTTCAAATGGGAGGGGAGGTGGGGGAGAAGCAGGGAGGGGATGTCTGTGCATGGACTCAGTTCAGCAAATTTTATTTTGACCATATATTGTGATTTTATTGTTTTTTTTTTGTGAGATGAAAATGCTTTATAATTTTATATACCATTCTAAAAACAACTGAATTATTCTTAGGGATAGTACTAGTCTACAAACCATCATTCATCTGTATTTTGCTTCATTATTTTGGATTTTGCATACAACTGATGAGAGTTCAAAACCTGCCTATCAACTCCTGCTTTCTTGTGTGTGCCACAAAGAATGCCTTTAAATTCAACAAGAAACAGCCGAGCAAGTAAGATACTGAAGATTTTTGGGAGCCAAGTCACAGCTCTATTTAACTTCATTAATGACAATAAAAGTGTCTGAGAAACATCCTTATTTAAGGATACATGATGGTTAAGTGATTAGAAGAGCACTCACCTAGAAAGTGGGAAGCCTCCTCTAGCCCGGAGGGCTCTCTTACACACAGCTCTCACATGTCAGCCTTTTCCTCTCCTGCATTACAAGATGCTAGGAAGGCACTTTACAGTTCTTGTTGAAGCTGGACTGCTATAAACCTGGAAATGCATGAGCTATAAGATCAGAGAGAAAGGCTGAACTGAGAGTTATAAAGAGGGCCCCTTAGCTGCAAGAGACATTTCTTACTTTTTAATTCTGATTTCAGGTTTATTTCTGTTTGTATCCAAGGACACTCTACAATATAAAATCCATAAACAGTCCCTGGAGCAGAGACCGAAACTGCAGATAGTCCTTTGATAAATCATATAAAATAAATCAGTGAAATATCATATTTCCATTTGACTCCGTTACATGTTAAAAGGGAAGGTTTGTGCTATGAATCTATCACTTGTACTGAGGAATGAATGTAAAATTCAAGCGGATGTTCAGAGGACATTGAACTGATAAACCAGACTATCTATATAATTCTGAGTTGCTCTGCACCATCATATGAAGAATGGAGACCATATGAGAAGAGCAAAATGAGTCCCCTACTAATGTGAAACCTCCCTAAATATACTCATACTGATTATTCAAATCAGTGATAGCTTGATTATGATAAGGTGTATTAATGGAATTCAAAATCTCAATGTGTAATTAATTTCCACTAGCTTTAAAAAAAAAAAAAAAATCATAGAAATTCCCTCCAATTTTTCATTTTGTAAACAAAAAAACTGCAGACACCATTGTAGGTTGGTCTCAGTGGATCATAGGAGAGTTGAAATTACTTTTCAATGTCTTTCTGCTGCTACCCTGTTTAATTTTTCCAGGTACTTATTTGGTTGTTTTTCTTGCTGCTGCATCAGTGAAAGTGCTCACTATTACTTTGATTACAAACTACAATCTTCTCATTTCTTCTGGAGCAACTGTTGTGTAGGTTACTCTGTAAAAGTGGTATACATTCTTCCATCCAAAACAAATGCCTTTTTTTATATGTATTAATTTTTTTATCATTCTTCTGAATGTAACTGAGGAATGAAAACTTGCATTCATACTATGAAAGTCTGGAAGGCTGGGATTTGGCTAAGTAGCTATAAAGATAGTTGAAATTATAACCAAAAAAGAATGAATATTACTGTCTGAAACACATAATAAGTATTTTTGGTCTCTTCCACCTACAATTTTTGAATAGGCAAAGTACTAGTATGCCTGTTTACATGGTTCCTGCATAGATGAGTTCTCAGTTTATCATGACTGCCTTCTCACCCATTCTACTTTATGAGGAAAACATTTATCTGCTTGAAACGGAATATCTTAACAAATCTCATGGGTTTTATTACTCCACATGTATAGTCCCCTTCTTGTATTCACTATGCTTAATACAACATAATTAAATCCTCCTAAACAGTAGAAAAGGGAAAGTCAGTAGTTTAGTTCTGTTTGCCTCATTTTCTTAAGGGCCATTTGATTTTTTTTTTTTTTCCTCTAGAAGGTGGAGCTCAATAAATATGTGGTCTGGGTTTAAAGAAACAACGTGAACTACTACAGTATTTTTTATACTTCAGGAAGCTTTAGTAAGATGTTTGCTGTCTTACTTTACTGAGATGCAATAGCACTTCTGAATCTCAAACAATGAAACCACAGCACTCATTTAATACTATTCTCTTTTCATAGGAATACAGGTTGTCAGACTGAATAAGAACTCCCAGGTCAATCAGTCCCATCCCTGCTGCCTAGGCAACCACATTATTCAGTATTTTTCAAAACAATTTTGTATCTGTAGTGGACTTCAGCAATGTTGATAGGAATGCACTACATGTAAGACACTTGAGCTTTGCAGAAAAAATACTGCTTTTTAATTTTTTTTCCTAGCTAGGGAGAATTTTCAGCATCTGTGACTTAAGAGCAACCTTAGTAAATTTAAAAAAAGATTGACACTATTATCAGAGGAAAATTGTCCCCCTTGTCTTGGGAAAAATAAAAGACACAAAGGAGAGGGAAATAGAAATCAATAATACTTCACCTCATTTAATTTTCAGTGGTGGTCTTCAGTCCCACTGGATTTCCTGTTTCTCCTAATTCTTATTCCTAAATCTTATTTATATAAACTTTTCATATAAAATAAAGTATTCCAAAAATGTTCAAATGAAATCCCTAAGGAAGATTCAATGAAAATGATCCAGGAAGGTTACTGCATAGTGTAGGTATCATACAAATGCAATAAAATTTCTGAGTTGTTTCGAAACTAAGGGAGATACCGTTTAGTAGGGTAGTTTGATTGTTCTTGAGCCATTAAACATATTTCTGTGAGAAAAAAAGAGATCAAGAAAGGTGCTAATGGCACCTTTGTAAAAAGATTCAAATCACAGACAGAAAGAGTTTCTCACCACCTTCAACTAGTTCCGTAGTATTAAAAAAAGCTGGAGAGAAAGCACATTGAGAAAAGTGCTGGATGTGTTAGAAAATCTATGCGGTGATGGCGAATTGTGCACAGGTAGTTGAAAGAGGGTGAAGGATTGTTATAAAAAAGGGTGAGACCAAGAAAAAAGACAAAAACAGGCTTTTTTGGCTGGTTAGTTATTGTCCGAGGAGACATTGTACACTTAATTCTAAATAACCCTAGGTAATCTGTGATGCATTAATATCATTAATATACCATTTCAAATCAATGAAAAGAAGAGAGTGCTCTAACCAGTAAGCTACATACTTTCATCCTGCAGCACAATCACTTTGAAATTCTGTTGCTTGAGGGAAGCAACAGATTTCAGATAGTACAACATTTTCTAATGAGGAGGAAGCAAAGAAACCTACTGAAGTAAATTCTTGAAGAGAATTTGTGTCTTAATTTTTGTTGTTTTTGTTGTTTTTTGTTTTTTGTTTTTTTTTCCTCCTGAACATGTACTTTATTTTTCATAGCTATTCAGGAAGGCTTTGATGATGATTTTATTCCTGAATAACCTCCACAGCTGTATAGCTCCTGCCTTGTTGCTGTTTCAGCTAAAGCCTTTGTATATAAATTTAAATAATCAGTTTCTTTAAGCATTTCCTAGAAAATATTCTCTCCATTTATTCATGAACTGATGGTAAGATGAAAAGGAGAAATATAAAACAATTTGCACATTTATCTGGTAATTATTTACTTTTCAGACAAGCTTTGGAAAAGGAATATATGTCTCTAAGTAACTCAAGGAATAAATGTTGATATCTCTTTTGTACAGCGCTCACCGGATGAACCTAGTCTTACATCAACTAAAAAGATGAGGAATAGGAGGTGCGTGCTAAAGCTATGCTTCATTTATTGAAAACCATGAACTACATTACATGAGGGCTTTCTTAGCTTTTAACATGCAGTTTGTCAGCTAGTAATGACATTTGGTTTGGTGGAGGAACTAAATGGCTTTTACTGTTCTGGAAGTCCATGTCAACATGTAATTGATACTACTGTAACCAAGCCATCTATAGAATCAGTAAAACAGCTTCTGATTATTGGCTAAGACTGAGAACCACAAAGAAAGGTACTTAATATCTATTTAGGATTCTAATTTTTCATTGAGATAGAGGTCCTCGTGGAAACTCAAAGAAAAGTCAAGGAAGAAAACTCTATATGTGTTTTGTGGCCAAGATATGTGGAAGACATAAGTTTATAACCATTATGACCTGCCTCAGGAGGGCGGAATAACCCCAGTTCATGTTAGTTAATCCCTTGGGGTGGATTGAAATGACAGTGAATGATCAGTGTTTCTATATATATATATATATATAAACAAAAGTTTCATTTTAGAACAATTTTGTTTCTAAGGAAAGCAGGTTTGTATCCATTTTGCTGTAGTTGTAGTTCAAGGGGTGGATTTTGTGTAGATTGTTCACTTAAGTTTGGTGTTAGGGTGCTGTTAGTAATTTTTGTTATATTCTGTTTTAGTAGATGGTTAGTTTTGTTTATGTAGAGTTCAAGATTCTTAAATATGTTTCTCACACAGTGGCGAGGGGTGGAGAATGTCATGGGTTTAAGATTGGTTTCTGTTAAAAGCCTCTGGAAGTTTCCCTCCATCCTATAGGGCAGAGGCAATGAGGGCCAGCTCCGAGGAAAACTTCCTGCTTTTGAACCATTAAGTTACACCCCTGCGTGAAAACATATTTAAG
>JAWWEE010000001.1:41683382-41747463 GCA_035221455.1 Xenops minutus | reverse complement strand
CATCTGTTCCAAATAGCGTTAGACTTCAAGTCCTGTCCAAAGGTAGCTATGATATTAATATATATAGTGTGTAAACCAGCTTGGCTATTGTTCATTCTACTTGCAAAATCCTATTCTGTTTTTACAGGAATCAGAAAAAATATTTCCACTGATGCAAAAGATGCAGGAGATACAAGAATCATACCCTAAGATACTTCACAGAATCATAATAATTCATAGAATAGTTTGGGTTGGAAGGGAGTTTTAAGGAGCTTTTTTTTAGTCTAATCCCCCTGCAATGACTAGGGACATAGTCAGCCAGATCAGGTTGCTCAGGGACCCATCCAACCCAACTCTGTAAGTCCCCAGGGACGGGGCCATCTACCACCTCTCTGGGCAACCTGCTCCAGTGTTTCATCCTTTTCTGCAAATTTTGCATTTATATCTGCTTAATAAACTTTCATAAAAATAAAATTATCTACTTCTAAATGCTCACCCTGCTGAAGAAATTAACTGTAAAACATAAAAGATAAAATATTAAGAACTGAGCAGCTGCTGTGTATGTGCCTCTAAAATCTCCATTTGGCATATTCATCTGCAGACTTATATTTCCAGGTTTTGTTTAGGAAGATGCTGGAAACCTGCCGGTACCTTTCAGGCCATAAAAATGATACCGATAAGCAAAATGAATGAATTATAAAATTATGTTAACTTCCCTGTAAATGTGGGGCATTCAGAAGTTCCTGTCTCAGAACAGAGAGCAGAGTCACCTTTATTTTTTTTTTTTCCTTCTTGTTGCTATGCAGCCTCACTATCCATTTTAGGGAATCATCATCTCTCTGGCACTAAATGTAATTAAGGACCTTTTCAAAAAAATGATTTAATGATCTGCTTTTTTTTTTTCTTTCAAATTATAGCAAGGCAAACAGAGCAACTGATTCACTAAAGGATCAGACTCTTATTTTATATGAACACATCATTGCAGTCAACAGTGCTTTACCTGGATGATATGTCTTAAGGTAACAAAATAAATTAAACACTAATCCATTAAATGTTGGGCTTCCCCCCCCATCCCGCCCTCCCTGCCCCTGATTGACATTATATAAAAAGTCACAAAAATGGCTTCAAGAAAGGAGAGTTTTGCAAGACAGTTCTGTCTTCACCAAGTTGAATTCTGTCCCTAAATCATGAAAATGCAAATATTATGAACTCTTTGTATAGGGTCCCTTAACTTCCTCTGTCCTTTTTGTCATGGACACCCTTGTAAATTTGCTGTTATGCTTACAGCCTTCCATCCAGTCTTTGGCCACATGTATTCATCTGGAGCTTTTACCCCAAAATAAGGATGTTTGTGGATAAGTTCTCAGCTCTTCTTTGGTCTCTTTTCCACCTTCTGTTTCACAAACAAGTTTGAAAACAGTTAAAATATTTTGTGCCTAACTAGCTTTGACTTAGCCTAGGTCCCTTCTCTCAAATAACACGTGATAGGAGAGGAAATGGCCTAAAGTTATACCAGAGAAGGTTAAATTCAATATTAGGAAACATTTCTTCAGTGAAACAGTGATCAAGCATTGCAACAAGTTGCCCAGGGAAGTGATGGAGTCACTATGCCCAGAGGTATTTAAGAGACATGTAGATGTGACACTTAGGGACATGTTTTAGTGGCAGACTTAGCAGTGCTGGGTTAATGATTGGACTTGATCTTAGAGGTATTCTGAAATCTAAACAATTCTATGATTCTATGTTTTGTACCAAAGTATGTGATTTCCTGAGTAGAAAAATTGCATAGGGGATCTACACAAGTCTGTGTTGTTTGCACTATCCTTTAAGAGAGTCTGAGTTCAAACCCAGACTTTCTGATGGCCTCACTCTGTTGGCTGTCAGGAAAGCACACGGACTGTCTCAGGGGAGTGAAAATTCCAGCCACATGCTGTGCTCTCTGACAAGCATGTGTGCAGCAGGGGCAGGTCCTCTTCAAACAGCCTTCACCTGACTGCTTTCAATTTGCTCTTACAATGGTGCTCTGGGACTAAAGCTCTTACTTTATGGGTAATGAGAACAGCAACTATGTGGGTTGCTGTGGTTTTGGGGTGCTTCAAGAGCTCTAAGTGAATATGGTGCTAGCTCATGAGAGAAGAGACTGTTCTGGAGAGAAGAAAAATCAGTTTCTGAATAAATGAAAGTAGAGACAAAGTGTCTATACAAGATTTTTTTCTTTGCCTGCCAGAAAATCACTTCATCTTTCTTGCTGTAGTGAAATGGATTTAGCTGTTCACAGTGAACAGACGGGACTGATTTATGTTTTCAGGAAAATTTTATGAAAGCTGCCAGTTCTTTCATGTTACCCATTTTTTCAAAACCTTCTGACTGTAAAACTGGCTGAGTAGTGCTGAGTTCTAGCTGATGATGCCAAAGTTGTTCCCAAAAACCAGTCAGGATTTTTTCAATCTTCTTTCAGAGAAAGAACAACTTGGAAGGGAGCAGGCCATCTTAGAAATGCTTTATGACAAGGTGTGACTAAAAGGAGGAGAACAGGACATGTGTTCACATGCTTCTCAGCTTTCTGCTGAGGAGATTCATCATCAAGACCAGAAGTAGCCCAGCTAGAACATATTCCAGATTCATCTCAGAAGTTTCTTTCCTTCTGTATATTGATTTCACCACAGCTCCTGGCTCCTCACTCCTCAGTGCTGCTCCTCAGTTTGCTTTCTGTTCCTTTAAATCAATTTCTATATCTGCAGCATCAATTTACCAGCAGCTGCTGTCTGAGAAACACAACAGGAAAAACTTATTTGTTTTGGTCAGAACACCTGGCAAGAATGATTTTTTTTTTTTTAGATAATTTGTGTCAGAACACGTTGTAAGAATATGTTTGGCACAGACTCTTTATGCCTCCATAGACATTCCTTTTTCACCTGTTCTCCCACTGCTGCTTTTCCTTGTCTGTATTTCACATACATGTCTTTAAAGCCTGACCAAAAGCCCAAGGTTGACAGCAACAAAGTGACATACCCAAATATAGCTGAAACATGAAGAGAGGGTGCTCACCTGGGGACTGTGGCACATGGAAGAAGACTGGATGATTATATTTTTGTAATAACGTCAAGGTCTGTTAACAAGCCTGCAGGAGGCAAGCTAGAGCTTTAAAAGAGACAGTAGTTAAAGAGAAGTGTCATGACCCAAGGATCCAGAGGAACAGAACAACTGGAACAGTGTACTCTTTATGCCTTCTCTAAAGAAAGGAATACTTTTGGGCATAACTTTTAAAGCTGGCACAAATTGCAATAAGAAATAAAGTTCTTAGGTTTTCTGACTTCCTAAGGTGGATGATTCAGACCTAGGAGCTAATATCATGAGCTACTAGGTGATTTCAGTTATGTGACTTCCACAATCAGTATGATTTTATATATGAGATTCAGACAAATGGTGCATAGTTTAGAATTTTTTAGATGACTCTTGAAATTCTCACTTATACCAAAAAATTGCCTAATTCATTAGCATTAAATAAATACATACCTGAAATGCAAAGCCATCAAATATTGGATAAAAAATTCACTCCATTTCATTTACCTTGCAGCTGAAGTGCAACATTTAAGTCATTAGTTTCATTCATGCCAGTGAGTTTTCAAACAGAAATTATGGCCTTTTTTCAACTGTGCATGTCACAATGCTTTAGGAAAAAAAAAAAAAAAAGGTCAACATCATTAAAATTAATGAGCAGGTTTAGAAATGAGTGACTAAGGTAATAAGGGTTCAGAAATCATTGCAATATTCGTTTCTGTGTGCCTGCATCCAGACAGAGCACTAAGACTAAGACACAAACTGATTGTTTTCCAAAACACATGGTCATGTGGTGGGTGAGTGGAAAAAAACATAATTTCCCCAAAATATTTCTGCTGCTTTTTTTCTCAGCTGATTATTACAAGAGCCACTTTTTTAGCATCTCTGCAGTAACTTTCTCCTTTTCTCTGAATGACATTGCTGCCTGTCCTCCCTCAGAGTAGCTAGGTAGCTGCTAGAAAAATTAAAAAAGGGAGAAGAAAAATAATAAAAAAAGGATCATTCTAATATATTTAAATATACAAAAATGACACATTGGAAAACAATGTTCTCTATGTTTCTCCTTTGCTCAGTTGGGGAAGAGACGGTGAATCATAGCAAGTCTCATAAAATTGGCTTTCTCTTAGACATTTGACACTTATTTTTGCCAGCATCTTAAAACTTGGAGAGCTATAGCAGCCCACAACAACATGCATATCTTTGTGCACACATATTCCCACACATGTATACTATCCTTGCTTTTAATACTTGCCAAGGCTGGAAATGCAGGAAGGCATCCACTCTGTAGACTATGGTATTGCTCCTTCAAACTTATGAGGCCGATTTTGGTTAATGTCACAGTGTTCAAATGATTATATTTCTTGCATCCACCATTTATTTTCTTTACATTATAACTTTCTTTGTTATAAAGGTGGAATATGATGCTAGATTTATGGCAAAGGAAAAAGTACAGTATTTCTTATGGCTGATTTATTTTTACAGATATAAAATTAATAGACGTAGCTATTATTCTCCCTGTCGATAAACTACAGCTTTAAATTTAATCAGCCAGTCATTACTGTAAGTGAGAGCCATGTCAGTGGTTCATTTCTGCTTGAATTCCTTTTGAATAAAGTGCATTATTGAAGTTTATAATGCTGAGTGCTTGAGAAGGAAAGACAGGAAAAAAGAAAGACTGATAGATTCCCATGACAAAAAGGACTTTATTTTTTTAAACAAAACTTTCGTCACATTAATCAATTTCATTGAAGTTCAGTATGCTTTAAGATGCAAGTGTTTGAAAAGTGCTCTTAAGATACAAAGGAAGAGCAACCTACACAACAACAACAACAACAACAAACAAAACAAAAAGAAGCCCAAACCAAATCAAACCAACAAAAAAACAGATCAGAAAATTATAGTGGGATCTGTTAGGCTATTAATAACTTTAATAGAAACAAATTTTATATGAATAGTAAAAAAACCCCAAAGTTTGGGTATCTTTTCTTATATTGTCACATCCTCATAATGAAATAACAGGGGATGTGATAATATCTCTTAATAATGCACTTTCTAACAATTCTCCTCCTGTTAATTATGAAAAATAAGAGGATAATCCCAGTCAATCAATCTCTAGTTTGCTTTGAGGTTCTTGGTGACGACACTCTAAACATTCAAAATGCTCTCTGTCAATGGGAGGGTACTTGGCTAGAAATGCACACAGCCTTCATATGGTTGGAAATCCCCCAGTGAAAGACTCAAACCCCTGCATAAGACTTACCAGTGCAAATTTTCATAAGACTGAATGTTTATTTCTGTTTCTTGTGTTAGTGACTGATCCAGCCATATAAATTAAATTAGTTAAAATTTATCTTTTTATAATATAGATGCAGTCTCTTGAGACAGCAAGCATAAACACTTATACTAGGTAATATAATCCAAATCCACCCCCAGCAATGCATTTTTTACAAATTTTCAAGGATGGCCACTCAACATTACAATAACATCATTTCTGCTTTTGCTTCCCTCCCTCGCTACCTTCTTTCCACTCTCTCTCTCTCTCTCCTTCTTTCCCTCCCTCCTTCCCTCCTTCTGTTCCTCTCCTCAAAGGGCTCAAAACAAGCCAAAATCCTCTAACAACCTTTGACTGTGAGGGTTTCTTTCAGCTGGGTTTTGTCCTTATATTTTCTCTATGCACAAGTCCAAACAAGACATGGTCCCACTTTATTCCATTACAGTTGTTAATGATGACAACAGCAATCAATAAAAACCTGGAATCCTCTTAATGTACTGCCCTTGAAATGAGAGGCAGCAAAACAGGTACTATAGTAATGTAGCTAGAGATGGCAAATCACTCCTGGCTTTCAATCTCCTCTGTATTAAAGAAAATAACTGGTGTATTTTTACTCATTTAACTTTCTTCAGAGTATACAATTACAGGCAATACTGTAACACACACAGGAAAGAGAAGGAGCTAAATACCTTGCTGTGATTACCTGGGTGGTTGCACTGTTCTGAAATAAGTATAATTCTCAAATAAGTATAATCAGATGAAGGTGTACAGATTTATAGCTGACCCCTCTACCATCAGGTTGACAAATACATGCCCAACCTGCTTGCACTCTGAGAAGATTGCAAAATGATTTTTTTATACTCAGTGCTGAACTTGTTGCCATGCTAATTATGAACACATCTTATTATCAGCTTGAAGTGGAAAGGTGATCCTGTGCCTGCCTCTGAACCATGGTGCAGAGCCACTGCCTTAAGGTGGGGTGGAATAGGACCAGTGTCATATTTTGACAGATGAAGTGTGAAGACAGATGACTCACCTTGTGCTCCTGCCTCCTGAGCCAAGGGCATATACCTCAGGAAGATAAAGTCAAGAAAAATAAAGTGAATGACTGCCTTCAGAACAGTGAAGAACTGAAAATCACTATCCCAGCAGATATACCTAAGGTAGAAAAATGGTCACTGTGAATTTTTGTGATAAGGGCTTTTTGTCAATGACTTTGCTGCTGGTTTGTACAGAGTTAGAATGGAGTGATTTTATAAACCAATGAATATATCTTATGCAACACCCAAGTCAATTACTGCTTTAACTCATTTCAGAGAGCTGACAGCAGATGGTGTGTGCTCAGGTACATCTGACAGAATACTACTGGTTTTGGCATCATGACAGCTAGACATGAAATAAACTAAACCCTGATCACATTAAGCCAGCAATTTGATCATAAGTAATGGAGGGCACAGAGCAAGGCAATCTGGCCAGTCATCATTAATGTCAATCAATTGAACTCAGCCTCCATAATCATGCTCAAAACCAAAAAATATCCCAAGATAGTCCAGTGAGGGGCAGACCCAAAGACTATTTTTAAGTATAAAATGTAAATATTTCAAAGAATATGCTAAGACTGTTTAAAAATGATCAGCTCCCAGCCTGTATCCTTCCATTGATGGTGTGATGCACAGTGGAGGCTGACAAGGCATGATATCACAGAATTTCACTCCTCTGTCTTCTTCATATTGCTAAAGAGCTTTCTATATATAACATTTACTGAGAAGTTTTAGGCTTCATAGATGCTTTCTTTATCTTTGACACTGTAAAAAACTTCACTTCCTCTTCCATTCTGTGTTGTTGATACTGCTGACACAGGATCACTCTTTCTTAAAGAAGGATGAGTGTTAATAAAAGAGAACTAATTAGCTACCAAAGAAATCTTTCCCCTATGTAAAAAACAAGCACTTTGGCTTTAGAAATGGACAAGATGTGTAAGACAAAGTAGAATTTGGCTACTCTGTTCGACACAGTCAAAATTTTCTACTGTTTGCACAGGTTTGTTCAGCCCCTTTCATGTGGACAAAATTAGGATCCCCACTTTGTTCTCTGTCTCTCTTTCTTATACACACAGAACAAATAAAAAGATATAAACCATTCAAGTACATGCTATATATATATTTTAAAAGCTTCTGATGCAATTGTTGCTATGTGGGACAGTAGTGATAAAATTTATTTATTTACAGTTACTTTCTTTATAAATCAATAGAGCTCTAGTGTCATGTAAGTTAAAATCAGAAGAGTTAGAATTTTCCTAGACCAAAATATGAGTATTTCAGTTTTAATGGCACTATTTATATTTTGCCTATACTCTGATTTTGATATTGATTTCTGACTGACCTGACTGTAACTATGGGAAAAGCCTTTGCAGAGAAGGGATCCACATAAAGGGAAAAATCTTTAACACAGTTGAAATTTTCAAATTTTGCATATAGTGAAAAACCAGGAGATGAGTATTGTACTGCTTTGTGGAAGAACTCATTTTCAAGCCTAGACTTATCTCCTGCATGGCAGAAATTGTACAGTAATTTTATCATGAAAGATATTGTAGGATGGTGTTGCAGTATCTAAGAAACCAATTTTGGCAACACAAAAACAGATGTTGGAGGCATAACAGGACTGAAATATCAAACCCATTTTTAGACATGGTAATAATTTCTGCCAGAGTGTGCAATAATTTGAAAACTTATTGATGATGATGATGATTATTATTATTATTATTTATTATTGTATTTTAGTATGAATTAATAAAGAACTGAGCTGCTGTTGCTTGGGTCGGGCTATAGGTATCATGAAGTCTTAGTCCAAGTACAAAATGTGGACACCTTACAAAATAAAATGCCAATATTATCTCATCCAAGCTTTGCTTTTAAACCTGCAGAGAGCATTCCTGTGACATTCAAAAAAAATTACACAGTAATTTACCATTTTTCAAACATTCAGAATGTGTGTAGCCAAAGATTACTCCTGTGTCTTTGTAGGTGTTCATTCAAACCACTGGTTTCCAGTGAAAGATCTTTTAGTACAATGATTGTTTTACACTTGTGAGATGACTGTGGAATTCTCAAAAGCAGTCTTCACTTACCTATTTTGTGTAAGATTTCTATCATTGTATCTGAATGCTTCACAGTCTTCGGCATTCAGTAGAATGGTAAAAAGAAAAAAGGTTTAAAAAAGATCTTAAGAGGTCACTTAAACCACTCCATGTTATTTCTGAGATGTGTCTGATGGATCTTCCTCATCAGATCTTCCTCATCCTTCTTATGTAAATGATTCACCTATTTAACTGCCTTTAGACTAAAAGTGATTTCTTATTTCCCAACCAAAAAGTACTTCATGACAATATAAATTTAGTTTTTCATGTAAAACCATTTCATTTTTCACCATTTTCTTTGGTGATTGTAAAAAAAACCCCATTTTGTTCCTCTTTGTGGCAGCTTTTTATGCAGTCGAAGGCAGTAATTTTTTTCCCTAGACTGATTCAGTTCTTTCATGTGGTCCATAGGCCATGTTCTATAGACTTGTGTTCAGACTTATTTCTCTTCTCTGGACCAGAGCAATATCTTGAATTAAATTCAGCTGAGGTCTGCCCCAAGACAGAATGAATGAGTTCATGTATCTGACATTATATAAACCTCAATAGCAGCCTTTTTCTTTTTTTTTTTTTTTTTTTAGTTGCAATATGGTGTTACAGCCACTATCCCAGAGACATTGTTTACTCCTACAACTTTGCTAAATGTGCAAAGGATTTGAAGAATCAGGAGCACAGGGGAAGAGAAATCAAGAGCATCCCCTCACTTTGTGTACTGGAGGAAAAAGATCTTAATTACAAGAATCACCTTAAAGTCTACAACTTTCAGTGTCTTTCTCCTGTTCACACACCTGTAATTGAACTATAGAATTTCATTCCTTTTGCCCACTCTTCTTGACACTCCTTGCTTCCCTACTTCAGCAGTATGTTGGGAACTTGGAGGAAGACAAGTAGTAGCAAACACTGTTACCAGAATACAACATATGTAGGGGACCTAAAATAAGCTGTGAAGTATATGTTTTTTAAAATGTCAATCCTTATGTTTTTGTCTCTTTCCAGAACAAAAGAATATTTATTTTTTGATTCATTTGTTTCCCTATATAAAACAATAAATGTTGAACTCTTTTTATAGTGGAATGGGACCTTGTCTTGAGTTGTTAGCACAAGATATAACAGCAAAAGTGATGGAAGAATGTGATTTCAAAATGATTGCTTACTTAGAAGGACATAATTCTAATTACAAATATGTTGGCTTCTATTTCCTTTAAATGGGACACAGCTGCTTTATGCTATTCAAACCTTTCTTAGGAACATAAAAAATGAGAGAAAACAAAGAATTACTGCCTGAAAGAGACTACTTTTAAACTTAGCTAGAGGGCATGACTACAATTTCAAGCCTTTACCAAGAAGGTTCAATTTGGCTGAAGGAGGTGTTTCAGTCCTGAAATGCTCTCAGGTACTCTGTCTATGTAGCATATATACATGCAAGAATAGGGAGATTTTCTTAACTGATCCCAAATGAAAGACAACTTTGAAAAAGAAGAGAAAATAGAAGTGTCAAATTACTCACTTGGAAGAGACTTCAGAGGAGGACGTTTTAAATCTCTGAGAAAAATAATTGAAGGGGACTAATCAATTTCAAGTGATTTACAAATTGTTAAAAAAAAAAAAAAAAAAAAAAGACACATCCAGAAGTATCATGGAAATCTCATTAAATACCTGTATGGATCCTAGTAGCACCTGGCCGAATCAAGCTTAGGGAATAAGAAGTAATAAACCACAGAATATTTATTAGCTTTGATCAGAGGTACTGTATTAAAACTTTTCCTGTCAGAGCTAGGTGATTACCAAAAACCCTTTGGAACCTGTCTGAAGTTGCTATGATTATGATGCAGATTATCCAAACATAGAAGCATATTTTCTTGTGTACAGGGAAACAATAAGAATCTATAAAACAGGAATAGATGAACAAATGACTGAATGACAGAAAACACAAAGCTCAGGGAGAGTTCCAAATCTTCTGTTTTTATAAAAACATTATATCACTGATAAGAAATGAATGTTATATTCCTGTTTTGTTATATCTGTTTGTGTACGAAAATGGAGTGAAGAGAGTTCTTCACTGCACAAGCATTACATCCAGGGAAAGAAAGAAAAAAATTATAACACTGAGCCTGTTCTACCTGAATTCTTTAGAGATAAAGGAAAAGTTATTTCTCAACTTGCTAACACAATATTTAGAAAAGTAATATATGATCTAAAAGAAGCTAAATAAAGTTATGTTCAAATGAGGAGAGATGTGTGAACAACTAGTTGAACAGTGGATAAGAGGAAGCCAAGGACTGAAAATTAAGAAGAGAGTTGCCAGTTTCATCAAGAAATGCTTTTGCTCATATTTTTGACCTTATTTTTCATATTTGGATTCCTTTTCCTTTTAACAGTTCAGTCACTTGCTATTTTTAAAGTTAAATTTGGAAAAGAAAGAAAAGAGAAAGAAAAAAAATTCCCAGCAAGTGTTCTTTCACTTGCTGTTCTCTTTTTATCTTTTTCTCCATATATTTTGTGGGTTTGTTTTTGTATTGCTGAAGCAGTTCTGAATTTTAATGATAAAGCACTTGGCTTGAACCCAACATGTGCAATAATAGGCTTAGTTACTCAATACTTGTCCAGAATCTTTGAGAATTTCAAACCTCAACATATTTGGAAGCAGTACATATCTTATTTGTGTTTTAAAACAATAAGAAAAATAAAGTGTATGCCAGAACATGGATGTTATAACTTGATTTGAAAACCCTTAAAGAAGGAAAGACTGATTAAAAAAAACCAAAAACCACCAAAATAAGTTGTAGAGTAAAAAAGGAAAGAGAAGTTTTATCAGAAAATAATGTGTCTAATACACCAGATGGGTGTGCCACCATTCAAAGGGACATCAAGAAGCTGGATAAATGGGCCAGCAAGTACGCCATGAAGTTCAATACATGGAAATGCCAAGTCATCCTCCTAGTGAGGAATAAGCCCAGGCTCCAGAGTAGCCTAAGGATTGCTGGCTAGAAAGCAGTTCTGCAGTGAAGAATGCAGGGTCATGATGGACAAGCTGAGCTTGATCCAGCAATGTGTCCTTGCTGTACAGAAGGAAAATGGCATCCTGCCGCCAGCACACATTGGCACCTGAGGGTGTTCCTCCCCAGGTGCAGGACTTTGCACTTCCCCTTGTTGGACTTCAAGAGGTTCTGTCAGCTCCTTTTTCCAGCCTGACCAGGTCCCTCTGCTTAGGCATCATGACCCTCTGGTGTATCATTTCACCCAGTAACCAAAGCAGGGACCTATATTCTGAAATCATGCCAGATCCTGAATCTCAGGGACCTGAAGGCACACCAGTTTACCAGCTGCACTCTGTGTAACACTCTCTTCTATCTAGCTCTAAAGCAGACTATTCTCATGTCAGACATGCTCTCTGGAATGTTAGATTACGTGCAGAGATTAGATGTTTGCCCATTCAGTGAGAAAGGTAACACTTCAGAAACTAGGAGAAACTGCATTTGCTCTGTAGGAGATTAAGTTCCTTTAAGTCACTGGCAATGACTTTTTAGCCAAAAGAGAAAAGAAGGTTCTATGACTGGAGGCAAAATGTGAACCAATTCAGGAGTCTTTTTTCCTCCATCTGTTGACTGACCAGCTTTCTTGAAAAATTCCTTCAGCCCATATAGCAAAGCAGGTGGAATTGAGAAATTCACCTGGAGGCAGTCCCCATCTGCCTGCGCCCAGACCATATCCTGCCATAACCTCCACCTACTTACAAGCCGGAAAGTTAGCCAAGGTGTGGGACTTGGCCACCACCTCTCCCCAACAATTTAAAGTCAAGAATCCTCAACAGCATGATGCTCTTGGTCCTCTACACAATAAGGACAACCTTTCATAAACTCAGAGTTACTAAAACAATATTGTATAAAACGCAGTGCAAGGATTACAAACAACAGTGCCAATGCTAATTAGGGTTAGCCAGGGTTTTCTCATTCATACAGCTAAGGGAACATATGGGAAATGTCATGTTGTCATAGCAGATTCTTTGCTTCAAAACGTTGTGTGAAACATCAAAGCCAAGTAAAATAATAGCTGCATGCAACAAATGTGAGGTACAAGAGCTTCAGATAATACAGCTTTTTTCACTGTCTGACAGGTGCTGCAGTAAGAATGCATGCAAAAATGAGATCTGCTGTGATGTCTATTGTCAAGCTGTTACTCTGGCTCTTCTTCTGAGACATTTCTCTAATTTTTATGTGAAAGCATTTAAAATATGATTTTTCAATAAAACTGCTTTTATTCATAAGCTCAGAAAGCCCTAGAATCGAAAATATCATTAACTGAAAAAAAATAATGCCTTGCAAAAGCTTGAAACATTTCCTTTTCATGCAGACAAAGCTATTCTTCTTCCTATAGTCTGTACGATTGAACTAGAAGACAGGCAACAATTCTGATTGTGTTAATTGTTGACTGATCCAAATTTTAAAGCAATTTCTTAAAAATATTACTATTTGCATATTGATCTCTTTTCGATGTGATGAATCTGTACAAATAATAGAAGAGGCATTTCACCTTTTGTGTTAGGACCCACCTAGGAAGGAAACCTTTTCAGCTGTTGCTCCAAGTGGTCATGTGTATGTATACCCTAAACATAAAACTCGTAACTTCATTGGCTCCTGCTGTTTCTGAGAAACACTGAAGCAATTCTGAGCAGACAAACAGAAGCTGGTGGGAGGGACTCATAGACTGAGATTAACATCTACTTAAGAGAAGAAGTAGAAAGTATACTAGATTCAAGATGGGAACAAGCTGTTTATTTATTTAGTCTTCATTTTCCTCTTGCATTTTGCATTAGGAATGCTGTTGGATTCACTGTTCACAAATTCCCAAAGAAAGGAAACCCGAGTAGCTGAAATGTACACATTGCTAGAAATTTTGTGTCTATTGCTGTCTACTTCCAAAACACGGAAAGAGTAACATTTTGCAAGAGCATACATTTTCTCCTTGTATTCTTGGTTACCGCATGCCAGATGACCCAGCCCCTTGGGTTTCTCTTTTTCAGACATTTTTTTCTTAATTTTTAATTTCCTTTTGGTTGCGTGTGTGTATTTTGGTCTTTTTTTGGTTTGGTTTGGTTGGTTGGTTGGTTGGTTGATTGATTGGTGTTTTTTGTTTGTTTCTCAATCTTACATAATAGAGGCAAGCACATCAGTCAGCTTTAACAAGGTCTAGTTGCTCAGTCATGCTCACTGGCAAGCTTAACAGGATGGCAAAGGTGGGTCTTAAGCTGTGTGTGGACCTTTAGAAGTTCAAGTTATATGCCAGATTGTGCCATCTGGCTAATGGGAAAGCTGAGCCAGCATGGAAGCTTCTGGGTAACCTGAATGTCTGACTTTGGGGAAGCAAATCATTAGACTATGTTGAAACTGACAATCCCCAAGTCTGAGGAGCAGTGGGACCTGTTGGGAGCTGTTGTGATTTTTTGTGAACCACAGTTTAAGCTCTTTTCTTCTCTCAGCTCCCTAGAATATATGATGTCTATCTTGTGGCCCTTGGCCATTTGAAGGTTTGATGGCTGGTTGTTGGGATCAGAAAGGCTGGACATATACATGTTATTGGGATACCAAAAGCTTAGTAGCAATTTTAAGGACTGAACATAACACAATTTTTTAATGCAATATTCAGGACTGCTCAATTAAACCTTGTTTTTACACTACCTTACTTCTTAACTTGGTGCCATGACTTGAGTTGATAAATACTACATGGAAAGGTATCTACATATTTTTTCCTGGAAGAGATTACTAGAAAGATGTTGAGAAAACTCATTATGAAGAATCATAGTGTAGAGACTAGTTTTAGTTACTTATGATTTGACTCTGCTATGGAAGGGTTTGTTCTGTTTTGTGTTGTTTTTTTGTTTTTTTTTTTCTACTGACCCTTTCTTTTAGTTATTTGGCAGAATATGGAAGTCAGGGTCACCAAGAGAAACTGGGACTGTTTAGGGCCTGTAGATGGCATTATGACATTACTGCATTTCTGTTGACTAGTTCTGAACACATTAAAAATGATAAAGTACCAAGAGGTCATAAAGGTGTATAGCAGCTGTGTCACAGCTGATGAAGTTACATGACTGCCAACTAGCATCATTTAAATCCCTTAAAAATACCAGGCATAATGTTTAGCTGCAGTTCAGTGTGGTAAGTGAATGCCATATAACTTATGAGTAATGTACTGAGTAATGCAATCTAACTGCTTCTCATGAGAATTTGGCTGTGGTTTTAGTCAACTAAGATTAACAATTGGCAAATCAAAACTGGAAATCTTTGTGTAGTCTACAGTGGAAAAGGCCAAGACGTGCCTTAGGGCCTTCATTGTACTGTCATATAGAAAGCAATGTGAACTGACTACACTATTGATATTATATCTTTGAATTACTGAAGATGTGTCTCTTGAAAGGAATATTATTGCATTCTTTTCTTCTCAGAATCCAAGACAAAAAATGAAGATGCATCTAAAAGTGAAAACATATACTTAGGGAAGTGTAGGGATTCAGTTAGCATGTTCTCCTTCCTTCTGTGAATTAAGTTTCAGGTCAGTAGTCTGTAACAAATCCTCTATTCCAGAGGGAGACAAGCTAGTGCATTACAACACAGAAAACACATTACCTTTAAAAATGCTGGTGAAAATAAGATTATATCTACCAGGATACATAAAATTTTGACACATTAAATCAATAATATTTTTTCTGAGATTAACAAATCCTTTTTTTATTTAAAGGACATACTCTTTCAGCAGAGATCAGCTACACTAATATTGCCCTCAGTAAGCACAGTAAATTCGGAGGTAATCATTATGATCTGAGAGGAAAATTGTACTACAGTGCTTATTCAAAACATAAAGCTTTCCTGTATGTTTATATTTTGCTAGTATTCCTTACCATATTGTTAATAGTTGAAATTGTAAGCAGCATTATATTATGTATATAAAGTATGGCTGGGGAGTAATGGAATTGCTTACCATATGGAATTTAAAGAAGGATATCAAAGTGACTGTTCTTCAGCTGTAATTTGGGGGTTGCTCACATTGAACAGGCATTGTTTTGCATCAACCACAGTCATTTTTGTAGATGCAGAGCGGGTGCCATGATCTAGTTTTCTACCAGAAAAAAAGTCCTATCACTATGCTTTTTGATCAGGTCAGTGATATTGTATCAGAAGAATTAAATGGTTCTGTTGATTCAGAAACCAAGCAAAACACAACAGTTAATGATAGTAGTAGTTAATGATTAGTGTTCTGCTGTGGAAGAAAAAAAACATCTCACGTAAGTTAGGTGACAGTTAATCAGAAGCTGCATCCATATTGCATATAGATATTTCTCTGTGTGAAATAAGTATATCTTCAATGTTTTCACACAAGATTTTGACAAGGTTAGGTTTACCTCAGATGACTTTTTTCCTGGTATCCTTTGAGCCGTGTCTTCCAGCTGACAAGAGACTCTTGAAAGTTTTAGAGCTTTCTGCCTTTGAAACATGGACTTGGACTCCTGGTTAGCACACAGAGAACTGGAGCAATGAATTCTGTAGGAGTATGAATCTGTAAGAGTGGAGCAAATAGCTGTTAGGAGAGACTACAGAAACACATCTCTGTACAACAGTAAGCACAATCCATCCTCCATTCACTACAGTAGTTCCCTGTGGAGTGCTGAGTAGGTAGAGCAGAACTTGCATCTGTCTGTCTTAGCAGCTCCATTGGCTTTTTCAAACTCAGCTGTCTGTCTTGCATATGAGAGGAAACAGTGTGCTCTGAGCAAAGTCATGAATCTTGGATAACATTACCGTAGTTAAATTCAATGTGTATTCTTTTGCCAGCTAATAGGTTAGCAATCTATTTATTCATTAAAAGTATGGGATTAAACTGGGGTGAAGGGAAATGAATACTCAAAACCACTGTGTTTGATTTTGCAGGTGTTGATGCTATTATTTGACTCTAATATCCTTTAAAAGACTGCTTTGTATACTACTGATTTTATGATTTTTTTTTTAAACTGTTTTGAAATGTACAGTGCAATTTTCTTCCCAGAAAGAAGGTTAGTAAATGTTTCGCTGTGAGAAATGGAGTTTGTCTGCATGACAGAGAGTGACTTTGTGCCTGAGCATAGTGATTGTGTCTTAATGTTATGCTTCTTTTGGTGCTACTTAGCTGAAATACAACTGAGGTTTGAGATCCAGATCTGGCACTGAACAACACTGCTTCTCTGCTGTCTATTAATCTGTGCAATTTAATCATCAGAGGATATACCTTGCAAGTTCAAAGCCAGTTAAAACAAGAAGTCTTTTTCCTATGTCAAATACAACTGTAAAAATTAAATAGTATGTACCAAACAGTATATAACAGTTCTTGCATACTCATACATGCTCTAGCTGACTTCAGTGTTGAGTGCTTTGAGCATCCACTGCTCAATTTGTTTCAAATAGACTCTGTTGCTAATTTTATTACCTCTCCAAGAGTGTGTTTTCATTTAGAACAATGAAGCAGGCATTCATGAATGAGTCGTAATTAGGCTGAGGTATTTAGGCTCTGCTTCTAATAAGAGACATAGCATTAGGTGTTTACTAATAATTAGAGGGAAACAATCTAAACAGTTCCTCTATCATGTTGAAAACCATTGAGAAATTGAGGAGAACAAGGTCCATCTTAAATTACTAGTGCTACTTTGAGTGCTATATTACTTTAATTATTAGCAAGATCTCAGAGGTTCTGTCATTCTTCAGATTTTATCAGTTTCTTCTCCCCCTAGGGCTGTCTGCAGCTTAGGGGTCAGCCTGGTAGGGGAAACCTTCAGCTCCTGCCAGTCGGTGTTGGCAGCATCCCTACTGCCTGGAATGAATGCCATTTGTCTTTAAAATGGATGGCTGCAACCATGCAGCTCATTTCTTAAAAGTCTTTCTTGGGGTTTCCCCAGTCCTGGAACTGTTTTGATGTTTTCTACTACTTTCTGATGCCACTGTGATCATCTGAGCCCAGTTTGACCCATTATTATGTTTATTGTGTTTCTTCTGCAAAGCACTTCTCCATAATCATAGCCAGGTAGTGTTGTGCAGAGTCTTTAAAATTAAAGATGCTCTGCTGTAGAGTCTCTAAAAGCAGACAACATCATTAACTGCCTCCTTCTCTCCCCCGCCACACTTCACGTATGGTGTGTGGGCCCCGACTTCACAAAGCAACCCTCAGATCTGCAAATGCACCAAGCAGCAAAAAAATGTGAGTTAAAGAAACAGTATCTAAAGAGAAGTAGATTGCAAATTTCTGTGCAGAGAAAAAAAAAAATAAAAAACATCTCAGAGGTATATCGGCTTCCCTCAGCCAGCACGTGTTTGCAGGCACCTGGGGTAAGACAAAAGTTCTGGGAACTGCTGGTGACACCAGCACAACACAGGGACTGGTGCACCTCTAGAGCATGGTCCCATTTAATGTCATGGCCCCATTAAAACCATTGGCTGTTGAATACAGCAACGAAAAGCCTGCAGACTTCTAAGGAAGTGTTATTTTTCGAGGCAGGAGTTGAGCCTTTTTCTCTCAAAGTGTTGACTGCAGACTCCGGACTTGCCTGAAACTCATTCCTGAGTAAGGTGTAGAACCTTGAAAAAGAGTTGGTGTGACACCTTCAGTATTCTTCTCTGATTGTAATAAAAATTGAGAATCACTAAGTGGTTGAAGTTGGAAGCAACCTCTGGAGGTCATCTGTTCCACCTCCCCTGCTCAAGCAGTGCCATCTAGAGCAGGTTGCTCAGGACCATGTTCAAAAGGCTTTTGAATATCTCTGAGGATGTAGTGTCCACTGTCTCTGGGAAACCTGTGTCAGTGCTTGGTCACCTTCACAGCAAAAAAATGTTTCCTGATGTACAGAATTTTCTCCCGTATCTACCATACTTTCTTCAGAGGCATTTGCATTTTGTAAGAAGGCAGGCATATTTTCTTTGCAAATATAGACAGAGGCAAATATAGATTGTAAAATAATAGATGGCTGCAGAAATGATCACTACAGACTTTGGCATCAGCTGCTGAAGCAGGTACACTTATAATTCAAAGAAGACATTGTTAGAGAATGGATTTGTATCTCAGTGAGTTGTTTGATGGATGGGTTGAATCAAACATCTTGTCTGTGTGTGTAGGGGGCAAGGGGGCAAAGCCTGTCCACATGATAAGGCCTGCAACCACCATGGCTGTGTCCCCAGAAGGCACTCAGCATGGGACCCACCTGGGACACCTGTCAATTCAAAAGGCCCAGCTGGTAGCCCACCCACACCACGTCCCTGGAGCCTCTGACTGGCTATGGTGCCTCTCACTGTGTCTAGGAGGGCATGAAGTGGTCAGTGATCCAGATGTCCTGCCTGGGAGGAGCAGCCAGGAAAGCCAAACTGTATAAAAGAGGCACGCAAAGCCTCTGTTTTGAGTCTGGCCTTCTCTCCTGGAATCTGATAGCATGTGACCTCTTGGCAGTAACTATTTCTCTCTTCTCTCTTTATTCTTTCTTATCTTAATCTCTTTTTTCTTCCTTTGTTCTTTTCTTCTTCTCGTGGGTGACATAAAACCTATTGAGTTGTATTTCACTTAAGCTGGGGGTTGGTTTTTGCTGGGTGCAAAGAGGGTTCTCTACTCCACAGTGATGCCTGCTGGCTTGTAAAACCCTTAGGGGCTGGAGAAGCAGAGCTCTGAATTCTGTTTGGAGAGAGGCACGGAAATCCTTTTGTTCCTATTAACTTGTTATTCAGTGTAATGCTCTTATGGAATCTTTGTTAAATGTTACTCCTGTACACCCTTTTGCCAAAGCACCTATTTTCTCACCGAATTAAAGGAAATGTCTTGGGGAAAGGCATGTAACTTTTATTTTTGATGTGAATTCAAGGTATCAAAGAACTAGGACTGTTCAAAAGTTTCATGCAGGAATTATTGAGACTCTAATTTAAAGTGCAACACCTGGCCACGTGTGTTCAAGACCAGGGTGTAACAGGCATGCCCCCTTCTCTGAATCTCACCACAAGGCCAGTCCTCAAAAAAAAAAAAAAACCCAGGTAAATAGCCTCCCAGGAAAGAGTAGAGTCCCTATAGTTCCACTTCCTTGTCTAGGAGCAAGACTAAACAGAACTTGTTTTTGTTACAGGATCCATGGTCATTGCAAACTCTTGCTTTCCACACAGGAATGGCTAGAGAAGGGAAGGAGACTTGTCTGAGCTACTACAGACATAGCAGCCAGTTGACAGCTCTTAACTGAAGCAATAAAAAAACAATCACTCTTACTGACATATTATTCATCTTCATAGGTTTTTTCAATACAACTTCATGAGAGTACCATCCTCCTTTTGGTATTTTTGTGAAATTAGTTAACTGCCTGCCAGCAAAATCCCACTTCCTTCCCCCACCAAGTTAGAAAAAGGAATGAAGTTGCTAGAGCAGATCTGTAGGCTGGTCTTCAGGCACAAGTTAAAGTACAAGATATGCCCTCTGAATATAAGAAAAAAATTCCTTTTTTTCACTGTGAGGGTGGTGGAAAACTAGAGACAGGTAGAGAATATCTTTGGAGATACTGAAAGTGTGACTGGACATGGTCTTGGGGGAACCTGCTAAATATCTCTTCACTTTCACACGATAGTCTGGGCTTTCAGCTCCAGTTGGAAACTCTTCCAAATACTGACTTTCCACTACAATTTTATGCAGCACCTAATAGAGTACAATCATGATTTTTTTTTCTGGGCTCTGGGTTCTACTATAATACCAGTGTTATTGCTGACCTAATTTCTTAAATGCCATGATCACTTTTAAGTGCTCAATTGTAATTTTTTATTTGTTTGTTTGTTTGTTTTTTGTTTGTTTGTTTGTTTGTTTGTTTTGTAGGGGCAAGGTCGCACAAATCACAGTGACTCCAAAGGAATCTTGTTTATGGTAAATAACTGCATTAGCTCTATAGAATACCAAATTATATTTATTCTTAATGTAGTTTGTACCCTTCTTTCTAAAGAGACTTTCTAAATTTTTATTACCATCACTATCATTATATGTTTAAGACTGAAATATAGCATATTTTCTCAAGCCAGGAGTCTTTTATCATTGCTGGGGCATTTTGAGGGGGTGGGGGGAGGGCGGGGTGAGGGCAGGGGAGGCATGGTTGTTTTGTGTTCTTTTTGGTTTTGGGGTGTTTTGGGTTTTTTTGTGTGTGTATGTTGTGTTTTGGGTTTTTTAAGTGAACAATATGTAGACATAGAGAAAGCAAGGATAATACCTTTGTAATAATTTAAAAAAAAAAAAAATCAAATTTGTCTAGCGGTCATCAGACTCCTGTCTCAAGGAGCTTCTCAAGTACTAATTTGGCAAGCACTATGGTCTAATTGGTGAGGTGATGATAGATAAAAGACTCAATGATCTTGGAGGTCTTTTCCAACCTAAAGGATTCTATGATTCTATAAAAATGAACATCCAAAGAGAGTAGACTTGAAGTCTAAGAGAATAAGGCTACACTGTATACCATCATTAATTGCTGAAACAGGAAACAAAGTAGAATTGAAAAAAATGTTTCTACCACATTGTGCACATAATATTTCTTCCTGTCCTTGTCTTTGGTAGTATCACATTGGGAAAAAGCATATCCATATCCCAACCACTGGTTGAGAGAATAGGCAGGAGACAGGCAGGCAAGAAGCAATCCATCTATATTAGTCACTCTAAGCTGAGAAGAGAAAATGTCACTGTTATGAATTAATCTGATTTAAATTTAAGTTAAAAAATTGAAATAGTCTGAATGTTTCTTAGAATATTTCTCAACGATTTCAAGAACATAGAGGGCTTTTTACCATTCACTGATAAAGCTCTGGCTGCTCTTGCAGCCAGAATAGTCTTGCAAATTAAAGAAAAGCAAATGCTAGAGATTCACTGTTGCAGCATGGATAATAATTCAAGGAGAAGGAAAGTGTCCTAGTTTACTTCTATTGAGGTTTATTTTTTAAAGGAAAAAAGCCAACATACATAGACTATAAATGATTAAATAATCCTAATAAATTTTCTTTCCTTTACTTCAGCAGACCTGAGAGGTGAAAGAGTTTCTAACAGAGATGGATATATTATGAGCCAAAAGAAAGGTAGCACAGGCAATTTTTAATTAGCTTAAATCACTTTCTATCTCCTTGCTTCAGAAAGTATTGTATTTTATGGATCCACATGTACTTCATTTTTACACAGATTATAAACCATACAAATATAAATGGTATGTAATGTATAAATTATAATTGTTATATATATAAATATAAATAGTATGCAATTTTTAAATTATAATTGGTTGTATATGTACCTTCACTGACATTGTCTCACTAATAGTAGTCATTTGTCTGTATTTGACAACAGAATTAGAAAATCATCCAAAAGCACTGGAATTCAAAAAGCAGATTGTTACATAGAACCTTACTATTCTTCAGTAGTAAGGAAAAAGTTTTCCTGCCTTTACTAGTTAGTTAAAATTAAAATAAATTCCTCTGGTGAAATACAGGGTTCTGGAAGTACATGATGGCAACAGAGATTAGATTGCTCTTACCTCCTGCTAGTTAGGACAGTGAGTAACAGTGTCACTGTCATGCAAAATCTCTGACTTTATTTGCAGTCCAACAGAAGATCAAGGTTCCATCCAAGCAGTAAATCCAAGAAGAACAACAGGGAACGGAACTTTTTTAGACTCTGGAAGCAGTACTTGCCAGCCATCCAGACAAATTTTTTCCCTCTACTTGATCAACTTTGTTCACTTTCATCTCTGTTCCCTCTGACGTTACACTCCCTTTCCAAACAGTGCATGTCTAACTCCTGCCCTTCTTTAGGGCTGGAAATCTATTTAAAACCACAAGGTGACCTGATTCCTAGCACCTTAAGTGTTATTTTCTTTCACAGTGACAGCCATTCTTCCACGTTGTGAATGGGTCTGTGGTGTTTGGGTGTAGTAAAAACACTTCTGATATCCACTAATTCAGTGTTCTTTTCTGTTCTGCCACTCATGTTACTTTACTGGATGGGCATTCCCAGTATTCGTTCCAAATCTCATCCATCTTGTCTAGTTGGAATGCATGGTCTTGGAGCAGGAACTGTCCTACTCAGGATGTACAACATCCATCACAACATGTCTGTTACCTCAGACGGAACTGTTACGTGGGAATAAAACATATATATTTTGTTTAGATTGAAGAACATTCTACAGATATAATATAGGATTGCTCAATCCCTGGTTATTCCTCAGGATCAGATCTCTATCAATTATCTTCAGTTAACACAGCTGTCTCAAAATAACTTCTAATTCTACAAATTGAACCTCTTAACAAATATTTTGCAAAAATATATTTCAGAGTCACAATTAGCATTACACATTCATAGCATAAGAATTTGCTGTTGGTTTGTCAAAGTGTATTCAACACATATACACATTTATACTCATATGAGCATATTCAAATATGTTTGTGTGTATGGCATACAGGGACAATAAGAATTTATATAATCTTTTGTGATGCCTATGGATTATCTTGTCCATTCGTTTCACAGTTCACTTAACTGTTGCTTTAGCAACAGAAAATCCAGTGTAGACAGCTCTCAGATCAGATAGAATGATTCAGCTCAGTTCAAGTCTGACAGATATGACATCATCACCACTTCTTTCACTATTTGTAGGCTTATACAAATAGAACATTCATTTTGCTTTTGGTAATGATGTAAAGATACAGTACGCATTATACAGAGGTTATTCCTCCAATCCTTCACTCCTCTTCCCTGTACACTGAAAGTCATAGTTCATGCCTTTTGAGGCTGGTAATATCTGAGTGTATTATGTTCCTGCTGAGCCTTTACAATGTTCTGTATGCATCCTATGTCTTGTTTAGAACAATGATTTGGCACTAAATCATCACTAGTCAGTTTTCCTGAAGTGAAAGACCGTCACTTTTCTGCCTCAGGCTAGTGATGTAACGTAACACGATTTTACTGCCTTATCACATTCTACTGAGTATTCTTGGGCTAATTATTCCAGTTCACACTATCTCCATCACTGTAGTACCCAACTACTTCCAGTTGGTTTGTGTCGTGATGACTATTTTCTTTAATCATATGAAAATAATAATTCCAAGGGGGGAAAAAAAAATAACTCAATGTAAACAGTTCTAGAATAGATCTATTACATACCTGGGATACTGTATTCCATGTCTTAGGTACTGGTGAACAAACTAGAAAGCCAGTTTAGGGTAAAGGTGCACTCCATACCGGCTTCTGTGAAGCTGTCTATCTGTGATGTTTTGGTTAAAATGGATAAAAATGTACAGTACATATTTAGGAAATATATAGAAACTGAAATGTCATTACAATCAGTCTAGCCCCTTGATTGGCAATGGAGTAGGAGATGAACAAGGGTATGCTTCCCAATATAATTTGAACATGTTTTGTTATGATAAAGAGGGGAAAGGTCAGTTGTCTCTGTGTAGGACAAGAATTAATAGAACCTGATTGTCAGAGACACATCTGGAGATCATAATCTATTCTTGAAAAGGATATTTGAGCGAGCTCAGGTACATTTAATGAGAAGTAGACATGTACATTTAAAACTAGTTGCCCTAAGTGCCTGATTGAGTAAACAAGAAAGGAGTTCATCTAATTCTAAATATCATATCTAAATAGGTCAACTAAATCAGTTGAGAAGACAGGAAAATAAGAATAACTATTGAGCTAAAGGGCAAAAGCACACCAAGCCAGCATTTTCTCTCTGGCTGTCTTATTGGGTGAGACGCAATCTCCAGGAAGGTGATATCCCCAGAGTGAGTCTCAACTCCTGCATAGTGGGTGTGCTGGCTCTTCTGACCTCGTCAAATGAAGCAAATTTAGCTGCATAGACTGTTATCCTAAAAAGACAAAAAAAAAAAAAAGCTGTCCAAATGTTTATGTTAGTAAAAAAGCATATGTCGGGCCTCTCATAGTTTAACCCCAGCCAGCCACCAGCACCAGCTTGTTCACTCCCCCACCAGTAAGACCTGAGAGAAAATAGGAAGAATAAAATATAGAAAACACATGGTTTGAGATAAAGACCATTTAACAGGAGAAGCAAAAGTCATGAACACCAGCAAACCAAAACAAAAAATTAATTCACTGCTTTCCATGGGCAGGAGGCACCATGTCCAGAAAATAGGACACTATCATATGTAACATATAACAGAAGACAAAGACCATCCCTCTAAATTTTCCCCCCTTCCTTCTTCTTTCCTCCAGCTTTATACACTGAGCATGATGCCATATGATAAGGAATATCCCTTTGGTCATTTTGGGTCACTTGTCCCAGCTGAGTCTACCCCCAAACTCCCATATACTCCCAGGCTCCTTCCCAGCGTTCAAGTATGACAAGCAGAAAAGGCCTCAGCTCTGTGTAAGCACTAACATTGCTCAGAAATAATGAAAACATCTCTATTTGATCAACACTGTGTTCAGCATGAATCCAAAACACAGCCCCATACCAGCCACTGTGAAGAAAATTAACTCTTCCCTAGCCAAAACCAGTACATTCCAACTGCACATTTTTTTGGGCAAAGTTCTGTGGCATTGTTTTGATGGCAAAAGTTGTTTTAGGCAAGAATTTGACTAAACTGTTACAGTGATCACACTTAGATCTAGAAATCTTGATTACATAAGAATTAATGAATATATGGAATATACATCAGGAATCTTCTCTTTCAATTTTATAAAGTGTTCCATTAACAGTAGTTGCAGAGTAACTAGAAATTATTACTACTCATTACTTACTGAGTAACTTTTTTTACTTCCTCTGGTTTTGAGAAAGTCATCAGAACATTGAAAGAAGAACAAAATTGTAGACATTAAAGACATGATGTAAGTTGTGAAATAAGCAGACAAGGACTAATTTAAAAAGGTTCAATATTATTGGCCCATGGGTGAACCCATGTCAGAGCAGGTGAATACCTGAATGAGGCTGTGACCCTGTGAGTAGCCAGCACTCAAGCAGGCTCCTGACAGGACTGGTGGACCCATGAAAAGAGTAGCCCACACTGATGCAGGTTTGCTGACAGGTTTTGTGATCCTGTGTGGGACCGTGTTGGAGCAGCCTGTTCCTGAAGGACTGCACCCTGGAAGGGACTCATGCTGGGGCACTTCTTGAGGAACTGTATCCTATGTGAAGGACCTGTGTTGGAGAAGTTCATGGAGAACTGTCTCCTGTGGGAGGGTCTCCATGCTGGAGCAGAGGAAGAGTGTGAGGAGCCCTCCCTCTGAAAAAGAAGGAGAGGCAGAGACAAAGTGTGATGAACTGACTGCAGCCCCTGTTGCCCATCTCACTACACTGCTGAATAGAAGAGGTAGAAAATTTGGGAGTGAAGCTGAGCCTGAAAAGAAGGGAGGAGTGAAGGATGGTGGTTTATGATTTAGTTTTTATTTCTCTTTAATACGATTGGCAGTAAATTAAACTAGTTTCCCCAAGTTGAGGTTGTGACGATTACCAGCAAGTGATCTCTCTCTCCTTATCTCGAGCAATGAGCTTTATAGTATATTTTCTCTCCCTCTGTCCAGCTGAGAAAAATAGTGATGGAACAACTTTAGTGGGCACTGGTCTCCAGCAAGGGTCAACCCACACAGATATTGATATGTAGATACATGCATGGAAAGGTGCCCTGTAACTTAATGCTGCTGCTCCAGAGACTGTCAGTTTCTTCTTCAGAGCCCTGAGTGCATCGACCCTCCCTCCTGGCATTTGGTTGCTTGAGTTCAAGTAAAGCTACAGAAAGTACAGCAAGTGGGTCTGGATGTGAAATTTTTGTGTGAAGAAAGCTAGAAGCCTTTGTGTGGATGATACTCCTTCCCACAGGAGCTGCTGTTATGCTAAGACTCTAGCCCTTGGCTCCTGGCTGTTCCTGGCTATGCACTTGATGATACCCTGAGCCAGATCCAATGGTTGACTTCCCAGCTTCAGCTCAGACCTGCCTTGTCATCATGGATTTGCCTGGTTACTGCTGAGCTGTGTCTGATCCTAGTTATAATCACCAGACCTGATCCTGATCCTGACTTTCTGGCATAACTTCATGGCTTGGCCTCAGATCTGCAACACCACTATGGACTTAGGTGATGATCTGGGCTCCAGGCTGAC
Organism: Xenops minutus; assembly: GCA_035221455.1. Lineage (NCBI taxonomy): Eukaryota > Metazoa > Chordata > Aves > Passeriformes > Furnariidae > Xenops > Xenops minutus. The sequence goes on along the minus strand of JAWWEE010000001.1, from coordinate 41,720,901 downwards.
TCCAGCTGTCCTGTCAGACACGACACTGTGCTTCGCACCTGGATTCCTGTCCCTTAGGGAGCAGCTGGTCCTCGCCTCTCACTGACAGTCTGTTCTTCAGACCTAATCTTCCTTTTGTTTCCCAGTCCCAAAAATTGTCTTGAAGAGGTTTGGCTTCTGAATAGTGGAATGGCTTATTGACAGGTCGAAATAAAGCTGCACTGATGTTCTTCCAGGCTCATTGGTCAGACCCTTGTGGTTGAAAGACTGATTGCTTTCTGGTTGGTGGTGAGTTATTCAGGATCCCTGAGGAGACATGTCATGTGCTATTAGAGGCTCAGACATGAGCTCTCGGAAAAGAGGTTTCTGAACTTTGAGTTTTCAAGACAAGAGTGACTAACAGTAGTAAGAAAAAGGCACTGCTTCGAGGCACATTTGCAAAGCTGCTGGGCAACCCTGGCAACTACTACTTTCAAATCTTCTGAATAAATTCATGCCTGCAAGTGCAATCCTCACAGAGAAGGAGGGTATTGTAGAATTCCTCCCTTGGTCCAGTTGACAGTCCTTTTTGTTAGCTCCTGGTGGTGCTACCAGGCCAGCATGCACAAGGGTGGAGTTGTGAACACCAAATTTTTGAAGAGCCTATCAAATACAGCGGTAACTGCAGAGTAATGAGGCACAGCTCTCCTTTTCACACTGTCACATAGAAATATTGGTGCAAGGGCAAGAAATGCGCAAAACTTGTGAGAGTTTGTGGAGTACCTCAGACCTCAGACTTCATCTCCTGTATCCTGTGTGTGGCTCAGAGAACAGCATGGAATCTTCATTTTCCTTGTATTATTTCGCTACACCAACTGAAGTTGTTTTATAAGTTTGAAATAACATTTTATTGAAATTTTGGCAAATTAAGAGAAACAGGAAGAACTTTTAAAATCTCTAATAAATAACTCCCTGTGTGGCAATAAGGAGAAGCAGTGTTTGATCACATGCCAGCAGAATTTGCCTTTGACTTTTATATTGATAGAAATATCAAAATTTTATTAATTCAGAACTGTCCACTGAAGGAGACAAATGAAATGAAAATACACTTTTTTTTTTCATTTTGCAGTCTAAAAGAGAAGATACAAAGATGTTTGCTGCTTAAAAAGAGTGCTTCAGTCACACATTATAGAAGGTCTTTTACCTCACTATATTTATGTGTTTTGGGAGGAGAGGGAAAGGTAGCAAGAAAGCCACTGAAATAGGCAAAATCTGTCATGATATTAGTTTTCCAAAAACTATTTCCAAAAGAGAAAGCACATAAAGTAACATAAAGTTTCTGACTTTGTCTCATAATCATCATGATTATTTGCATTCTTAAATAAACATTTACAAGTTTCAGCCATGGTTATATTACTGGTTTTATTTTTCATAATTATTTTTTCTTTTAATTACAGTCTGTTCCATAAAGCTGGTGAAATCTAGAAACATTTCTCCTTATTTATTAGTGTCTGTGTTTCTTTCTGTTATCATATTCCTTTGTCTTAATGTGGATTGTCTGCCACCTCCACCCAGGATGCAAGTTACTTTCTACCCTCTCCTGCCTGGTAAGTGTTACATGTTTTTGCCTGATGTTACACAAAAAAAAAGCTTCTGTTCAATTAAGAGTGTATGATGATACACTTTTTATTTACCGTATTTAGCAGGGGATTTTCAGCATTACATTCACCTTAGTACAGTCAGATTTCGTTTGTCAGTTATGGTACAGAAATTATTCTGGGGAAGTCCGCCAGAGAAGCAGTGATAAGAAATAATAAACCATGTCAAACTCATACAGAAAAAGGTCTAATCAAATGTGACTTAAAAGAGTTTATATAGAATCTATTTTCACCTGGAGCTCGATGGGCTGACAGTAACGATTACATGTACTTGAGTGAAGAAAGGTTCCAAAGGGTATACTGTTATTCCATATTGCCATTTGAAATACCATCAGAAGGAAGAAAAGATCACATATTTATGGATTTGTAAATAAAGTGAATACATTCTTACCAGTTCACTCTTTTTCTCCAAATAACCCATGATTTTCAGTGTAAAACTGAAATTTGATGTTGTTGCGAAACAGAAGGCTTTTAGTACATAATGGCTGCCAAATTCAGGTCAGTGCTTTTGACAATCCTGTCTCTGGAAATAAAGTTCTATGTGAAATTGCATGCAAAACCTCACCTTTAAATATTTTCTCCTTTTGGACTCAGGAGCAGGATTCTTGCCTCAATCTGCTTATACTTCAGAGACTATAGTTGCAGAAAAGGTTGTGGTCAAGATAGAGAAATGTCTCTCCATATCACAGCAGAAGTTTGCTTGGGTTGCAGTCCTCCTAATGTGACAGACAGGGAAGTCTGTGAAACAGTATTTTATTCTGGCAGCCTCCAGAAATAAGTTTCATAGCCATAAATACAAAACTACTAAATAAAATCTGTAAGATCTGAGGATTATTAAAAACTAATGTTCAGATTTTGCCATATGCTTCCAACTTTTCTTTACTGATTCTTTACTGATACTTTACTGATACTCTACTAATACTGATACTTCTCATACTGGAGACATTATCTATCTATCTATCTATCTATCTATCTATCTATCTATCTATCTATCTATCTATCTATCAATCAACATTATGGACTAAGTTCTACCTTAGGTGATGTATTTATGGTAGAGCAGGAGAGTTCCTTCACACAGTGAACAAGAATGTTTCAGGTCCCAGCAGTAGTTTGTCGGTCAGGTATGTGCACTTATTCTCCATGGTCAGTTGGAGGGAAGGTTGGCTGGAGCAAATTTAAGAGCTCTCTCTTTTCAGAGTGATGTTTCTGGGTTATGTGTACACAAGAGATGTGGGATACGAGACAGAAACATTTCTGTGGTTGCCAAGAGGGTAGGTTTAGAGAAACTGAAAAGGAGAGAGAGCCCTGAAAACAAAGTTCTGAAATCTATAATTTTTAAGTTATTATAAAGACTTCATTCTACCTCTGCTATGGCAACTAGATATATATGATGGAAAAGTCTGAATAAACTAGACTAGGAAGATCAGCTTCAATCAGTCAGGAAAGGAGAGTTTACTTGTGTCAGCAGTGGTAGTTCAAAGGTACAGCAGAAGCTGAAAATTCAGTGTCTTGTGCTCTTGAGGAGATTTTTCTCCTTCTCCCCTTCCTTCAATTGCATATATATTTATCATGGTTCCCATCTGATGCACAGACTCTCCCTGCCTCCTCCTTAAAAATCCTGACAAGCTGTTAGAAGGTCTTCTAACCATGCTGCATTACACTTGGAAATTTGGAAATTTGTCATGTAGAGGGGAACTGTAAATGTTCAGATTGTTACTTCAGATTTTTATTTTTCCTGGAAAGAGGAAGGATTTTATTTTGGCTGAAGGCCAAAGCTGAAGCACTTTCCATCCCTGAGCAGGACTTTTTTAGAATGGTGGGAAAGAAGCAGTGGCAGATTGAAACTACTCTTGGCTGTACATGCTCCTTATTACTCTCAATGGACTCTCCAAATGAGCAGTCCTGCAGGAACAAATAAGGTTATGTGGTCATCAACTTCCTTCTTGGTTGTACATTTTTCCATTATTTTTGAGCATTTCCTTTAACAGTCTGAGGAAAAACAAAGTTAATTTCTCCTTCTTTTAAAAACACTTTTATTTTTGCAGGACCAGTAATATTGTTAAGGGTTCACTACTATATTTTAAAGGAATTATAGCTCCTATTTGCCTTTTTTTTTGTTGTTTTTTTTTTTGTTTTTTTTTTTTGTTTTTGTTATAAATCTCAGTGTCTTATAGTAACTTGCATCTCTGAAACTAGCATGCCATTATAGTATTCTGATTTATCCACAGAACTTTTCATTGGGCTAGTTTTCATTCCTCATAAATATCTATTTCTTTCATGATGTTATATATTTGCCCATCTGTGCTTTTGAAAGCCCATGGTAAAACCACAGTGTCCTGGAATCACCTTTGCTCCTTCTTATGAGTGGGGCAGTTGCAAGGACTTCAGGTTGCCTGTCTCAAACACTGTCGAGGCCACAAAAGGGACTTGCCATAAGATAAACCACCAGGAACTTGAGACAAGCATAGAAAGAAGGAATTTGTGACAGGAAGGTGCTAATTCCAGGCGTGTCAGAGGGAAGAACTGGTTAGTACCTCCTGGCTAATACATTACAGTCCGTAAAATAAAGACAAGAGATCTTTGGGGAAATGCTGTCGCTACTGATGCTGGCACCAATTGACTATAACTGTTTGTAACTGTCTTCCAGGCTTCCCCTCTCACAGCTCAACCAGTTAAAAATAGGATAACTACCTAGGCTGGCAATGGATCAATGCGGGGAGGAAACACAGACATGACCTTAAAGGGCCCAAGCACAATATAGTCTCTTATGTCTTTCTAATTTGTTCCAGACTTTTTCCATGTTGAGGAATTTAGGACAAAGTGCAGAAAAAGATATTTAAATCAAACTTTAACGACCCAAACGCAACTTCAGATTCATGCTCATACAATCCTTTCTTCCTGAGTTTTTATTTATGTCTCCCACCATCAGCCCACAACACTTCATTTAATCACCATATCCTTCTCTCAAATTAAAGGATGAAGAAGCTAGACTCATCCCTTTACTTTGCTAAGAATATCTTTTCGACCATATTTCAGACTTAGGGCAGATGCCATTTTCATTTTATTTAAAACCAGCAGGAAGCTGAAGGCTGCGTTTGCCTTCCTGATCTTCTGCTGAAAAAGGCTCTTTTCGAGGTGGCTTGGGAGATGAAGGCAGAGATGTTCAAGGCATCTCTCAGTATCAGCAGAGCTATAATATTGATACCTCACAATAAATTGATAAAACCTGGCAATTTGCACCTTTTAATGTTCACTTATATTTCTAGTTTGTCATTCCATATCTGTAATATTTAAGAATGTAAGCTCTATTTTCAGCTGACATTTCATGATTCTATGTCTGTATGAACATCTGAAATTCCAAAAGAAAGGAAAGAGATTAGAAAAACATTAAATGAAATTCCAGTGGGCCTGAGGTAATATTTATTCAGACTCCATGACCTTAACACTTTATACAATGCCTTCCACTATTATCTCTGCTCTGCACTTCACATTTAAGAGCCAGAGGATGAGCTCCGACTTGCTTGTGGCAAATACTGGCATAGTGACAAGGTATATGTGGTATCTGGCTTATCAACAGGCAGCAGGCAGGGACAGAATTGACACCTACAAATATGTCCCACAGTATCAAGAAAAGTAATACTTGATAACGTTTTCAAAGATGGTTTCAAATGAGTACTGGCAATCTTTCTCTGAGAGAATAAACCATAGATCTTAAATATGTTTACAACAAGTTACATTTAAAAAATTGAAAGATAGTAATCTCAAAGCATACAGACAGAATAAAAGTGCAGCTGACTGAATGTCCATGCACCAGAGGTATAAGAGAACCTATTGTATTTACTTACACTGGACATAAGTTACTAAAGTCAGTAAAAAGAATTTTCAAATCAAAACACACTGCGTGATGTAGAGAAAATATACTTGGTACTTCAGATTACTTCTGTGGGATATTACTCATATATTACATGGTCTATAAGTCCTCTCTTTTTGTCTGAAATGGTTCCCATGAAAAAATGAACATTTGCCCACAGATGAAGCAGGTTGCAGTGACTCACTTCAATAAATTTTCTCTTTGGGTAGGAAAAGAAAAAAAAAATCAGCATCTTGCAGCTTCCAGTTTGATATCTTTGATAATTGCTGATGGGGTCAAATTTGTGGATCTCATACTGAAAAAAAAAATGGTGCATGTTCCCTGACCATCTGTCCCATACTTTACTGAAGTTTATTTTATTCTCAGCATTAAGTATAAAATCTGATTTTTGCCTATTGATATTACTTACATCTACCATGTTTGTTTTATTCTCTTGTTTGGTTCTCACAACTTATCTTTTCTCCTTCACTCTTTTTTCTCTAACAAAATGCAAGTATTGCCTTTTCACAGATATCCATATTTAAAAGTCTTTGCTGTACCATTGACTATCTTTACAATTGGAAATATTAGACAATTTTCTTGCCTGAGCTAGTGATAAAGTCAGTACCTAGATATCTTTTTTTTTTCTTTTTTTATCTCTCTGAGTCAGATTTATCCATGGACTAATGGGGTTTATGAATAATTGCTTCTGGATCAGGCTCCTGGATCATAACTGTTGATATTCATGGTCAGTTGCTGAAGTATGGTTGACAGATTAGAGAACAGGGCTGTTAATTTCATGCCTTAGATTTTACTCCTTTTTTTTCAACTTCTTCTGAAGAGCAAAATGAATGAGTAGGGTAGTAGAAATGAACATAAATGGATGTCTTTTCAAACAAAATATAATGTGAGTAGAACTGAATTTCCTCCATGGATAACCCACAGACCTCCATGAACCCCCAGAGCATCTTTTAAAATATGTTTCCCATCAATCGGTGTTTAAGGACATTTACCTGGAACACAAGGAGCATTATGGCACTGAATTTTACTGTGTTTTGTCCTTTAAGAGGAAGATCTATACAAGCATAAATGAACATAAAATTTTTATTAATCTCAAAAGAAAATAGATGAGTGATCAATAAAATATACTGCACTGATTTTCCACATTTGTGTTGTATAGGCTTTATTGGATATAAAGATATCTTCAGATATGTGTGAGTTAGCACAGACAAGATTTTGGAGGTTACCTGATCCTAAACCTGAAAATTTTAAAATATTTGATATTTAACATAAATTAACATAACTGATTCTTTTAATGCCACTAGTTTAAACTATTTAAGGGTGTATGTGAGCCTGCAGAAGGAGGTACTTTAATTACAAGTTCAGTTCTCTTATTCCTCCTCCTCCTCCTCCTTGTTCTTCTATTTTTTGCCATTATGCTTTAGCATTGGTTGATGTTTTTCCATTTCTTTTGAATGAGATAGAACAGTATAATTTTACTGGCATCTTTATTGTTCCTTATTTCCTGTACAGTGTTGAAGCAAAACATACAGAGAAATGTGATTTCCCCCTCCCTTAATAACATCACTTGTGATTAATTGCTGATATTTATTTCAGTGATATTTTAGCAATGTTACTGTTGAATGTCAAAAAGCAGTAAAATCTGAGTCATACATTATATGGTAAGTAGTTCTTCTATAGCTCTGTTATCCACAATAAATTCATGCCTTTATATCTCTATCATTTCAGCAGTGGAATTTTTTTCTCAGTAAATACATGATCATTAAGTAGTCAGATATCTGCAATCTAGTAATTCTAATGAAATTAAAGATCCCACAGTTTCACTACAGTAATAATAAATAACTTATTCAATTTTACAGTAGGATGGATGGGTGCCTTTCAGTGGAGGACTTGAACCATGCTGAAATCTAGATATCTTCTGTATACTGAAGAGTATGTCTTATTCCTTTGAAATATTAAATGCCTGTTTTGTTATCAGGGTATTTTTTTTGTTATATCTCTGAATGCAGACAGCCACAAAGACTAGCTGCTTGTTTCTATTTTGTATCTGCTTACAAATTAAAGTAGTTTGTTAAGAGAAACTGCTCAGAGTATCCTAATGAGAAAAAATAGGCTGATTCTCATCCCTGAGTTCTTCATTGAATTGTCCTGTAATTTTAGACAAAGCAGTGTCTATCAGCATCCCACTGCGATGCTTAGAGGAGGTGTTCTGTTGACCTTAGTAGGAAAACTGGTACTCAGGAGTTCTCAGGCCTAACTGGAGGTCAAGTAGAAATACCACACCGCAGAGCAAGGAAGTAATTTTCTCCTTTAGGACAATGTGAATCTTAGGCAAGTTCAGGACAAATGGAGATGTGCATTTTGAGGTAAAGCCATTCAGACTCAAATTCACTATATAACAGTTGAAAGGTGCTCCCTTCAGTGTGAATGAGTTACATTATATTAGAACAACAATTATAACTGGATCTGGTGTCATCTGATATCCACATAAATTCTTCTCAAAGAGAATTTAGAAACAGGACTCTCTTTTTTCTCTATTTCTTTCTTTGGCTCTGTTAATTACTTAGCAACCAAGCTTGTGGCATTACAGAAAATGAGGTCAGGAAGAAAACATCCTGGACTTATTTATAAATGTTGCTTTTTAATATTCACTCTCCTAAAAACTTCCTTCCCCACTCTCCCCCACCCCCCCTCCCCCAAAGTACATATTTAGGCCCTATGTGTTTCTTTAAAAGTTCAGTAGGATCAATGTCCACTAGTTCCTCTTCATCACCCTTTTGTTCCTGAGTCTGTTCCACTGCACTGCTAAATACCTCCAGTTTTACTGTGGATCAAAGACAGTATGTAAGCCTGTAACATAAACACAAACCTGGAGTACTTTATAAACAGATATTGTAAAAAAATCTGGAGCTTAGCAACTCGTATTTTGATTTTCAACACACTATCGTGGTTGAAGTCTTTGAGATACTAGTATTGAGGAAGTGTCTTACCTGTGACTCAAAGTCTCAACTGGAAATGGTCTTGGATGGAAAGAACAACTGAGGTGTAGCCTTTTTTGCCCTTTTGTCAATATTTGCTGCAGAGAAACAGTGCCAAATGAGCAAGTCTGCTTCGGATGGCCTAATTGTGGCCTTCTAGTACATGAAGGGAGCCTACAAGAAAGATGGAAAGAGACTTTACAGGAGCACATAGTGATTGGAAAAGGAGCAATGGTTTCAGACTGAGAGACGGCAGGTTTAGATTAGATACCAGGAAAAAATGCTTTACCTTGAGGTTGGTGAAGCAAAGGAACAGAAGCTGTGGATGCCCTATCCCTGAAAGTGTTTAGGATGAGGTTGGATGCAGCTCTTAGCAATCTGGTCTAGCAGAAGGTGTCCCTAATCCTAAGTCTAACCCTAATCCTGCCCATGGCAAGGGAGCTGGAACTGGATGATCTTTTAGGTCACTTCCAGCTCAGAGCATTCTATGATTCCATGACGTTGTGATTCTGATACAGCAATGAATCTGTTGCCTAGTGTTAGGAAAGAGCTTTGCAGAAAAGACTACTTCTACTTCAAAATTCACTTCTCTTGCCTGTGGCTGCTGCTGCTGCCAGGTGTCACAGCCCGGCATCCATACTACTAAATAACACAGGACTGAGTCGACTCTATAGGTATGAGCCTGTTGAATGGACAATCTGGTGTTCACAAAGCTGCTGCTTCTGCCCTTCCAAAAAAAAAAAAAAAAAAAATAACTGTGTCCAATTGCCCTTGGGAATGGGGTCTGCTAGGCATTATCCATTGGGCATTACCTAGCAGAGTGCTAATTTTCACAAAACAAATGGATGTGAGAGACCAGGCTAACAAAGGAGTGTAAATTGCCAGTCAATTGCTTAGCTTTTAATGTGGACACATTTAATTTCCTGGTATAAATGTATCCATCTTGTCTTCCATGCCGGATTCAGAAAAGAGTAACAAAACATTCTTCTACATAAAATATATCTCATCCTGAGCTTTAATTCAAATTGCACAGAAACCTTAAGTTCATTGATTTATGTTGGATAGGCTATTTTAAAAGTATATGCATTTCTGTGAAGACATGTAATGCATAACTATATAATTTCACCAGCATCCTTGCAAATTCAATTTGGTTCTAATAGACAAGAAGTGCTGTTTTCTTATCAATCATCATTACTACTGATACGAACTGATAGGTTAGAAAAGTTTCATATCCTTTGCCTAACAGGAACCAGGAGATGGCAATTGCAGAGGGAGGTGTAAAAAAGTTTAAAAATAAAAAATAAGATCCTACAAGCCAAATGATTTCCATAGTTACACCTCAGAGCATTCAGTAAGATTTCACAGCTGTCATCAAGAACTAAAATTGGCCTGTATGATCTTTCTTCCTGGTTGTGATGGAAAGGAGTGAAGGAAAGTACTCTTATTATCAAGATCTTTGAATTTTACAGTGGTAGCCATTCTTCAACTTGATTAAAAAAGGAAAAATATGACATGAATACTCTCTCTAAACATGAAAATCTACCATGACTTAGAGGTATGACTTATAATCTCTCTATTATGATTCTTTAAGTCATAATTCAGTGTGCTGAGAGGGCTCTTCTACTGTGCAAATTTACCTCGATTCTGTACTTGGAGTCATGCCATGTACACACAATCAAGTCAAACTCTAGTCCTTCCTGGTTTATACTGCATCACTTGCTAAGGTGGATAAACATATTTAGTCATGATCTAGAAAAAAATTACATTTTCTTCAGTATCTTTCTGCTGTTACTTTAAGACAAGGTTTTGAAACTGATATGGCAGCATATGGACAATATATTAAAGTTCGTCACACTCATGAATATGATGAAGACGTGTTCCATAAGAACTAGAAAATAACTGCATAAGTGGTTTTCATCTCCTCTAACTTTAACCATATGCTTCCATCTATACTTTTACATGCTTGTTATAGGTAATGGAGAAAAACAGACAGTTGAGAGAATACACTCTGCTATGGAAAGTGTTATAACTACATTAATTGCCTTCTGGATGCATATAATTCTCTTCACTGAACTTGCAGGCAGGTTACAAGCTGGACTCATCTTTCCTAATACAAATTCTGTTGTCATATGTACATATCTACATCTCAGCCAGGCTTTCTATGTAGTCAAAAGGGATAAATGGATGTTTCTTCAGGTGATTTGTCAAACACTAAAGTAGAGACATACACAGGGGGAATGAATTTTTCTTTTCATATAAGTACACTAGAAGGTTATGGTATTATACACAGTTGAGAAAGCTACATTATAGACATGCAATAGGTGAAATAGGAATTTTGGTGAAGTGGAAACGACAACTTGTTTAGATGGAAGACCTTACTTCCACAGGAGATCAATTCTGTATGATGGCTTTAAATTCCAGTCCACAGTTCATATTCCATGCATAAGCAGGTTAGTAATGTGTAGTAGTAAAACCTTATTTCAACTCTTTTCACAGCGCTAGTCTCTATTCAGAAACGTTTATTACCAGCAGAACAGAGAGGCCTGAAAATACTTTAGAGAATATTTATGGAAAGAAAATCCTATGTTTGACTATCTGTAGTAGAAAAATAATATAGTTAGGGAAGGATATTTGAAGGTCCATCCAAGAAAGAAGGTGGAGAGTCTTACTTCCTGCTGTTGTGTCCAAGCATGGGACCATGAAACACAGACCTCCTGCTTTCCTTATTGGGAAAATAAGGGGGCACATGGTCTTTTATACAAGATGGGCACAGCATATATTGCAGATTTGGACTTACTATTAGGATCACTTTTAAAATGAGAAATAAACTCTAAATGCTATTGGGTTCTGGTTAGTTAAAACTGAGGAGAATGCAGAAGTGTCTAGGCTTTATGTGTCTTACCTTCTTTTGAGGATAAGCAACTTTCTTAATTATTAGAAGTCATCTCCTCTCCTCATTGTCAAAACAGTCCCTAGGCATAACCCCGATGTAATAGAACTTAAGCAAAGAACATCACCAGCAATAGCCATCAGGTTTAAAAGCTAAAGATAGATAGCAAGAGTATATAGGCAATTTAATAACTAGATTTACCTCTGGATTTACCTCTAATAAATTTCAACCAAATACTTTTTTTAAAGAGCAGATCTCATTGAGTCAAGACTTTGCCCCCATAGTCTACTTTTAGCAATCCTTTCCTGAGGGGAAAAAAAAATATATAACCCTCCAGTCTGTTCAAAATGCTGATCAGTGGCTTTCTCTTCATGTACAGAACTGGGTTAGATTTGTGGAGACATTTATACAGCTTTTGGCAGATGTATTAGAGGACATGAGACTCCTGTCTTATATGTCTTTTGAACCATTTATTTTGCACACTATATTCTTCCCACTCAACATAAAGAAGACACTTTCTCTCAAATTTATTCTTCCTAACATAACTTCCTCAAGATTTAGGAAATAACACTGTCCACTGCCTGAAAACTATGCAAAATGAAATGTCCCTGGACACTGGGACAGATTTTGTTGTTCTTCTGGGCTTTCAAGTCAAAGGTACTATTCTGACCAACTTTATTCATGAAAAATGCTTGACAAGGGACTTGTCTGACTTCATTTCATTAGCAAATATATTACTTATATGACTTTGGCAGAAAGAAGTATTCCATTTAGATCAGATGATACTTTTCAGCACCTAACTAACAACTACCATGGATGCCAGCAATGTAGGTATGAAATATTAACATAATGGACTTGTTTCAGAGTAATCCATAGCAGAATTAAAGGGTCCATGGCTTGGACACTGAAGAAATATCTCTACACTTAAAACAGGATATTCATATTTTTCTAGGATTTTCCATTATTATAATGACTCAATATGTAGTTTGGAACATTTTTAAAATTAGCAGACATTTGCAACTTCCATGTGAAGCAATTAAACAGGCTGCTTCATGGGAAATGGGGCTAATGAACTGACACTACCTGGAGAGCTGTGGTCATTTTTCCTTCTACAGTAGCTCCTGCTGCATCTCTGCAGAAGCGCTGAGGAATGTTGTGGAGGGCAACATCTTGTCTGGAAGTTGCTGATCTCTATTTCCTACTAGCAACAGCCTAATATGCATTTGCCAGTTACATTTTTTTCAAAACCCATGATCATCCCCTTCAGGCAAAGAAAGAGTGACACAGCATGGAGTTGGGTTGTCTGTTTCTTGGAGGAAGTAAGTGTCATCCTGAGACAAATGAAACAATGGTGGAGGAAACTGAACCATTAGGGGCCAAATCTTTAGTCAGTCAGAGGTGTACTTGTGGCCGGAGATGGTTTTAGGAGGGCACTTGATGCTGAAAGAGGTAGGAACACCCCCTAAGGTGCTGTGGCTATGGGTGGCTCACTCTGTGTTAAAGACACAAAGGGATAAAGCATCAAAACCCATTAAAAACAAAGCAGCAAGAAATGTGCTATGTAGAGGGCGCAGAAACCATCCTACTATTCAAACTCCTGTGCTGCCCATCAGCTACTCAGAGTGCATGCAACCCACGGCAAAAAAATCATGAAAGTTTACATGAGGAGAACTTGTGCTGTTTTACTTAATATAAAAATCGATTATCAAGGTTTGTGCTGGTTGACAATAAAACAAGCAAAATGATCTGACTTTAGGATCTTTTGACTTAAAAGGGTGTTTAAGAATATCTCAACAATTATTTGAGTAAATATGCTTTTTCTTATAACAATATTTGATATTAAAATACATTTATACAATATTGAGAGTTTCCGATGATTTACTGAAAAATAAGAAAAACATTGTGCTGGAATCTATCAAGGAATATAATATTTTTTAGTAACTTTAGATTCTCTGGAGTTACTGCTTTCACCCTACCTGCCATAATGCCTAAAATCAAAACTTTTTACTATCACCAGGGGAAAAAATAAAGTCACACAGTGTTATTTAAACATCAGTAAGATTGGTGCAAGGCTCAAGGGCTAGCTGCAAGACTGAGTTTAATGAATTCAAGCTGAGGATGATATTTGGTTTATGGATGTTAATAGAGACAGTCATGTGTGTCTCATGGATTGCCACAAGTCAGAAGTGCTTATGAAGTGTTTATGACATGCTGACTGAAGGTGGAGAAAACAGATAAAATAAATATGGGCTCCAGTTTTGAAGTCCTGACTAATGAAACCACTGGAGCTCTGCCATCCTAGAGTGAAGCTAAAACCAGATGCAAGCTAAGTGCTGAAGGTGTTCACAGAAACATGCTGCCCCTGATTGCTGTTCTCATGGGTGCTGCCCCCTCAAAAAGATGCTTCACTTAAAGATTCTGCAGCTCAGTGTCTGCATAAGAAGCAAGCACTTCAGCAGTCCCTATAAATGGAGAAAAAAATTATTGTTACAACAAAATTGTTGTCTTTTACAGAAATATTTGCTTTATTTTGTTTTGCTCAAATTGATCCCATATTTTAGAATGCAAAGAACTTTGCCTAAGCACAGACCACTGATATAAGACACAATCTAGAAGGCGACAGTGGAGTCATATAAGTGGAAAAAGAAGTTTTTACTGAAATTTGGTAGATTTTCATGTATACAATCAGTCCTTGTTCTACTGCAGAAAAGTATATTGGGACTAAAATTTATATAGCTTTAAATCATATAAAATCAGACAACGGCAGTATGATAGACCACGGCATATTTTTCTTTAAGGCAGAATCATTTTTAGGTGCAAAACTGACTAGAAGAATTGTTTGGAAGAAAATTATTAAAATGCTTTCTTTTTCAACTTTCCCACAAAAATGATTGAAAATTTCAGTTTAACTGTAATTATAATTCCTTTTGGAGTTCTCTACAATTTGTCAAAATTGAAAAGCTTATTCCATATTCTATTGATATCTCATTAGTAATGACATCTCTGCAGTTCTGCTTGCATTTGGTAGTTTACTGCTTATATGTCTGAGAATCGTTTTCCTGGCAATTCATTACTATCTTATTACTTACCACACACACACACGTGTGTATATGTATATATATATATATATGGTCCTTTCCAGAGAAACTGAATTCCAGAGCACAGCCTTCATTTACTTAAGAGGCTTGCATTCCTTACTTCTAGATTCATATTCTTTCATATCACTCATGATTCCACCTTGCCAAATGGTCCGGTCAGTCTGACATAGTCCCATGGCTATTAGGGACTCCACCATATTTCAAAGTGATTGGAAAGTTTTACAAGTAGCAATTATTTATTTAATGATGGTTTTCTTTTACTGATTTATTGTGCTTTTCAACTTAAAATTAATTTCCATATATGTCATATAAATAATAAACCATATCATATGAAATTACAGTAATATTTAAAAAAAAATTAAAATAACAGAATCATAGACTGCTTTAAGTTGAAATGGACCTCTAGTGCCTACTTGACCTTTCTCTTTTCACAAACTGAAGTCATACAAGACCAGGTTCCACAGGGGAATGTTCTGTAAGAAAATTCATTCATGGGCAAGTTATTCCAGAATGTGACTACTTACATTGTGAGAATATTTATCCTAATATCTTCTAGAAAATTTTCCTTTTTGCAACTTTCATATACTGAGGGGTTTTTATTCACTATATGCATATATGAAAATAATCCATTTCTTATTAGATAGCTAAAAACAGCAGCAGTTATGAACAACATCAGACAATTAAAATATCATATTTACACACTATGTAAGGCTCTAAGTGGCTTAACATTTAAGCAAATGTACTATCACATAGTCTGATTCTTCCATTTTAAAACTGGAATTGTATAGAGAACAAAGTCAAATGCTAGAGAACTCAACTGGAGCCAAACCTGAGATCTCATTAAAATATCATCTATCCTTTACAAGTTTAATTGCCATAAAATCCTATTACTTTGTATAGATTTCTTGTCTGGGATTTTAATTTCAGAGGCAAATCATTCTTCTATTATCCTACTTCAGTAATTTCATAAGAGGGTTGCAAAATTCTCTCTAAATGAGAGACATCGAAATTATTCAGGATTTGGAGATTCTCACATAGCAGGATATCTGTGGAAATCTGATGTACTACGTGACATACTGAAATTTAAGGTACTAATTATGTCCTGTAAAACCTTTCATGGCTTGGGACCACTCTTACGGCCATGCTCTAGCTGTTTCCCCCTCCTTATAAAGGAAAAGCATGCATCCATTTGAACACTGCCTGCAGTGTTCCCTACACACTCAGATTTTCTTCAGAATTCTTTCTGCAACAGCTACATTTTCACTCTGTAGAAAACTGAATATGGTTAGAAGATACAGAGAGACAGTAGGTGTTCTGCTTTGGGAACTGATTTAAATGATGATGAGGTGTAATTTAGTCATATTTAGCATATAATTAAATATTAGACCACCTACAGCCATGTTCAATGTCTTTATTGTATTAAACTGAAATAAGTTAAAAACACAATCAACACCATTACTAATTTACTGGGGATTTATTGAGGTAACAGGTTTGCAATGCCACAGATGGAGACACAGCACAGGGGGCTTTATGTTCAGGTCTGGCAGACCTGTTTAGGTTGGGAAATATGCTGCACAATTGTGGCCATATTGACTATGTCTGTGGTGCTAAGGAAAAACAGCTAGGGACAGATAACTGCAATGGCCAAGTGTGGTGCCTAGCTTCTGTCCATAAGAAATTAGGTACTTGTTCTGAAGTAGAAAAAGCTGGATCATCCAAACCCAGAGAGTGAGCAAGAAGTTTATTTAGCTGATGAGAGTCTATTATTTCAATTCAGTCACAGGTCTTCTTTTGTTTAATTGTATAGGTATATTTCCCTGGAGATGTTAAATACTTGATTAAACAAGTCCCCAAAAAACCTGATGCAACTGGATCTACCTTGAGCAAAGCTGGATTGGGTGATCTATAACAGTTTTATATAGTTTATATAATTACAAGATTCGATGGATGATTATTTGTAATGACAATCTTGTCCTACCTAAACTAGTTAGTCATATGCAAGTTTGCTCTTGAGTATTGAGGTCAATAAGAACAGAGCACTCTGTAGCTAAAATCAACTAAAATCCTCTTAATTTCCTGTCTGTTGAAAGTGAACCCTTACCCATCCTAGACTATGTACTATGCCTGAGAATTATCCTGTGATTCTGTGAAAGAGTCTGAACTGGATCAAAAAAAGGCTACCAGAGACAATGTGAACGATTTGACTGTGTGGATGATCAAGTTCCTCTATCTGGAAATGTTCCCTAGAGCTATTTACTTGACTTGTACAGAAATAGCATTTGAGTATGAAAACAGTTTAGGTAGTCCAGACAAGTCTTGCAGATCTGAGCAGTCTTCTTACAAGGTGTTGTATGGTTGGTCTTCACCTTCTGTGAGCTCTTCCCATTCTTTCAGGATTCTGGATGCTTTGTCTTGGTTTCAGGTGAACTCACAGCCCATGTTTTGAAAACTAAATCAGACCAAGCACTGTGATTAACTACAGCTACGTTGTTTTAACGTGTCAGTATGGTTTTGGCCTGGACCACCTCACACTATACAAAGTCAAGGCACTACTTTGGATAGCTCTGGACAGAGTCTGCTTCTGATGGGCAGTAAGAACAAGATGATTTTACTTGGAAGACAGGAGAGAGTTTAGTCATGGAGACTGGTGCTATCATGTGCTACTTGCCTTCAGAGTGGTCCAAGCCCACCTTGTTAACTAACATAGACATAGTGCTGATATAATTTGCTCAGAACTCAGGAATGTTCAGCAAGATCCACACTCATCTGCTTCTCCTCATGCTAAATTTTGCAACATAAATAGAAAGACCAAGTTTTCATGAAGTTTTCTATTTCTTGGGATGATTAGTACAAAAAGCTGTAGGGTGAGAAAGATAAGTTTGGGTCTTGCATAGGTGTATATCTCAAATTGCAAGTATTACCTAAAAGGTGACTATGTAGTTCCAGACTTACAGTATTCCACAACACTTGCTGCTTCTGAGATGCCTCTTTCTCTAAAATACTTTTCCTAAATTTTCTTACAGGTTAAGCTTGATGATTTGTAAAAAACTAATGTCAGTTCTGTCATAAACCTCATTGCTCCTTTAAATCCTCTGTAATGCTATAATGGGTTATCCAGGTTTTTTCTTTTGGACTTTCTCATTAAACCTTGTGTTTTTAATCTTGAAGTTACTTTACATTTTTCATAATTCTATTCAGGAAGTGGAATACTTAGCATTTCCAAACAATTATTTTTTTATACTTTTTTACCGAGGTGTTAGAGATTATTACTAAGTAAAGTGTTACATGCCTTAAAATTTTCAAAAAACTTCAGCAGCAGAATTTTGATTTGTGTTATCCATCCTCCTAAACATGCTATTTGGAACCCCAGAATAGCAGCAGTACATTTTGTTCCACTTGGCAGCTGGCTGAACAACATAAACAGAGAGCAGACACTAAAAGAGGACTCACGACTGAAAATAGGCTTTTTTAATTTTTCCTACTTATTTGCCGCCAGATGGTTTCCAATAGAATTCCTCAAGTGTTTCCTACTATATTGCAAGCAAGTAAGAATTTGAAGTACCCTGAGACCAATCTTTTTGCAGTGTACTGATATATTCAAATAGCAGGTATGAAATATTCAAATAACTCTGAAAATATATTTACAGGAATCAACAGCATTGTTGATTTTTCATCATAATAATTCTGATCACTTTGGTGTTTATTTCTAATCCTTTGTGGGTTTTTTTTGTTTGTTTTTGTTTTTGGTTTTTTTTTTTTTTTTTAAAGGAGTATATTATAGTCAATGAACAGGTTTTTTGTTGTTTTTTTTTTTTTTTTTTTATGTGGTTAGCTGGGAATGAATCTTTATTTGCAAAGTATTTTACAGGGAAAATAGTGCAAGAAAAGACAATGTTTGTTTGCTTATATTTTCGTTTAGTTGGGCATGGTAAGTAATTTGAAATAAAAAATGTGCAAGATACTGATTGCTGATCTCAGCCAAGTTCAAGTCTGCACTATTTCTGGACAACCAAAATACAACTCAACCAATCAGGATCTAAACTTCAGGTTAATCACCTGCCAAATATACTTCGATAATAGATTTCCATAGAGCTCATTGAACCTTTCTAATGTTGTTATGAGTTATGACAGTAAAAAGAATTGTCATGACATTAAAACTGAATGGAGAGACATCTGTAGAAACATAACTCCTGAACTGTAATAACTTGGCATCAATGGTAATGACATTTGAAGACAGGAATTATAACGCTGGTAGAAAAAATGCAGAAATAATTTATTTTCAACCCACTTTTTCAGTAGAATGGAATTTTCCTAAGCCCTTATACATTGTGATAATTTAGGTTAAATGAAAATATTTGTTCTTTTTTTTCCAGTTCATTGCATTTGTACTTAATAACTAATATTCTTTGAGGTACAATAAAGTCCTTTTTGAAAAAAAAAAAATTATAGGGTCTGGAAGCACTGTCATTTCTGAGGGCAGCAAGTTTTAAAATATATAGTAGGTCTCTAAGTATTAATAAAAACACCAATATTTTAAAATTTCAAGTAAATCTTAGAATCATAGAATAGCTTGGGTTAGAAGAGATCTTTAAAAGTCATGCAGTCCAACCCCCATGCCATAGGCAGGGACCTCTTCAACTGTATCAGGTTGCTCACAAAGCCCGATCCAACACGACCTTGAATGTTTCCAGGAATGTGGCATCCACTGTTTCTCTGGGTAACCTGTTCCAGTGTCTCACCACCTTCACTGTAAAAAATGTCTTCCTATATCTAGTCTGAATCTACCCTCTTTTAGTTTAAAACCATTACAGCTGGTCCTGTCGCAACAGGACCTACTAAAAGCCTGTCTCCATCTATCTTACAGCCCTCTTTAGGTACTGAAAGGCTGCTAGAAGGTCTTCCCAAAACCTTCTCTTCTGCAGGCGGAACAGCTCCAGCTCTTGCAGCCTTCCCTCATAGGAGAGGTGCTACAGTCTTCTGATCATATTTGTGGACCTATCTTCTTAGGACTTGCTCCAACAAGACCACATCTTTCTTAAGTTGAGGATGCCAGAACTGGATGCAGCACTCCCTTGACCTGCTGGCCTTTCTTCTTTTGATGCTTTCCTAAAATTCTAGATCCTGGCTTTATTCTTTACCTGACCCATATTCCTGTGAGCTCCTCAAATGCTAAAGACAGGAAGTGAAAGAAATTGTTTGATGCACACTTATACAGATGAAATGCAAACCTATGCTTACAAAACAAACAAACAAAAAAAAATAGAAAATAAGGTACATGTTTCACAAATCTGAGATTTTGACAGTTAAATGAGAGACATAGTAGTTTACAATGTGTGTGAATAACTGGAGGCATTCTGGCTCCAACAAGGTGAACTACAAAAAAATTAGTGACTCAAACTGTAAATCCTGGGATCATAAAAGCAGTTCTAGATGAGACTGTTCAATTAATGGTAGGTATTTTAATTTGCAGTTACATGGAAATCTGAACAAATAATTATAATTGTGTTTAGCTGTTGTGTCTAATACCTTTGATTCATACAATTGACATTGATGGTTTTCTCAGTTTCTAGAATGTTGGTAGTAAAATGTTGATCCTTTAGATAAAACTGAGTAAGACTATGGGGAAATTAGATCTTTGTTTGTGAATGCCTACAGCAATGACAATTTAGCCCCTCCAGAAAAAAATTTGCTATTAGTAAGAGCAGAGAGTTGATGAACTGATGCTTTCCTGTACAGAGAGGTGCATCAGTTCCACTAACAATGTGAGACAAACCTGAAGTGAGACAGCACAATGTGAAAAGACATGGTTTTCAGGTTTCACAGTAGTACAATACAAACAGCTTTCAACTAAATCAAAGCAATAAATCTTGAAGCCAGAAGCAGAAATGAAACAGTGTCACACCAGTTTAAAGAAATAATTGTATACTCACTGATAGACAGACCTTAACATACAAAAGTTGGTTTGTTTGCAATACTAAAAGAATTAGAAAATTCTTAAACATGAGAGTAGGAGACTGATTTTTCAGCTATGCGGGTTCCTTCAGTTGTCTGGGAAAAAAAAAAGATACCTAATATTCTGCTGATCAGCTGGCTTTTCAGCATTGAATTCAATGAAAAGAGGAGTCTGATGTCTGCTGTGTGTAGTCTTGCAGCTGCATAAATGTCTATGAAGAATTGGTAGCTAAAGGAAAGGTCTTGATGATTTAAAATAACACTGTGGAGTTCAAATTAGTACTTTCTAGTGCCTTCAACCCGTACCAGTCTTTATAAAGTTAAATACCTAGATTTAAGAGGCAAAATTATAAATCTTCTGTTAAAGAGTGAAATCAAAATTTCCCTCTAAGAAACATCATTGTCACAAGACTTGAATTCCTTTTTACATGATATCAGTGATACAGCGCTAAAACTATCTGGTAATGAAATGACCAACTCCAAAGGAGACAGAAGGCATAATGCATTTTTAAAAGAGACTAACATTAATTTTCTCAGAGAATGTTCTCTGACTTTTGCTTGAAATTAGGCCATGATTTCTTCATTCTGCAATCAGCTAATATAAGCACTAGTTATGAGTCAGAGAGAGACATAATGTGAGCAGGCATAAGTTCACCCGACTAAATTATTTGAACATAAGACCTTAAGAAGACAAAGCTTTACAAAATTCTACTGAAGCATATGGTAATGTAAATGTGGAAGAACATTAACCTGTCATCTCCTCATGCCTTGTGATGACAATGCTGAGTCTTGCTAAAATCTTACCCATTTTTGCTAATGGGTCTCCAAGTCCTTCGAGGTTTAAAAATACAAATTATTACAAAAACAATTCTTTTTTGCTTTGTACCAATATATGGAAAGGTTAGGTCAAATTGCTGCCCTTTTTAAACACACTTATATGGGTTGTGTAAAATTTCCACCTCTTCCTACCCATTCAAGTTTTCTAACATTTTCAGCAATGGCAATAGCCAAAATTTTCAAATTGATGTATTTTTCCATATGGATTTAATTTATATTCAAGTGTCAGAGAGTTTATAGTTTTTCTTTATTCCATCTGTCTACTAAAGCAAGACATTTAATAAATTTAAATTCTTATAGAGGAGCAATGATGAACTTCCTTAGCAGGCCAGTTACACTCAGCTGTGGATCACTTTTGCATAATGAGGTCTGATATGCAATGGTATTTAAAAAAAAAAAAAAAACAAACCTAAAATAAATGTAAAATTAAGAAAAATTATGTAACTTTAAGATTGACTGCAATAAATAAGATGAAAGATTAGTTAAGAAATATAATAAAATATATTGATTAAAAAAACATTAGAAAAGAATATTTAAAATGGATTTAGGATTTTATGTTATCTCTTCAATAATCTGTCACACAGGAACTTGGTGATCAAACACAGGGACTGATTCACAGGTCTTGATAAATCCAGTGCCTTCTGCCCACACGCCGTGCATTACAAGTCTTTACAGTAGTTTGTTGTGACAGTAATTGATTAATTTGGATATGGCTATGTCAGGGAACCAGAAAAAAATTGCAATAATTATTTTGTTGACTAAATTTAGCAAAAGAACAATACCTAAAATTAGTGAAAAATAAAAATGAAGGAACATTTAGTACAAAACCTTTGCAATCTCTCACAGGTTAAAATTCTTGTGTATATGAAAGTTAAGAAAAGTGAAGCTTATTCCATCCAAAAAATTTAGAGATTTCTTTATTTATATAAGCATTACCTAGTAATCTAACTACAAACTTTTCTAAAAATTCTATTTTACTGAGACTATAGAATGAAACATTTTGATTTTTGCATCTCTTTATATATTTATTATGTAAACTATCATGGAAAGAATACTAAAAAATTTGTCAAGTAAAATTCAAAAGGACAATGTAAATAAACAGTAGAAATTTCATATGGGAGGAGAAAATTATACTGAAATTGCTTTTACTAGAAATTTTTTTTTTTTTTTTTTTTGAATCCCATGTTAATGTCCATTTTCACAATGTGTGCTGTAAGAATAGATTTGTATTCTTTGGGGAAAGTATAATCACTTTTTCCTTGCTTTATGATTAAGGCTAATATTTTAATTTTTGCACAGCAGCCCATAGATTTTGAAAATATCAAGTAAAATCTGATGACTTCCTGTTGTAATACATTTGCAACACTGAGTAAAGATATGCAAGCCTATATTTTACCACCTTAAATAAGCTTCCCAAAGCACACAAAAGCAGAGAAGAAGCTGCTTTTTTTCCCAAGCATCCTGCTGTAAGGTGAATCTCGGATATCTCTGTCTGGCCATGATCCTATGTTTTTAAAGCTCTTCAAAGGATACATGTGTCAACACATAATCCTTTTAAGTATGACAGAAAAAGCAATGCAGGAATGTTCTGATTTTAATTCCCACCACTTCATTCGTGAGTATCATATCACGATGCATAGGGGATGGCATCAGTTGCCCTGTGGTGGCTGTGCTATGTGGGAACAGAAGCATGTAATTGGAGTCTGAAAAAGAGGAATGGGGACGAAGGTTCTGTGGCCCACTGGTTGTGCTGCTTCTCTGTAAGAGGGCAGATACTGCTTCTTGATCATGTTCTCAGTACTGGTTTTGTTTTTTTTAACCCCCACTGTATATTTGTAATACTTGTGCTATATATTTCTACTTTTAATTGGTTGATAATAGGAAGTACTCAGTGAGGAGACGCCATAAGCTCCAGAGCAAGAACCTGAACAGAGTGCAGACATCATTGCCATAAAGCTGCATTCAAAGCAGAGATATTTTATGAATTACTATCTTGAATTTAAGGACTCACATTTTACCCTCATCCTATTTACTGACCCAAATCTTTCTCTCTGGATCTTAATCTCTGTAATAATGTATCCCACCCCAGTGAAAGGCAAAGAACATATTTTCCTTGCAGCTTTTAAATTCTTTGGAGTAAATTCAGTTGAGTACAAAGGGGTCCAGATTGAAGATAAATTGAATGTTAATAGCACAAATTGTGTTGTTTACTTGCAGTATGTTGGTATAATATTATTATGCCAAACATAAGCTAAAGAAGAAAGAGCAGAGTAGCACAAAAAGCAAGTGACAGAACTGTGTAAAATCTTAATTAATTTTCAATTAATTGATTGTTTCAGCTTCAGCATCAGCTTTTCAGTAGACTTGGAAAAGGAGTAAACAAAGATTTTCAATCATATGACTGTCAGGTAGAGTGTGAAGACTTTTTAAATTACATGCCTTCCTCTGTCTTAATTCAAAGTAGAAAATGACAGTTAAAGTCTGTTTTCATCAACTGAAATGTGTCTCTCCCCCATACCATTGACTGTATAGTATCTAGAGTACAAACTTCATGCTACTTGAATACCCAGTGTTCAGTGTCAAAAGAAAATGAATTATGTGTTATTAAGAAAATCCCTTAAATTCTCTTCAGCAATGAGGCAGTGCAATCATGGATGCTGTAATTATGTAAATAGTAATTTATATTCAATATTGCCCAAGTACCACTAAGCTATCATATCTGCATGCCTGCAGATATATCTTCAAATATATCTGCATGCTACTCATTCATAATCAGAATATGTATTAGATCAGTTGAAGTGGGCTTTTGGAAGGCAAATGCCTTATTTTTTGGTAATGAAAGGAAGGCCTTAGAGTAAGATAATGAGATCTAGCTAAGATGAAAGCTTTCTTACACACCCATGTGCCCCCAGAACTCCTGGTGAGCTGTATAGTCCAGATGATCATACAGTGTTAAACGGGCATTGACTTACATAGTTGTGAATCTTCCCAAATGCTTGATTTTCTTCTGTCTATTGAGTGTTAGCCCTTCTCACAGCCACAGACTTGTGGGAGTTGTTTTTCACTAACATCTTATAGCAAAATAAAAAATGAATGTCCTTTTTTTCTTGTAGAGGAAATTTTACACTATATTTTCAATAGCATTTGAGAAATGCTTTAGGCGACCTTGTATTACATGCTATGTTCTTGGCTGTGGACATATAATACAGAATTCAGTAGGAAATTAGAATATCTAAATGTTGGTATTAATCTGTATGTGTCTATGTGGTGGTATCAGATTTGTGTGGACAGTTTCTGGTAGAAGGGGAGAAGCAAGGGTGGCTTCTGTGACAAGACAGCAGAAGATGCTCCCATGTGTGACAGAGCCAATTCCAGCCAGCTCCAAGATGGACTCACCACTGGCTAATTCTGAGTCTACCCAGTGATGGTACTGGTGCCTCTGAGATAACATAGTTAAGAAAGGGAAAAAAATACTGCACAACAGGAGGTGGCTGAGAGGAGTGAAAATATGTGAGAGAAACAGCCCTGGAAGAATGAAGGCCAGTGAAAAAGAAGGAGCAGAAGGTGCCCCAGGTGCCAGAGCTGAGATTCCCCTGCAGCCTGTAGCAATGACCATGGTGAGGCAGCCAAAGGAGGTGTCCATGGGGGAGGCGATATCCACATTGGAGCCCATGAAGGACTCCACATTGGAGCAGGTAGATGTACTTTGAAGAAAGCTGTGACCCTTTGGAAAGTTCATCTTGGAGTAAGTTCCTGTCAAGTTAGGTGGACCCAAGAAGAGAGGAATGCATTCTGGAGCATGCTTTCTGGCAGGTTCTGTGATTCCATGGGGGTCCCATGCTGGAACAGCCTGTTCCTGAAGGACTGTACCCTGTGGGATTCCCCATGTTGGAGCAGTTTGTGAAGGACTGCAGCTTGTGGAAAGGAATCACATTGGAGAAGTTTGTGGAAGACTATATCACATGGGAGGGACCCCACGCTGAAAGAGAGTAAGAGTGTGAGAAGGAAGGAACATCAGAGACAAAGTTTTATCTCTTTGCATTGCTTAGGATAAGAGCTAGAAAAATCAGGAGTAAAGGAAGTTGAGCATGGGGAGAAGTGAGTGTGGGTGGAAGGTGTTTCAAAATATGTTTTTTTTTCCTCATTATCTTACTCTGATTAATTGGCAATAAATTAAATTAATTTTCCTAATTCAAATCTGTTTTTCCCATGATGGTAATAGCTGAGTGATATCTCTATAGTTATACTGTCCCTATGAACTTCTAATTGTTCTTTTCTCCCCCTGTCCTGGTGAGGAAAGGGAGGGATAAAGTGGCTGGGTGGGCACTCAGCAGCCCGTCAAGGTCGATCCCTTGTCTCTTCTCCATTACTCTGCATTGCAGCAGACATTTTGCAGTACGGTTTTTGACAGGAATATGATAATAAAAAATATATATAGAAGTAAATTTCCCACCATCAATATTAATTTTAATATCAATTAACATTTTAAAGTTAATTTTAATTTTAATTACAGTGTTAGGTTTATAACAGTCTAAAAATAATTCTTACTTTCTTTTTTGTTGTTTCTGTAGTTATTTTTGCCTTTTATCGTGCTTTTACTCTGTACAATGGTGGTTTTTTTTATGACCAATTTTCCTGTTCTCTTCTACTAATTAACTATTCCATCATGTATGTTTGACAGAGTACTATTTCTTCATACTGCTCTGTGGGACTTCTCCAAAATTAGTACCATTCATGTTCCACAGATCTGTAGTTGTAGTTTCTTCTGTCTTCCAAGTGTATCAACCTAGAAGTATGGTGCCAACAAGTGAATAAATTATTTTTTACACATTTTATATTTCTATGGTACAAATATTAAATTGTCAGAATGGATAATCTGAAGGTGGAGATGAGATGCTTTGCCTAAAACTGTGAGCCATAAGTTTTCCAGCTTCATTTCAGCCCTGTTCCTGTCCTGCTGATTTGAATTTCTGCCTTGACCTCAGCCCTTTCTCATCACTATAGATGCACCTGGCAGGATGGACCATGTCTGACTCTGGTCACTGTTACCAGCCTTCTGTGCTCTTTGAGGCTCCAGTGCTGTGACATTGTGCCCTTGGCAGAGAGGGCCCTGCCTGTCCTCACAGAGCAATGAGTCCTTGTTGATCCCAAAAAAAGGCAATAGGTGCGCCTCTAATCCTGCAAGGTCATTATCTTTCATATCATTGAATAAACATGGAAAATTCCTTGTAACAGTTGTGTGCATATTCCCAGCATTATGATCTGGTTATTAAAATTATTAGAAAAGTCCCTGCCCAAATTAAGGTGCAAACAGGACCATATGATGAAGTCAGTAGTGTGGATTTTATTTAACAGTAAATATGAGGTGGAGAGAGAGAAATTGAAAAAAAAGGAGGGAGAGAGGAAGAAAGAGAGTGACAGAGAGATTAAATATAAAATGTATCACCATTCTGTGGAACCTGTGGGTCTAACTCTTCTAGTCTTCTCAGTGGCAAAGGTCCGATAAAGGGCAGAGTCCAATGGATTGCTTCACAATCCGGAGATGTCCAGGCACTTCCTGTGCAGGGGGAAGCTTTGCAGTCTCTTGCAACAGGCTCTGGATTTGTTGCATCACTTGGATCACATGCAGTACTCTGATGGTAAAAGGGCTCAGGAACGAGTTGGGCCACGTTTTGGGGTCTTTGACGGTTTGTGACCCTTCTCAGCTGCCTCTCATGTGAATGCCCTGTGTTTATGTGGCCTTCCTGGAGGGGGAGGGTTACTCCTTTTGTTTGGAGAGATTTTGCCATCACAGACTAGAAACCCTCCTTCTCCACTGGCTGAGGCCAGCTCGGGCTGATTCTTAACACAGGTACATCCTTCTTCTCTGAGCCTTGCATACTTCTCCTCAGACCTGACACAACTGGACAAGTCTTATCTGAAGTTCCTGTCACAATCCCAATTCCATTCAGGAGGCATGTTTGGGAAAGGAGGGATGTGCTTCCACGATCACAGATGAGTGGTTGCTTCTTTGCAGTTTGACAAAAAGTATTTCTATGATTTTAACAGTGTTTAAGACATTGACAACACTTCAGTCTCTCACACTTTATCATATTCTTGATACCCAGAAAGTAACATTATTTTTCAGGATTGCAGTTATCCAAATGACAAAGTGATAGGGAACGGATTAACGTCTTCAGACTATGCCTGGATAGAAAATACATGGACCACAATACTTTCTGAGAAACAAAGCCACAAAATTCATGTCACTGTTCAGTGTGGAAAGGAACACAAGTGACTGCTAAGGTGGGTAAAAAAGGGAAACCAATTCTGTAGGATAGCTTCCTAGTTTCAGCAGATTTTCTGAGATGACCCAGTGAAAATATGCTCTATACAAGACCATGTCTTTTCAAGCAGCAAGGTTCTGAGTGTTATGTACTGTTCTTCAAAACAAAAATAATTTATAATAGGGGCAAAAAAAGTTATTACCATTAAACCTTGTTTAATACTAACCACTTTAAGACCCAGAGGAAAAAGGGAAACATTTTTTCTTCTCATGCATCCCAAGCATTAATGTATAGCTTCAAGACAGTTAATCTTTTCCCTTTTTTGTTCCTGTCAGCCCCACAATCTTTCTAGGGAAAGATGTATTGCAACATCAGCCAAGAAAAATGAGTAAGTTATTTCTTTTCCATGCAAGAGGAATGAGCAATCTATCTGGATGGGCTCAAGAAACAAAGATGAATAATGAAATGAATAGTTAATTCACTAAAAAGTTCAGTGTTGAGGTGACTGAAATGTCACTGTTACTTGGAATGACTTTTTAATACAGATTGTTTTGAAAAGCTCACATTTTGATTTTGATCTTTTAAAACAGCATTTTCCAGATTCTTTTTTTTTTTTTTTTTAAATTTAATTTCTGGATTTTCTCAGTTTTTGTTATAAATGTGAGAACTGATTATAAAAAATGTTTCAAATTAAATTAAATTATTTTTTAATTTCCAAATTATTTAAGAAAGAATCAAAAAAGTTTACTAATGGCCAGAAGTTCCGGTGAATGTAACTCAAATAAAAGTATATATGTAAATGTTATCTCATCAAGAAATACTATAACACAGTTAAATGTATAATACACTCAAAAGTTTTCATTTCTCTAAAATGCTAACAACTTAATGTAGGAAAATAATGAATAAAATAGACATATGCAAACAAATAACAAGGTAAAGAATAAATTACTTTGGTTCCATCTTACTAATTTTCTCATATAGTTTTTGTTAAAAATTATGAGCAGATAAAGACTATTAATTGAGCAGTAAATTGTTATACAATGATATCTTCAGCAATAAAATCTTAAACAAAAAAACAATCCTATTTGCATATACAGCACTTTCAGAATCATTGGTAAAGGCTAGAAATGCTGATGCATGTGTGAACATCTAGCTGATATTTCTGAAATCTAATGGGAAGATTTCCTTAGAGTGTTAAAATTACCAGGTTTAATTCCATTTAATAAGGGTCAAATGTGCAAGAGGGTCAACTCATTTTTACCAGGAGAAGTTGGAAGTAAATGATTTTGTTGGCCTTGAGAGTAGTCTTCTAACTAATAAAAGAGAAGGCTAGGCAGTCTGTTGTCAACCAAAGAAAGACAAAGTAGAACAGAGAGAATGAGACAAATGGTAAAGAATGTCTAAAAATACATAGGAACTGTAAATGAAAACATACTGGAGTTCTTTTTTCTTTCACTATTAACAGCAAAATAGTTTCTCAGTGATTAGTTATAGTCTTCTAATCTTTAAAATATAACAATCCAAGTGAGTAAGTTCTAGAGTAGTCTTCCTTTTTTTTTTTTTTCTTTCTTCCTTCTTTTAGAGGTATTGAAGAACTGATTCAAGCCTAAAAATTAATGGTGATTACTGCAAGTCATCATGATTTGATTATGCTTCTGTGGAAACCAATAACACATTCTCTGGTGCATACCAGGAGCTAGTTTCACAGGCATACAGATAATTATGGGCTTAGTCAGCTGGTAAATAGAAACTAAAGAGAAAAATGTGAATAATTATTTGGAACTACTTAAGAACACTTATCAGTTCCTTAAAATACACAGTTGCCTAAAGCCTTGTCGATTATTTATGATTATTTTCAGAGAATGAACATCTGTACATATATTCCAATCAAAATGCTCAATTGTTCACTCAAGTAATATCTTTGAACTTCAATCTAAATTTTTCCACCTTCAGCTTTCACACTTTCATAGTACTTAGAGTGGAAAGTCCACTATCATGTTTCTTCCCTATATAATGTGATGTAATTACCCATTTTGTGTTCTTCTTGATCTAATCTGTTGAGCTCCTCAGGTTTTTCATTCTAAGGGTTTTTTCAACCCTTTATTAGGCCTTGTTGTCCTCCTCTGAGTCCTCAAGTCTACCAAGCTGTTTCCTATGAGATATGTAACTCCCTTGGTTGCCAATAATAACAATAATAACATGCAGGGATCACATTAACCCTTTAGGCTGTGGCACCAGAGGGAACACTCGTATTCAGAAGATTGTCCATTAGTATTTTTAAGTCTTTTCAACTGTCACTGCTTTCCCATGAAAGTTTTTTGTCTGCTGCTATGAGAGATATTTCAATATTTGGCCATATTGAAACTCATAAATCTATAAATATGCATATATGGACATTACATTAATTAGTTGGTTTTTAAATCTCTGGTTTTCCATATTTCTCTCAATTCCTCTTACCTAAAAACACCCTTTTTTGATGCGATCTGTGGATGGCAAAAAACCAGTTTTTTCACAATGATTTTGCTTTCTCAACAAAACTGATATAAGCTTTAAATTATAGTCTGAGTAACTTTTATTCCTTCATAAGGTGTCCACAGTTCCCCTAATTGGTCAAGATTTATTATTTATAATCCTTTCTTGAAATATACTATTTAACTAACGTTTAATCCTTACGATATGCAGCATACTAATTTTGTGTCACTCAGGTTTCTTGACCCTAAGGTGTGTGATGCAAAATGCATTCCAGAGTTCTATTGCATTATCACTGATGTATCTGTCAGATAAACTAGTATTCACATACAACTGAAATTAGTTTGGCAATACCTATTCCTCAGAACTATGTGGGAAATAATGTTCATTATATTAACATCTTATTAACAGCCAGATGCTCAGTTTCTGAAGAAGCACAACAATCACTGACACCTTCAAACTCAATGAATAAACAGGAATTGGGAGCTCATTTTTGGAAGTCTTGTCTCCTGGTAGATGTGAGGTTAGATTAGATGATTGCAGTTAGTCTTTTTTTGCTTAAAAGAATCAGATTAAGAACAGTTGCTTAAATGAAACAGGCTATGAAGTGGTTTTAAAACCCCTGAGTGGACAAAAAAAACACCCAAACCCCTACATCAGAATACACTGATCATACAAATTACCATTCCTGGATCTCGTCAGTAGTTAGTGACCACAAGCAAAAGACTCCTTTAGGCAATTGAAGGGCTTTAAAAAAAAAGAAATAATCACAGCTGGTTTTCAGTGGGTCTTGTATCTTGATTGTACCGTACACTAATTTTGTTACAGGCAAATTAAGTGATGCTTATTAAGAACAAGGAACTTTAACAGAAGAGCAAAAGTGCTGTCCCATAAAAATCCTCTGGATTTTCCCATGGCAGAATACACTGACCACAAGCTTAAAACAAGGTTCATTTCACCAGCAATCAGAGTGATTTCCATGCATTTGTCCATCTGATGCATTCTAATACAGTGCTATGCTTTGGTGAATATTAAACCTAATATTTTCATGCAAATTTTAATTTCCCCAAGACAAAGCATCTTCTATGTAACCTAAAAACAACAGGCTTTCTATTCAAAGCATTCATTTGAACCTTTGATTTCATCAAACATTTAAACACTGTTTTCAATCCATTTTTAAAGTTATATGATACTTTTTTAACACATTTCTGCCTTAATTTTTTTTTTTCCCCCGACTGATTACATCTGTTGGGCTAGGAAAATTCACTCCTTTGGAGCTTCTTGGTCTTTGAATCCTTTGTCTATCAACAAGCAGGAGAGTGTCCCTTGGACTTTTTTTAATTCCACTTTCTTACTGAAATGATACATTTCAGTGGTAATTCAGATCTAATCTTTCCAGAGCTGGCTAAATCTTGATGTGAGGTGAATATATATTGGTATAAGAAATTAGTCATTTTCCTCTATATATTCTTCCTGATGAATTTGACTTCGATACTATCAAGACTTTTAAAGCTTCAACATTAGTTAAAGATCTTCTGAAGAAAGCAATCTGAAATTACATATTAAGGAAAATTATTAGACTTTTTCTAATGGTTTGAGGCTTATTAAACAAGTATCAGGGGAATGAAGCATTTTAAAATGAGAGGAATTACAGCACTTAAAGGCTGGATTTCTCCCTGCTAGAGATTCAGTTATGGTTTCAGTGAGCTCTTGTGGTAAGTTACAAAATGTTGAGTACTATCAAAGGGACAAAGACTAAACACTTGGGAACAAAGCCTGTAGGAGGAATTGTGTATGTGGCATAAGGATGTGCTTTGCCATTTAGTGCATGGTCAGTTAAAAAATCCCAAACAAAACAAAAACAAAACCAAAAAAAATGTTCCTTATCTAACCTGAGATTCTTTAAGGAACAACATCTTCAGAAATGAAACATGTCTCTGGAAGGCCAGTTATGGGATGTATTGTGCCAAAAGCTGCAGCAGTAGTATCTGTAGGTGTCTGAGAGAATCTTGATGGACATATATAGCATTACCATGTGAATTTCTTTTTTTTTTTTTTTCTGCTTAAAACACATTTCGTCACGCACACACAAAAAAATTAATTTGTGATCGACACTTCATGACTCTATTTTGTATGTTAGAGACTGGTGTCTAATACTAGTCCAGTTATTAAAATCCAAACATTATTTTGACATAACGACTGGCTTACATCTTCTGATCCTGAAACTACATAGAGAGAGTCTAGGTAAAAATATGCTAATTTTTTTTATTTTCTCAGATACAGAGGAATGCTCAAGGTATTTTAATAGTATGCTGTATTTTCAATATTGTTTTCTTTCATCATCCTGTTTTCTCTTGCATGAAAATTCTTTTTGTTGTTGAGGTTGGGTTTTTTCACTGTATAAAACTTCATTTCCACCTTTCTCTGAGTTACTGTTTTTCCTGACCCCAACTATGCCTTCCTTTCTCACATAGAGTTTGTAGTTTGTAATCTCAGACTGTCTTCAAAAAAAAAGTTTCAAATGGGGATGACTCTTAACTAAAGTGGCATTCTAGTATGATATTTTTGCTTATTTTCTTTAAAACATTTGGAAGTCATAGTGATGGTATTAGAATGGACCTGAGAAAAAGATAAATACAGAAGTCTCCACCCACTTTGAAAGAAAGAATGGATATTTGAGAACAAGCGGAACACATACATGAAAAAACAATACCCAGGATAATTTTTGGCAATTTTTTTTCCTGTCTTAATCACATGTAATAAATTTTCAGTCATTTCCTTATCCTAAAAGTCCTTAAAATTAAGTTTTTATTGCAGAAAAAGAGAATGACTTACCTTAGCTCTTTTCCTTAGTACTCAGCTGCATTTCTTTTATTTTCTAATATGTAAGGCTTATTCCAATCTCTGCAGCTGTTAGTCTAATTGGATGATTTCCTGTTTGAAATGCAGAATAATTTAAAGTGACTAGCAGTTGTTCAGGGATTCTCCCTTTCTAGAACATAACTTAATCTGACATATTCAATGCTCATCAGAGATTCAACATCTTTTCAAACTGATTACTGCTTCCTCCATCACACTCCAAGTCCTTTGACTTCCATTTAAGTGCTACAATTTAGATTTTGATTATTCAAATGAAACTAAGAGGAAAAATCAAGGTGTTTTGGGTTTTTTTTGGTGTGGTGTTTTGTTGTGGGGCTTTTTGTATGTTTTGTTTAGTTGAAGAGTTTTGTTTTGTTTTGTTTTGTTTTGGGGGGTTGTGGTTTTGTTTTGCTTTGTTTGGGATTTGGTTGTTTTTTTTTTTATTTGGTGGGGTTTTTTATTTTGTTTTGGGGGCTTTGGGGTGTTTTTAGGGCTTTTTTCGTTTGGTTGGTTTTTATTGTGCGTACTCAAAATGTATATTGAATACAGTCATTTACAGTATTTGCTGGATTCCTCATCTTCTGAGTTGCAAGAGCAAGCTCCGTATTTGTGGTTTCCCTTTGATGAGATTAAGAACGATGACATTGGAGAAGTTCATGTTGCATATGATTAATATCATCAGAATTTACCTTGTGGTACAACGTTTAATTTTTTATAAAATTGGGACAACAATTTCTTTTAAGTCATGAATTTCATTAAGGTGTGAGCTTTGTAAGAAGTGCAAATAATCAAGAAATGGTATTTTTTTGTACAACCTTGAAACGCAGAAGTCTGTGTCTAATTTAATAGTCCTAAGACTTCATGTTAGTCAGGTCATTTTGAAATCTGAAAATGTTGAATGTGTGAGAGAGAATATTCCTCTTACTAATTCAATTACAAAGGCATGCGGCTCTCCAAGGAACCTAATTACATCTGCCTCCTGACAGAATGCATCTTACCATTTGACTTGTCTGCTTGTTTTGCTTCATTTTTGTCCAGTTTTGCATTTAGTTTTTATTCTGTCACTGTGTTGTGCATACCTATAGCACTTCCCTCCCTCTTTGTATGGTAAAGACACCATGTTTTCTCTACATTTCCTTGAAAACATGAAAATTTTTCTCAAATAGTTCATTAAAGTTAACGAAGAGTTACTTGGCTTAAAACCTATACCTACAGAACAGGCTCTTGAATGGTAAGTAGAGGAAAAAATGTTTGCTACCACTCTATGTAATAGGCTTCAAAGGAGGCAATGAGGTTTCTTCCATGTGGAAAAATCTTGGAAGGCATATACTGAGCCATAATGAGAACAGTTCACTTGAGGTTTCATCTGGAAACTTTTGTCGTTTGTAAAAATGTCTGGGACAGGAGAAGCTCACTTAAAAAAATGACTCAGAAGACAGAGGAGACAAACAAGATTTCTTATGCTCTACACTGAGTTTTTTAAACTCAAAAAAATGAAACACATAAAAAAATCAAATAAATGCATTTTAATGCAAAGTTTCCACATATGCTCATGGTGAAGGAAACACCTCTCCCAGGACAATTTTCTGGCTGCTAATATTTTCTATCTGGCAACTTGGCAGTCTTATGATGAAAAATGGTAATCCTCTCTTGTTTCAAGTTGTCATTCCCATTTAACCTTACATTGCTATGATGCAAATTTTTCCTCAGAGGTAGAAATGAAAAAGGAGTTCAAAAGTTGAAGATAAAAGCTGCCAGGGGTATAAAATATTGAGGGCAATTTTCTTCTTTGTTTCTGAGGAATACAACATATTTCAACTGTGGGTCATCAGTGGACAAGTATACAAATCAATGTTCTTTGATACTCTGCTCAATTCTCTTCTCATCACATCTGAAATGAAGAAAATTTCAGAAGAGCTGGATTGACAATCTTATTGATGACTGAGGCTACTATTTTGCCTTTCAATTTTGGCAAAGGAGATAAATGGCATTTTCTTAGGAAAAATTCTTATAAGAGAATTAGCTTTTAAAAATTTTCACCAGTGTCTTTTGAACTTCATTTTTTTTTTTTTTTTTTTTATGAAGCATATTAAAGCAGTAGTTGTGTATGGAAAAATCAGTTAGAAGACATTTCAAGCCAGTTAATGAGCACTGCTTTACAAAGTTTTTATTTAGCATAATTAGATGGCATTTCTTTAATCTGTTTAAAGGACCTATTATTTTGCACTGAGCTTCCAATAATTTATCTTACATAAGCAATTAGAGTGAGTAGGGATCTCAATATAGCAATTTGACAGAAGAGTTAAATATAGGTATCATTCACATGCACTGGAAATGGTGATTGTTTCTTCTAAGAATACAGTCCAAAAGCAAACAAAAATGAAAGAGGAAAGTTTCCAGCATGCCTTCTTGGCTCAAATCATAACAAATATGTTAATCAGAGCTTTGTTTTGCACTGCCTGCAATTGCCTTTCAACAGTCAGTACAAAAATTAGCAAAGCCTAAGCATTCATGTGACAAGAATAACTCCCTTAAGAGTAGGAGCTGAGGCTGACCTTCTGCAGAGAGGACGTTGCACAAGTGCAAATGTAGGTACTTGGGGAAGGCTTGTAGCATGATGGGTTTAGTAAAGGACTACAGGTATTTGTGTCCAGCTCTCATGGAGAAATACTTGATTTGTTTCTGTGCACCTTGCAGTCTGAAATGGAAGAAAGAATATTTCTGAGTTATTGGATGACTGCCACATATTTTTACCTGTGCAACACCATCTCTGACTAGTTTTATTTTTTTGTTCAATTTCCTTGATATTATCAGAAATCCCTGGTGTTACAGATTGCTGGCCTCTGTGGTGTGAGAAGACACAAGCTAATCAGAGTAGAGAGACATGAATCAGTGCCCCACAAGAGACTGTAGAGAGAATTAGAGTGGTGAGGAATGTTTTGGTGGAGCTCCTTGTTTGTCTATAAGGTAGTGTGGATTTTATAATGGCATAAATATATTAAAGTACAGTTGCTCTGCCAAATCAGGATGAGAACAGCACTGATTCTGAACTGGCTGCTGTCAATAAACTTGTGAAAGCCTTTAGCAATCATACTTCTGTACTGTAATGCATCTTAGTGCCTGAAATGAAAATTTAAAAATCCATAGCAAATAAAACAAAATGAATTTTCAAGATAATATAAATAACATATTCAGAGATGTTTTAATAAAATAAAAAAGGCATAGATAGCAAGCTAGATAAAAATGAGTCATAGATGATTATGTTTTAACAAATAAGCCTGAAATCCCTCTTTTGAATGTGATGGAAGCATTTCAGATTTCAATAATAAATTCCCTCTTCCTTTTGTATGTGTAGTTGTTCCAGGTAGGAACTTTTCCTCAGTGAAGAGTTAGGCATTCAATCTAAAGAAAGTAAGATAACAGATAAGTAAGAAAAACTACTCTACAAACTGAAGAACAGGTTTTCAAAGTGAAAGGCAGTAGAAGCAGAAAACCTGAACAAAGGAGGACAATAAAAGAAGACAGGTGTTGTGGATGGAGTAGAGAGCAACGTTTCATCAATTAAAATAGTTATTAAAATAAGTAAAAAAACAAACCCCACAACTTTTTTTTTTTTTTTCCTGGTGAAAAACTCCAGGAGCCTTATTAATTAATACTCAAGGAAAGAAGATACCTTTACAAAAAACTCTTGTGGCAATTTGTAAGAGATGGAATTCTTCACTTCATACACTGAATAATGTCAAAACTATGTAAGGTCCTGTTGATGGTCCTTACCCTTAATATACATAGTGCCTGGCTATTCTTAGGTGAAGAAAAAAAACATGCTGAAAAGCAGTCCCTGAAGGTCACCTCTGCAAGACAGATGATCTCTGCTGCCTGAAACATATTACAGACCTAAATTGAAGATCAGGAAGACTCTTACAACAATAAGAGCTGAAGAGCACTTCTCTGGTTCAGCTTACTCTGAGCCGCTTTCCCAATTAACACCATAAATTTTATAAATTAGCACAAAATAAAATATTTGGGATTTTTTCCTTTTTCTTATAAATGAACCAGAATTTTTTTCTTTTTCCACACTAAGATATTAGCATATGATACCAGTAACCTCCTTTTTTTTAAAAAAAAAAACAAAATCAATTATGTTAACATCTCCTAATTAGAACAGACTATATATTAATTTCCTCGAAGTCTGAAATCTCCTTACAAATACATTGCCTTTGACTAAAGTTGTGGGTTTTTTTCCCCTAACAGACTTCTCTTGGTTTGTCATTTGCAGACTTTCATTAGAAATGTACCCCTTAGACTTTCTCTGAAGACACTACTAAAGGTTCCCATGACAGTTTGCAACCACAGGATCTTCTTTTCATCTCTGTTTGTGGTATTATTAACTGCATTATTACTCAGTAAATGGAGTTATGGTTAGAAATTACTGGAATGTGACAGCTCCTGTGACAATTTCTGAAACTTTAAAATGCATTTGTTGAGCTTCAGAGTGAGAAGAAAAAATCCTGTTTTTTTCTGGGAAAATGATTGGTGTAAAAATGTTTATTTTTCTTTCAAATTCTCATACTGACTTTTTCTTGTCTCCCCAGAAATGATCAGAAAATCTTCCTTGAAAGGAATAAGCCTCTCTATGGCTAACATCACCAAAATTGGTGTGTCTACGAAAATGCAGTCTTTGCA
>JAWWEE010000001.1:41649042-41683376 GCA_035221455.1 Xenops minutus | reverse complement strand
CCCCCCCCCCCCCCCCCCCCCCCACCGCGCCTTAGCAAAAGTGTTGCTGCAATTCTTTCACAGTTTACTATTCTTTTGCTTGAAAGCAGATTGCTTTCAAAACTTAACAAAAATTTCTCTGCAAAAAAAGGTTGCTTGTCAATAGTATTTTCATTGAGTAAAATCAAAAAATAACCAGATGAAAGTGTCTATTGCACATGCACTTGATCCCCACGTGGCTGTTGGGGCTGAACATAGAGGAAACAAGGTATACTAAAGGCAAAAATACGCTAAATCATTTGCATGAAGAATGTCTCAGAACACACAGAAGGAAATCTTTCTAGGATAATTTGCAAGAGTTCTTCCCTAACAAAAATACAGAAAATTAATTCTTTATGTTATTCTCAAGAGATTAGGGCTTATTTAGAGTGGGAAGCATCCCTAAAAACTCTTTACAAGTCAATAGATTTAGGCTCCAGTTTGATCATAGAATAAATCTATCTTTAGGTCCTGTGCTATGAGATCAAAAGAAAATCCCATGAAGCAAAGTAAGAAGCCAATTTAAACTCATTCTGTATGGTCAGTTTTGCTCAAAAGATGCTGCTGTGCTGACTTTGAAGTCTCAGGCTTTCTTCTGGAATAAGTTTCAGTGTATTATCTCTTTTTCTACATGCCTGAGAAAAAAAAAAAAAAAGAGTTTAAATACTGTATTGTATGCTTCAGTGCTCATTTGAAGAAATGCCAGCAAGCCTTTCTTCCTGCCCTTCCTTGCCCTCAGTCAGGATAAAATTTGTGTTATGAGTTATCTGGTAGCACACAGATACATTATCAATGGTTATTGAAGCATGGGAAAAAAGGTATAAAAATTACTACTCTTTCTATATGCTCCAACTTTTTGTAAAGAGAACTAAGCAAATGCCTGTTTATGAGGTTGGAGGACTAGAGGTAATAACATTCTACTGCCAATTTTTTTATAGTGCAGCTTGCTTTGCATTCACGACTCCTGTAACTACTTTGTCTCTTGTTTGTTTGTTAATGAAAGCTGGGATAAGAATTTGTCCAGCCTATGGATGTATTTTTTGTTAGTGCTACAGTCTGCTGACTAGAAATGGGTGCTGTGCATACCTCGAGCATACTGTAGAAAGGGACAGGTAATGATAAATGGTCAGCAAATGAAGAAAGAGAGCATAAGCACTGCTGCAAAGTTGACTTCATACACACACACACACAAAACCCCTCTTTTAAAAACTGAGTAAGGAGAAAAGTGGTACAAGTGCTACAGCTGGGGTTGTCAGAGAAAACCCACTTCAGAACGTAAAACATACTGCAGAGATAAGGCTTTTTTTTCATTAACTCATCAGAAGGCGCTCCAAAAAGAAAATGCAGACATCACCAAATAAGTAGTCAAAAAAAGAGTGAGAACCATCTGTTGTATCCTTTTTCCCTTCTCTAGGGGGAAGGGAAGACCTTCATAATCTGAGTCGGACACCTACAAATAGGAGACGTATAGAAGGGACTTTTTCGTACTACAGCTTGGAGAATTCAAAGCA
Organism: Xenops minutus; assembly: GCA_035221455.1. Lineage (NCBI taxonomy): Eukaryota > Metazoa > Chordata > Aves > Passeriformes > Furnariidae > Xenops > Xenops minutus. Next base: position 41,681,847 of record JAWWEE010000001.1, on the reverse strand, counting down.
GAATGGGAAGAAAAGATCTAAAGGTAGAGGGAGGGGATGAGAAAACAATGAGAATTTCAGATATATTTTAGTTCTTTCTTTACAGGTATTTGAAGATGCTATGTATAGAGAGCAGTACTTGCAAACCACTGTCAAAAAACAGACATTAGTAGATGCATCCATTAATGTAAATTTCACAGGAAAATCTATAATTTTGCTAAAAAATAGATATAACCATGGGTCTATTAATTTACAGTAAACTGATGTTATCAAAGGGTGGATTTCTGCTGAGAAAGCACATTGCTTGAAAGATCAGAAGACATTTAAAGATGGCATTAACATTATGCCATTGTTGTCTTTAACATTCTTTAAAGATAAGGATAATACATATTTTCTGGAAGTGATAGCCATGAAAAAGGGTAATATTACAGAGGAGTGAAACAAGCAATGAGCACTGCTGTGTGAATGTAACCTCCATTTCACCTTGAAGTTCCTATAGATTGAGTTTCCGAACATAATGAGATTAAATATTTCTCTTAGAGAGCTCTCAGTTTATATCCCAGAACTATGACCAGGTCCTACAGGGTGACCTGGTTTGAAATTAATGGAACTGTGCAAGGATGCCAAGGTCAGTCCTTGCCAAGCCTCTGCAAGAAACTCAGCCTGTGTCAGGTCTGACAACAGGAGTGATGTCAGTAGACCAAGAAACCCTGAGGCAAAGTCTGAATCAAAATCAGGTCGCATGTAAAGGAATCATTGGGGTTGCACTTTTTTTGCATCAGCTGAAAATCTGGTCCTCAGGGAAAGAAGGTTAGTGGCAGGTGGTGGAGGTTCTGCAGATAGACTTCACAACGGTCAGTAAGGCCACATAACGATGAAGATCTTTGGAGTCAGAATGACAGAAAGCAAAATACTAGATATTGACTTGGCACTCTTTTCATTCTCTTCTTTGTCCCTTTGTGCAAACTTTCTATTAATTTTATTCTTTTTTTTTTTCTGTTTTTCACTCTAAGATCTATTTAAACAGTAATACTTAGATCAGTGTTAGGAAAATACAATATCTTTCATGTTGATCTCAATTAATATGTAAAGTCTTTCAAATGGTACTGCTAAAACAACAGAAGGAAAAATAGAGGCTTCTGCAATGTGCCAAAATCTGCGATAAACTGAAGGTTAAAAAGTGGTAAATAGGATCTACCTTTTCCCAGAGTAGACTTGCTGAATATAATCTCTCCAATCCTTACAAAGTACTAAACTAATGGTATTCAATTAAAGTCAAATGCTCTTGAACGATAGATGACTAATTGGCAAGACTCATGACTAAGCAGCTATCTTCTACTGCAGACCTTCATACCATGGTCCAAAACTTAAACTTGAATACTTGTTAAAAAAAAAAAAAAAGTCCAGTATTTCAAATTATATCAGTAAGAAGATAACAAGGACAAAGGACACTGGCAAGGGCATGGAGCCTTGCACAGCCAGGGAATCTGGTAGGTGGAACGACACTGAGTTGCTTCCTGACAGTAAGCTTATACCAGACAAACCAAAGGGTCAGTACAACTGAAACTAAAATGCCTTCCCTATCAAATTTTTGCTGTGAAGAATAAAAATAAAAAATAGAAGAGGAAAACAATTTGAGGCCTGTACATCATCCCTTATCGATGGAGAGTTTTCAGATTCATTTGGACAGTACTAAATTAATCATAATCAGCAACAGCTATTTAATGGTGTGGCTAAGACTGTTACCAGAGGCACCTGTGTAAGTGGTTTTTGTGTTTTTAAGACTACATTCAGATAGAACAATGACCATTTCGTCTTCTGGGGTATGCTATACAAGACATTTGAAGCACATAAAAAGAATAGTAACATATCTTTGCAGGCACCACAAGATGCCTCTTTGTCAAGAGCAAACTATATGCAATCATACAACTATATCATACACTATATGCAATCAATGCTTGAATGAAAAATGTAGGTCTGCCTCAGGTAAAACTATGATACCAAAAATCCCATTGTGAACATTGGAAGCCAGGACAGAATTACAATTAACCAAAAAACTGTCAGGTAAGATCTTCTCTTTTTACATTTCTTTTTTCTCCCTCATATTAAGTCTTTATCTTTCCCTTGTGAGATTTAAACTTTAAAGGCTCTTGCTTAGAGTCTGCTTTCCACACTAATTACAGACACTAAGCATCTGTCAGAATGTCCTCTGGTTACCACTGGAATTTAAACTACCATCATTCCCCATAGTATAGTAGTTAAATCTTAGTGTTTTAAGTCTATATTCCCATGTACTTAGTATGCAGTGAAACAGTAGATATAGCTGAAATATGCAGCTAAATTCTAACACACTCGGATAATGATGGAGATAAAGCAATCATTCCCATGTCTTTTCAAACAAAATACTTCTATTTTCCTATAGATATGCAATTTCTGATTACTGTTTGTCTGAGAATTGTCCAAACAATGCAAAGTTCTCTTCAGCCTTTCATTTACAAAGGTAAAACTGAAAGAGAAATTACAAATCTCCCTTCAGCACTGCAGCTTCATTCTTCACATCTGTTTGATAGTCTCTGAAAGTTGTTTGCTTTCCTTTTGGAACTGCACAGTGATTAAAAAAAGCCAATTTGCTCAGAAAACTCACTGGTTTGTCTTTCCGATATCTCTGCAAATTTTATTCTGCTTGTAGAAATGGGAAATCTCAAAATATTCAAGCTTGGCTTTTCTGTTTTATTCAGATAGGGAAACAATCAGAGCTCTATTAGTTTGCTCAATTCCAATTCTATTCGTCAGAGTTTATCTGCTTTACCTGAGCATGCAATCTTTCAAAATAAGTGTTCCCAGCTACCAAACCTATCATGCATTAGACACTGCATTTTGGATTTGTTGTTCAATTCTCTAGCTCCTGTCACATCAACTTTTATTCATTATTTCTGCCCTAAGACTCATTCAGGCCTAGCCATCTCACTAGCCCTTTCTAGTACACTGATATAAAATGTTGTGGTCTCTTGGTTCAATGTTGTGACTATTACAGTGATCCTCCTCTTCTTTGCTTCTTGCAAGATGTGTATTTTGAGTACAATATTTTGGCCAAAGTAGTTTTAGGAGGGTGAAATAGTATTTCCAACAGTGACTGCACAAACAATTCACCTCACTGCATCCCCAAATTTCTGTCTTGATAGGATATTTTCATCTTAGCTACACAGGTTCTTGGGCAAAATGGAGCTTAGGTGGTCTAAACTGGATTTCGAAATTTTCATACCTGAATCAAAATGAAGATTCCCCAAGTTGATACCTCAATTCATTGACCTGATACCTAATCCTGGGACCACCAGGCTTGCATGAATATTGCACTTTTTAATCTTCATATATTTTACAATATGCAGAAATTGTCTTATCCAAAAATGGATGACTGCCTTATTTCATTTAAACCCTCTGCAAAAGCAACAACAACAACAAAAGACTGTTATACAGCTAGAGGAACTTGATTCCTTTGGCATTTTCAGTCCACAAGCACTGAATTCAAGCCCATGCAGGCATAGCTAACACCTTGTTTGTGCACTAATTAATATCCATTTTTATGTTGGATCTAAGCAGTGAGGTTCAATAGTCTCTTTTCCCTTATGATCTTCTGGCAATTTCTAAGTCTCACAACAGATAATCCATAGGAAGCTGTAAGATATCTGGGGATAGAGAAAGAGAAGCAATTAGGTTGAAGGGAAAACACCTTTCACATTATCTTTAATATAGGGGTTCTGTCACTCTGCTGGGTAGGGAAAGCACTGAGTGAATGTGGTACTGATTAACCAGCTTTGAATCCAGTACAGTAAAAGGAGCTAGTGAGTGAACTGGAATTCTCCCTTGCTCCCAATTACAATGCAGCTAGTAAGCTGTCTCTTCACGCATATGAACTTCAGCTGACAAGTGATTTATGATGGACAAAGTGAAATAAAAACTTTACCTTCAAATTTATCTTTCGTCTAATCCTGTCTATTCAACTCATTCAGGGGCTTTGCTTTTTGATCTGACAGCTCCATGGGCACCTATGATTCTGTTTCTACAAAGACAAGATTTGCCTTTCTGAGGACTTATATCCTTATTTTCTGCCTTAGTCAATTAGAAACTCTTGGAATCCTGATCTATTACTTTTGAGGGACTAACTCAGCGGTCATGCTACTGCCATCCGCATCCAGGATATGCTCTAATAATACTACTCAAAACTTAAAGGGCACCTGCAGCAAAGATAGAGAGTCTTTATCAGGGAATGTAGCTATAGGACAAGGAAGAATGGTTTTAAACAAAAAAAAGGTAGATTTAAATTATATATTGTGAAGAAATTCCTTACAGTGAGGATGGTGAGGCACTGGAACAGGTTGTCCAGAAATGTGGCTGCACCACCCCTGGAAGTGTTCAAGACGAGGTTGGACAGGGCTCTGAGCAACTAGGTGTAGTGGAAAGTGTACTGCCCGTGGCAGGAGGCTGGACTAGGCAACAACCCAAGTCACTAAATACTTCTATTATTGATGTCTCCATTCTTGTTTTGACTCCAGCTCACATTTACTTTACAGAAGTGTGCATGAGTGGCTAGTTTATATTGTGTTCTGGGAACTACTCCTTCCGTTGAAGCCACTCCACTGTGCAATATAAAATATGAGAATGATAGGTCCAGAACTTCAGTCATCAACTCTGTCAGGTCCAGACCTCATATATGTGATGTGTTCTGCACTGGACATAGAGCAAACAGGTGGCAGACCACCTTTGTGTTTTACATATGATGGTGATTATCTGGAATTTTTTTGGATAGTGTCTAGTGAGTCATATCCCAAAGCAGTAAGGTGATAGAATACAGTTTATAGCAGCATGTTACCACCCAGATTAGAGGATATGGTGGTTCAGAAAAAAAATGGAGCCCGATTCAGTGGCCTAGGAATTAGGGGTCAGCCAGGAAGGGAAAAATCTGACATCCATTATTTAATTTCTCGGAATTTATTGCTTAGTAGTTTTTTCCCCCAGCGAAAGATTCTGAAAGTGAATCAATTGTCACACCTATGCCATTATCTAAAGCAAATATCTATATTTAATTGCTGTGATGGAGTATAAAGAAGTTCAGAATGAAGCCCTAGAATTGAATGATTTTAGCGATCTGAAATAACATCTTAGAATTGTTATAAAATGGATACACTTTTCAAACAAGGAGTCCCAAACAGCAGAATATGAGCATCCTGGATACATAATCTTAATCCTCCTAACCTGCCCGTGGCAGGGGAGTTGGAACTAGATGATCTTTAAGGTCCCTTCCAACCCAAACCATTCCATGTTTCTATATAACCTCTCTTGCCTTCTTAAAAATGTCATCTGACCCTGAAACAAGGTAAAGGTCTCTCTCTCTCCAGAGCCATCATATCCTTGCCTGCAGGGCCTCATCTGCTTGATGTTCCCAGAGCAAGTCTAAGAACTCTGCTCTATCCAAAATGTGTCTGCACACATGCCCATCTGCCAATCTTGCTGTATCTAGGGCACTACTGAGGTTAAGGACATCTTAGATTCAGGCAGCTCCTTTGCTTGAAAGCTTCTTTTAGCCAGGTCTTTCATCTTTTCTCAGGTTTTTTTGTCCCTGAACTGTTTGGTATGTCAGGATAGGGTGAAAAGAAATACATTCAGTTGCTGCTGTTGGAAATCTTTCTACTTTGCAGGAAATATCTAAATATTCATCAGACCCAAGAGAAAATAAGCATAAAAGTAATTGTAATTAAGTGTTTGGAACACATATGAAGAGGAAGAAAAAAAAAAAAAAAAGGCTGAACAGTAATTTCATTGAAGGGGACTAAGAAACTTGCCCTCACTTCATTCCTCAAGATATCTTACTAGAATAGGTTAGGTTAGGATCTCTTAATGTTTATGTTTTTCTTGTGGAGTAAGAGATATGTGTTCAAACACTATTCATACTCTATTGTAACTGTAGGGAGATTGTAGCTTCCAATGAGATTTTTTTTAAGTTCTTTTCTGTGTATCAGAAATTTCCAAGTTATTTTATGGCAAAGATAAAGATCAAGGAAACAACAATCCAGGGGATGCAGACACAGTGCATCTGGTCCCTGAAGGAGGAAGGGACCAATGTATCAATGTATCTCCTGCATTCCTTTCTCTTATGCTGCCATTCTTTGTTTTCCATCACAGTAAGAGATTGCACAAGCTCCTACTCCACAAGGATCAGGAAAAATAGTCCCTTGAATTAAAAAAGCATAGCCACTATTCCTTATATGCCTTTTCTCTCTCAAGTACAGAAATCCAGTGCAAATCCTAGAGAACATCTATCACAGCTGCAGCATCACAGTCTGCCATTTCGCTATTCGCTTCTGGCTCAGGCTTCCTGGCTAAAACCTGTTCTGTCCATGATTTCTAACCACTTAATTCTATGTAGACCCCATGTGTTTAGGACATTTCCTCTCAGAGTTGTAATGACACCTTGGTGTGGCTGCAATTCACAGTGGTACAAGTCTCCTATTAGTGATGGGCCAAAATGGCATTTTTGTGATCCTTGATTTTGTCTTATTAGGGAGGAGTGTGAACCCATTCCACAGTAAAATTTTTATTCAGCCAGGACTTAACTCTTCATAAAAGTTAGAGGGGTGTGTACAGCATATTTTGCATTTGTCTCTTTTTATTGATTTGTTTCTTAGACTTTTCATTTTTCACATATACACAGCATGATAGAAATCATAGTTTTGTGAACATTCCTTTAACAAATAGCTATGGTTCAGTCATCTTACAACAGCATTAAACCTCACTGATAGCTCAGCTCTCATTAAATCACCAGCTACATCACTGGTATTGAGAGTATAACAGCCATTTTCCACAAATGTAAGGTAGTTGAAAGAAAGATTTTCCTCTGTTCTATTAAATTTTATTATAACAAAAGATAATACATTTAACAGACAAAAGTATTCTATCAAATGTTTTATTATGCCATTAAACCTCAAATATCTTCCAGCTTTCAAGAAAGGAGAACAGAATATGCAGTTACAAGACTTCATAAACAAAGCTTGAAATTCATTCAACAATTAAGAAACTAAAGGAAAAAACTTAATTTTCATATCTTTTTCCCATGGGTTCTTTTTTTGCACCCACTTACATGTGAAATAATAGGAATCATTATAAGCGTATATAAAGGGAAAGAAACCTAACTTGGGCTCCACTACATAGGCTAGGAGTTATTCACAGATATTATAGTAGTTCATTATCCCAAGGCCAACACTGGAAAAAGAAGCTCTGGCTGTAAAGAAGAGGAAATGAGAACAAGAAAGCACAACTAAACCTACAGCTGTATCACAGTTAGAATGTAGTTGAGCAATACCCTATCAAAGTTAGTTGCTGTGAAGCATTTTTTTTCATTTTATAAGAGCCACTTTTGAGCAGCTATAAGATTAACAAGTGCAAAGTTCAGGAGCTTTCAAAATGCAGGTCACTACTTTGTTGAGGAGATTAATTAACTTTCAAAAACACTTTAAGTAATTTTTAATTAATTCATCTTCTTTCTAATGGCTCCAGAAAGGGCTGTTAAGAGCAGGATGTAAATGGGGATCACCACCGAAGGCTTAAGTAAACAAATATGTTGCTAAAAGCAGTCACTTCTCACAAGCAAATTCCCCCTCATTCTGTGCTGGTCGGGTGCAGTGCAAGGAGCACACGCCTGCACCCAGTCACCAAGCACAGGCAGAGTTCCTCAGTGCTGGCAGGCAGAGTGTGCCTGGGATTCCACCTGGGATGAGATGACATGTGAGGCAGATGGTCATCCTTGAACAGTTACAGTCACATATGCTGAAAATGAGGTAGAAATTATTGCCAGAAGGCACTGAAGAGCTAAAAACACTCTTGAGCTCTGATTGAAAAAGGGACTAGATAAATGCATGCAGAATGGGTCCATTTGTGCCTATCGAAGTCCGTGAGCCAGGTGCAGTCTCCAGCTCAGGTGCTGAGAGTTTGCTAAATGCCAGACACCTTACCAGAGTCTGAAGGGCACCAGTAGCCCTAACAGCCCCGCCTGGGCTTCTCCACCGCAGCCTACAGACCAGGACCTCATGGCTGCTCCCAAGGACTGTCAGATCTTGTCCCAGCAAAGCCCCAAAAGCGATGTCGTCCAGCTTCCATATCCCTTCTCTGCTCAGCCATTGACACCCACCCTGAGCCAAGCCCAGCCTGGCCTCGACCCATCCCTACCCCTACCCCTACCCCTATCCCCAGGGTCAGTGATGGGGTCTGGGGATGCACAGGCCGTCCCCAGCTGTCCCGCTTGCTGTCTGGGGTGGCAGGACTGGCCCTGACTGGTGGGACTGGCCCTGACTGCCAGGCGCTGCCCTGTGTCCTCAGGGAGCACCAGCCCCTGTGGTGCCCTGACAAGACCTTCTGCAGATTCCTTTAGTTGTTCCTGGAGGCTTAAGTGTGACAAGACAAAAAGTAAGAGATGGTGACTTCTGTGACTTCACAGCAACACATACTTAAAAAAGCATAAAGCAATAAAGTAATGGACTTTCCATGAGTGATGGGTCAGTGGGTTTATAGTCAGATTGACTGCCTTCATTTCAACAAGGAACTATCAAGGTCTCATAGAAAATCTTTTCTTTAAAGAGGTCGACACAGAAGTGATCATAATTTGCAGACAGTACTGAAGTTAAATTTTCAAGTAATAAGTTGCCTGCAAATATACTTAGAGTTTATTCTAACAAACTGAAAGTCCATGAAAATGAAAGAAAAATAGAAAGTGTGTCAGTCAGCTTCTGTTCAAATGGCACAAATTAGAAAGGGTACATAGGTTCTTATTTCTCTGAAGCTGCTGCAGAAAAACTCTAGGAGAAACATTCCACAGAACAAGGAAGGCATCACTAGGATTATGTGAGCAACACAGGAGAAAAATATTGCATTACAAGATAAAAGGTCATAGCAATAATTAAAGTGGTGATAGAAAATTGGCTCAGACAACCATGCTGTAACATACTGGATTCTTCTTCAGCAAATCCATGTAGAAAGGATTTTTAAGATTTTTAAGTATCTTCTGAAAGTTAACTTCAGTGGAAAAAAAAAAAAAAGTATCTGCTTGTCTAATGCTGAAATACCAATTGCCAGGATTTGCAGAATACGATCTGAGCCAGAGAAGAGACAGAAAAATACCTAGGCAAACAACAAAATACATCATGGTACTTATTGTTAACTAGCTTGGAGGGAAAAAAAATACAAAACTGAAAAATAGTAAAACACCTCCTGAAAAAATTACATGGGAGCCTGGAAATCTGCCTGAGAGTAGAATGCAGTCTCTGAAAATTTCTGATAAAAACTACTATTTCTCTGCATTTTGGGACTGATGAAATTTGGCCTAAGGTATTCTCTCTTTCCTGTGATCTTGGACATTATAAAGGTTTAGTATCTGAAGGATCTTTCCCCTACCGAACATCCCATTGTATTTTAAGATCTTCGAGACCCTGTACCCTCTTCATATTTTGACCAAATCTGAAGAAAAGAAATAGAATAATCTGGGAAGAATCATGTTTGAGGGAACATAAAGAAGAAAAGGTAGTGGTAGAATGGCAGTCACAGTCTTTCTGCCCCTCCTTATAAGCTCATGCTTAACAGATAAAGACATTGGGAAGCTTTCTGCTTTTGTACTGAGGTGTCAGGTGAGACTGACATGTTTTAAATACACCTTATATACAGTAACAGAAACATTTTATGACATGAATGTAATGATATTTGGAATCCTCAAGATGATCAGATAAATGGCATTCAAATCTCTTACACACTTGAGTTCATAAATGGGTGAAAATTAGTGAACTGGCCTCTCAGGTATTAGTGTTAAGTGCCAGTAACAGAAAGGAGCATAGCAATGTTATGAACTGGAGAGCACTCAGCATTGTGTGGCTTCCCACAGCTAAGCAAAAGCCACAGGACAGGAAGAAAACAGTTTGCGAGCTTTTCATGCCTTGTCTGTAATACTTTGCCTTAGAGAATAAAGAATTCAAATCTTTAACCAAATATCTGATGATGACTACCAAATAAGACTTTATCCGTAAAGGTTTGCTATTTTAGAGTGTCTTATAGGACAAAAGCTTCAATGAATAAAAAAAAAAGCTGTTTCCTGTGTGTTAAGAAGAGAATTTAGGTTTGAGAAATTTGTTTCTCTACTAACTACAGATTCCTCTTAAAATTTTAAGAAGAGAACTTTCTCCTATTGGTATTTAATCCTGTCAAAATCATATATAGAAAATAAAAGTTTAATATGTGTGTGGCCCAAATTAATTCAGTTGAGATTATAAGGATGCTAAGGTGCCGTTTTGTTTAACAAAAGATTTTTAAAATTGCCTGTTTGTGATCTTTCATTCACTGATAGCATTTTAAGGAAACAAAGCCTTTCTTGAGAAAAAGTCAGACTGCTTGAAATGAAACATAAAAGCTTAAGTGTCCATAAATTCTTCTGCTTTCAGAATCAAGAGAAGTAAGCTTTGTTGCTAGGATACTGTGACTAGAAGGTATCAGGAAAGATTGCTTTACTTTAAAGATTAGAATCTGTAATCAAAATACTTAGCAGGTAATAAAAGAGTTATACTTATGAGTTCAGTGCAGACCAGGTGACACTGTAGGCAAGTGCTAGAAAGCTTATGAAAAGTGCAAATCTTCAAAAACTCTTTGGCTATCAAGACATAATGGCCTGATAAAAGTAGCTCATTATTTGCTTGCTTACAATTAGAACATCAATTCAGTTTGGATATGAATTACATAATAAATATTGATGCATCTGTCAAGAAAGGATTGTGATTTAATTTACTTTTGGTATTTACATGGCACTAATTTGTAGGTCTCTGAAAGTTTTCAAATGAATAGCAGTAAAACAGGTTGAAGCTACAGAGAAAGCAAGCTTGCTGTAGAGAAGAGATTAAATTACTTTTAAAATTTCGAAAATGTTAAGCTTTTCCTAACCATCTAAAATTAATAGCTTTAAAGTATTTATATAAAGTTTTGGCTTTGTAGCAATTTAAAATAAAAGTAATCGATTTAAAAAATTAAAATTAATTGAGAAGTAAATACATTTAATTTTGTATTTAAAAATTCAGCTCAAGGCATTGGAGGATTTCTTTTTGTGTGGAAAAAAGATGTTATTCTAGTTAAAAGGGCTCAGCTCTTCTTCTTCAGTGTGACTCAATCAGTAGAGAGAGAGAGTTTACATGGGATACATCTATTAACACAGAATTAATTAAAAAACCCTATTTCCATAGTTTGGTAGCTGTGTGTGGTGGGTTGACCTTGGCTGGACTCCAGGTGCCCACCAAGCCACTCTATCACTTGCCTTCCCAGCAGACAGTGGAGAGAGAGTAAAATGGAAAACTCAAAGGCTGAGATATGGAGTTTACTAAACCAAAAGCAAAAGTTTGCGTGCATCCAAGTGAAGAGGAAAATAACAAGGTTTATCCTTTATTTCCCTTCAGTGAATGATGTCCAGCCACTGGAGGTGGGAGGTAAGAAAGGACTGTTGAGAGACAGCGCTGATGCTGCGCCAGTGCTGCTCAGCAGTGGCCAAAACACTGGTGTGTTATCAACGCCTTTAGCTACCAGTGCAAAGTACAATATTGTGAGACCTGCTATGGGGGAATGAATTCCGTCTCAGCCAGACATAATACACTGTGAAACATGTCTTGCTGGAGTCCATATAGCTTCATGGCAGAAGTTTTCAGATATCCAGACCTACTGGATATGTGTAGGAACCTTGGATACAGGCCACATGCAATTAATTATTTCTAAAGTTGAAATATTTTGAATTATTAAAATATGATCAAAATAATTTAATATATAGTTGTTTTTTAAAGAAAAACATATTGTTCCTGAAATGTTAGAACAAGCATTTTTCCTAATTGTAGTTAGGTAGCATGTTTTTACTCCTGCTTCATTCTCGTTTTCCATCTGACATTTCAGAGCTTTCACTGGGTGATATTATGGAGACGTTATAAAGAAGATATTGTCAGAAAACTTGTTCATATATGAAAACACCCTTCAAAGAGTAAAATAAAAACTCAGTGGGGCATATGACTTCCCTCGTGCAGTCATTCTAAAGAAACAGGGTGGTTAATCATATTTTCTGGTGGGAGGACACCCTTCTGCAATATTTCTTCAGTGCCAAGCCAGCTTGTTCAACACATAAGCCAGCCAGCTACAGTTAGGCCCCCTCATGTAAGAGTCACCTAGAGATTTTAATTTTGCAGTGTCAAGCTCTTGTTCACAGCAAGCCAGATGATTTTCCAGCACCACATGGTGGTCTGGTAGCTCATTTTCAGTTGTGTTGTTGTACAGGGTAAAATCTTATCTTCTTTTTGATTTGTTGTACTTATATACCCATCTACTTTTTGGAGAAGACTTTGAGGTTCTCACTACTGAATAACTGAGATAATTTAAGCCTATTGGGATTTACAATTGGTGTTCTTTAATCCCTTTATATCATCATGAACATTATTTTTCAAATGTTAGTGATACAGAAATATCAGAATTTACAAAATAAAAACTAACAAAAATTTAAATCCTGAGTATTAGTGAAATTCAGACATCTACGTGTGCAATTACACTTATCTGACTACTGGAATGCTAAACTATTCTATGATTCTGTGATGTCTTCACTCTTCTGCTGTGTGAAGGCATTCACCAGGAAGACACACACTCTCAATAAATTATGCAAAGTCCAGAATCACTCAGGTGCTTTGTCTTAGAGTTAATTTGCACATACTTGCTGCACAGTAGCAACAGGCCTTATAGCAAAGTGCTGCACCTGCATTCTAGAGAAGGATGAAATAATTTAAATTATTTTTTTGTTTAAGGTGGCATTTCAGTTGATGCAACTGGCAAAATGGCATAATTGTTAAGGCTATGAATTTTGTGAATGACATGTCATATATTCAAGTGTATCTTGACATAAGGACAGTCTGGCAATTTGCAGATATATGTACCATTAAAGAGAAACTATATTACTATAATCAAAAAGATAAATCCTAGTTTGGGTCAGGAAAACAATTTATTAAAATTGATTTAGAGATTTATTTCTTAAAAATATGAACATGTTCAAACCAGTATAATGGTTGAACTATTCCATATATAAACTACTCCATTTATATAAAAAATAAAAGAATGCCTTATCTTAGCAGAAGATGCAGGAAAAAGCAAACAAGTGTAAAAACAACATAGTTATCTTCAATTTCTATGCAGCAAATAAGGCACAAACACACAGTTGTAGGACTCATTTAAACAGTTGTAGTTGTTTATGGCGTAGGTATCGACATGCAAACCAATGACTTTAAGGTCCTTTTTAAATCAGGATTGAAAAAACAGCACTTCGAGGCTATAATTCTCCTCAACATCAACTAAGTATCTAAGATCAGAGAAATCACACAGTAAAACTATCTTTCCTTTCCACTGACTATAAAGGCAGCTTGATGTCTTTATCTCTGTTAACAACACTTCTTCACAGCTAGGTTTGGTCCTAATTGCTTCTGAATGACTAAAGTAGCACAATAAATGTATGACAGACTTGGAGATTGAGTCAACCTCCTTGGAAATCCTTATCATGTCTGTTTCAAACTCCTCTTTTTCTTTGCAAATGATTCTTGATTATTTGAAAGGGAAATTTGGGTGCAATGGGTGAATTCCTGTAAATTTCACCTTTCAAAAACTCACACAATTTGTACCAATTTATTACCATTTAATTTTGTTTTTCTTCAGTAGGTAGCTACCAAGGCAAAGATCATTCTTCGTAAGAAAAACAGATTTTCTAGATTCATTGTGTTTGGTAGAAATATTTGATGCTCTCTCCTAAACGCTGTTGGGCACTCAAAATGAGTGCATGTATTGTATATCATATATATATGCTACAATATGTTTTTCAGAAATTGCAACTAGACATATAGATGCAATACAGTTTGCTTTAAAAGTATTTACCTGAGAGGACCTACTATATATATATTCAATTGCTACCAAACAAGACAAAATTTTCTGTCATTTTCGTTTTCCATTGACTTTGGTGAGGACTGTAGCATTTTGGGAAAGAATTAAATCCATTGACCTGTGTAGACCTATACCAAGAGTGGTTTTTGGGTCTCACTGAAATGTAACACTCATCAGAAATCTTTCTGTCTTAGCCATGAAGGCATTATGCTGTGATCAGAGGATAAAGCCAGCCTGTAATAGACAAGTCAGTCTCAGACTGTTAGTGTTACTGTCATATATACATTTTGAGTCTGTATGAGGACATGTGCAGCAACTAGAATGTCAACCTAGCTCGTTTTTTTGTTGTTGTTGTTGTTTTCTTTTTCTTTTTGCTTTCCAAGCAACCTGAATTAGAACCCACTAAACAATCAGATATCTTTGTTAGTTAGCAGGAACTTAAAAACTTCACTAATTCTCCTCAGTCACTTTCAGGGGGAAATAGTGCCAGAGCAATTATGAGTTTGTAGGAGAGAATTTGCTTCATTACCTGTGATAAGCCTTTGTGTCAAGAAGGTAATCTACAGTAAATGAACTTACATGAATTTCCTACCAGACCGAAACTGACTCTAAATGTTGCCAAAACAACATTGTGCCTATCTGTGAAAGGCAGAGTGTGTATACCAAGAGAGGTTTTCTTACTTTCTGAATAGAGAAAATGATTGTTTTCATTTGCTTCTTCATTTTGTTATTTGTTTAGGTAAGCATAAGAATGTCTTAGCTTGATTTAAAAAAAAAAAAAGAAAAAAGAGTGGACTCAACTCCAGGTATGGATCATATCATAAAAAAAAAATTACCAGTATTATTGCCATAAGTGATTGATACTGATAGTCAGAAGGTATGAGAGCACAGTGTCCACACTGCTGTTTTTGTAAAATGTGCTATTAATGGCCCCAGGACAAGAACGCATGTGCTACTACACTGAGCTAATAAAATATCCTTTGTATGAACTGAAAGCAGCACAGAGGCTGCTCTAAGAAAGATAGCAATGGGCACTGAAAACACAGGATCTTAATGCCTTGAAAGTACAAGCACAGGATACTAGCAAAGGCCACAGAGCTGGAAATGTGAGTCACAAATATTTGATAGTTCCCTGATTATTAAAGTAATGCAACCTGGAAACTGGGTAAAGCTGGGTTTAGGGGTAATCAATCAAAAAAGTACAAGTTAAGGTGATTTTTGCAAAAATATAAAAGAACACCTGAAGCAGACTCAGGATCTAAAATTAAGAAAACATCAGTATCACGCTTCTTTAAAGAGTGAGGTAAGAACTTGGGCCAGAGATGTCTCACCCCCACTCCAGTTCTTGAGGAAAATCTTTTATCTAAATTATGATCTGATGCAGAAGTGAAAGGGTGAGCATAGTGTAAGAGAAATGGGGGACAGCAGGAAGTCTGTTTCTATCAATTTAGGATAAATTATTATTGAGAGAGGTGATAATCAGATAATTTGAATGGTAAATTTATTGTCATTATAATCAGACTAATATAATAATTTTATAGATTGTTTGGATGTGAATTAAACTAAGAACAAGTTCTTGCCTTCGTGTCTAAGGTTTATTACCGTAGCCCATATAAATTGTATGAAGTGTTTATTAGGGTACCCTATCCTTGAGGACTGACTGTTAAATCTGAATGCAGAAATACATGGAGAACATAAGTGATCCAGGCTTTAATTTGTTTGTAACAGCTGGTGGAGGATATGGGCATCTTCAGCTGATGAAGTTTGGATGACTATCAGGAAGAATCTCTCTTTGTCCCAGTGCTAATCAAGTACTTTACTGGAAGCAAACATAAAACTGTAATGAAATTTGCAGATGAATAAAACTGGTTGAGAGAAAAGGAATAATCATGGGTAAAAATTGGTTTCTGAGAGCCCCTTGATGTGCTTTTCTCATTTAAAGCCAAATATAAGTCCATATGCCTATGAACCACAAATATAGGTCATACTGGCCTGGTATGCACTTTCCCCAGTTGTGGCTGAGGTCATAGGTAGCGTAGAAGGAGAAGGTTAGGTACAGAGTAACTGGGCCAATTACTGTGCAGTGTAAACTGATTAAGTCAACGTTACAACAGCCCTACAAAAGTAGGTTGGAACAGAGGTGGAAAAAAATGCCAAATTTTTGAAAATCATTATAGAATTTCCCTCTATTTAATTTGATTTATCAAAGAAGAGACTTAGGGATCATGAAATGAAGACTGTAGTACTGAGGGAAGAGTTCTTATAGCAGAGAGCTATCTGATAAAGGCATACTGACATCCAAAGGCTGTCAGAGAATGCTAGGTAAGTTCAGTGCAGAAATCAACCACATCTATGAAACAATCAGTGTGATTAACTACTAGAACTACTATAAGGGGTTCAGACAGAGTATCTGTCACTAAAGTTTAAAGTAAAGCTGTTTTTCTTTTTAAAACAATAGTATTAGCTCATTCAGAGATCAGGAAATTACTGGATGAAAAGTTATGGTCTGTGCAATGTAGGCGATCACAATAGATTGTATAATAGGCCCCTTTGTCCTTAAGATCCATGATTTATCAGATTTTTCATTATCTGTGATCAGTGTGTTAATAGACTTGTATTCTGTGTGCCTAGATTCTGAGGTCTTTAGTTCCTATTATAAATTTTCATGAGAGTTTTGCATGACTGCAAATCCCTTTGGGCATATACTTTTGAATGAAAGTTTTGACATGCACTTTGACCTATTAAAAAAAAAGCAAATGCAAAGTAGTGCATGCCAAAAGAGACATAAAATCTCCTAAAGGCTTTAGCATATGAGAGTTTTGCTACTGAACTGGGGAAAATTTTTTGAATGCTTAAAGTTGCATGTGAGAAATTTTCCAGACAAGGGTTTGAAACAAAACTGTAGTGATAGCAGTCAGCAAGTAGGAAGATTATGGAGAGATTAATGGGAAAAAGAAGTGAGTTAAATTCTGTGTAGAAAGTAGTGATTCTCCTACAAAGTTTCTAGTTATTTAAATGAAAGGTAATGCAACATAAATGGACCTCTACTTAGTATGACATTATATCATATTCCGTTGATATGTTTCTATTGAATTGAAAAGTAAGCATGACTTCATGTGAATTTCTTTGTAAAAATTCATATTCTTCTATTTAAAGATACTGAAAGGAATCATAGCAATCTTATGATGAATTCCCTCCATCCTCAGACTCACTGTATTTTTCCATATCTGTTTGTGGGCCTTGAAGGAACACCAAAACCACTTGTGGCAAATATAAACAAGTTCAATAAAAATAAAATTAGAAGAAAGGAATTGTTTCTAGTAAAACATAAAGATTTAACCAGCTTTCACTGGACGGAATTTAAAGGAGCCAAAACTCCACAAACAATAAACTGGATGTCTGCTGCCCTTCATGTGTATATTTAATAGTTTCAATTAAGTTGGAAGTTTGTTACATTTAAGCTTAGCTCTGTCTTTGAGTCTCCCCTGTGCAAATGAATAGATTGGTTTTGTATAGCTGAATCCATTTAGGTATTTTTAGTCAGATATTTCCCTTTTCTGGGTAGAGTGAATGTAAAAAATGCTGATGCACACTCCACATTTCACATGTGGTGCTAAAAATCCATTAGCTGAAGAACAGTGAAGACACAGGTTGATCACAGAAAACAGCTCAAGGTCAGGTTGAAATAGATGTATAACATTAGCCAGGGTTGATTTGCCATGGCTTTTGCATGTATCTCTGAATGACTGTTCAAATATTGATGTTGAGTAAACATAGAATACTGAATACACTACTTGAAATTAAAAGCAAATACTAAATAGTAAAACATTAGCTTTGGACAATATTTTGAATATATTTATTAGAAAACTATGGCATAAAAAAATAGCAACATTTTGTAACGAAAAGAGAGTCCTTTAGTATAGACCATGGGCTCCTGTTCCAATATGGTTTTGCAGGTAAGACCCTTTTACTGTGCTCTAGATGTTAACAGTCAGACTTCTTGTACCATTAATAATACTGGATAAAAGTCCCTAAACAGAAATGAGGAGAAGCTGACTGAGAAGATCTCTTCATTGCATTTTAGACTGTTTTTTAAATTTGACTAAGATCTGTGTTAATGGAGACTGGTAGGGGGTCATGAAGGAATCCCATGTGTCCCCTCACAGTGTTGGGGTTTTTTTAATTACTTTGCAGATCGATATTTCCTAAGAAAAATCAACATAGTGGAGAAAGAATACAAGCACAGTTGAACAGTGAATAGTGAGAAACTGATCATAAATCCTAAATGGATTATTCAGCTCTCCTTGAAGAGCTGAAATCTTCTATAATTTCTTCAGTGAAGAAAAGTATTTTCTTCTTGTTCTTGTCTATTTTTCCACACATTCCTGTTCATGGGCTGGATCCTGGTTTCTGCAATTTATATAATTATTTTTTATGATGGTCTCCAAGTTTTTAGTGTCATGTTGATGAACAGAGTTACTTTCCCTATTGTCTCTCTTATGTTTTCTTAGCTCTCTTTCATCTTCTACTTCTGAATGGTGTTCGTGTTACTACTTGGCATAGAGGTCATACTAATCTTACTCTTAAAGCTTATCCTGAATATGTTTATCTCCATTCTTCCCTCATGGCTGACTAATGATTTTGGCTTCTTTCCTTAGAAATTGTGGTATAATGAGCTTCTCAATAAGTTTTGATAAACTCGTTCAATCAAAGCTTTTGAATTAGTTAATAGTTTCACTACTGAAAATCTTTATGACCGTTTCATAAAGATGACAGTTTTGAAAAATCCTTTTTTGGGACAATGCTAATCATGCTATTTTTCCAAATCTTTTCAAAATTATAAAAGCTATTAGCAGCATTTGGTCATCATCGCTGGATATCTGCTATAGTATCATTTTCATTACAAGGCTCCAATCTTGATGGGAAAACTGACTTATTTCTTTTAATATTTCTCCTTCTGAACTTATGCTTCAGTAATGTCCCTTTTGGGACATTAATGACCATTTTTGTTTGTTTGTTTGTTTTCCTTTTATTGATGAAACCATCAAAGTGTTTTGTTTTGATTTGCTTGATGTTTGGTGGGTCTTTTGTTTACCAGCAATACACAGAGCTGAGCCAGGTTATGTCATCAGAAAAATCAGCATTGTAATTTCCTCATAAATCCTTATGTTAGCTTTTTTATCATCTAGTACTCAGACTGCATGAAAAACAGTGAGATACAGAAAAAAACATAAACTGCATTGGTTTCCACTACAAACCACTAAAGGATATTTTCCACCATCTCCATTCAGTGTTATACTATTTGTTACAGCAGATTATCTCTCTGTGCAGTCTACAGCATACCATAATTTTCCAAAGATTGTTTCATGTATTCCATAAAACTGCTTGAGAAATACAGATATTTTATAAAAGAGTGCCTGCTGGTCTATAGTCTTTTCAATCTTCAATGTCAAAGACTTTGCTTTGCATACATGAAACCAATTTTTCAAAAAACTCTCTGCTTTCCTGTTAGCTGAAGATCTATTTATTTCTCTGTGTTCTCTGCTGCTGCATATTTTTGAAACACACCGAGAATTGTTACAGTAGGCACAGTCATCTATCCTTCAAAATATACTGTAAAGGTGTTTTTTTTTTTTTTTTTGTTTTGTTTTTTTTTTTTTTTTAAATTTTTTTGCCCTTAATTACACATTTTTTTAAAATAATATGGGAAGTCTGGAGGGTTGTTTTGTCACTTGCTTCGCACTTTTCTGTAGTTAAATGTATCAAATCTCTAGTATGAAAAATTCAATGTGATCATCATAGAATATCTGATATGAGTGATATTGCTACACATTTTGGTGTAATGTTCTTTTTTGATTTAAGGAAACTGTAATTCAGCTGCTCAAAAAATGCATCTATTTTATGTATAAGGTGTCTGTTATCTGGCTGCTATGGCAGTATCACCATAGTATAATATAGGATACATTGTTCCAGATCATACAGACTATACTGAGCTTTATTATATATCTGACACCAGTTTTGGAGGGGAGAGAGAAAGGTAAGAGGGACGTAAACCAGGCAGCAGCCCATGGCTGCTGACATTACTCAGATTTCTCTCTATGGTCCATCAGGAAATCAAGGCAACCTTGTGAGAATGGACAACAGGGAGAGCCCTGAACTCTGCAGAACCCTTTAAACACTGTTTTCTTACTCTGCTCTTAAAGGCAGTATTGCTTCTTGCCAGGACTTCCATTAAAGTAGTCAGGTAAGGTCAAAAGAAAACCAGTTTCTAAAGAAAACATGACGATATATATATGTCAAGTAGTGTAACAAGATCTGGCAGGAGTCATAGGAAAGGGTGGACAATATGAACGTTTTTATGTGTGCAGCATTAGGTATCTGATAAAAGAAACAGTCAGAGGTTGTAGCCACTGAAATAATCTGCTGAGATGCCCTTCTACTTTCATAGATAAACATATTAATTTTTTTTTTTTTTTTAAATAGAGTACTGATGTGGAGAAGAGTCATATCTTGACAGGAAGATAGTCAAAACAAACCCTAGTTTCTTTGTTCAGTGTCTGCATGGATATATACAGACATACAGCCCCCTACCCTCCAAATATATTAGCACAAAACAATTTTAACCTTTACAGAAACAAAGCCGAGATTAATCTAGTTTAAATTAAAACTAAGATGTCTCTTCAGATGAATCTCCTTTTGTAAATAAAAAAGGATCTGGTTCCTCTGGTGGGCTATGTAAATAATTTTTCTCACTTTTGCCCTTCTGGTTGTCTCCCTCATCCTGCTGGGGTTTAGCTGCCAACAGTGGTTAATGTGCAGCAGTCCTTTTAAACCTGTGGGGGTAAATACAATTAAATTTCATATTTCAAGAACTTCAGAAGTACTATTTGAAAAAACCAATAGCCCCATGATTATATTAATGGACTGCAGGAACCAGATACAAGCAGAACTGCGGTGGGAAGTTGGTTTGCCTACAAAAATACTAAATCAAGCACCCTATTGGCTGATTTTCCTTATTCTCCCACATGCACCCTATTTTAAACCTGAGCTGATTTTGTTTTCAAAGACACTCTGTGGATTTCATCTGATCGAAAAGAGTCACATGCGGTGTAGATTTTAACTTTCTTCTCCAGCTATCTCCACTCCATCCATTATAGTCAATCTATGTGCATAATAGAACTATATTTAGGCTGACCAGGGGTCCAGCTATCCCAGGGAAGGGTAAGCACATATATGGCACTTTTCCTGATTACTCTTCTGGTCTCTGGTTATTTCAACTCAAAGGATTTTCATGCTGTGAATATAATTTTGAAATATTAGCAATTTGAAAATTATTTATTTTACATATACTTGTACAACCTTCTTTTAACATCCACACACACAGACTTTTGGCATGGAGTTCCAGAGGTCTATTTTTCATTCTGCTTAATTTTGTTCATTTTCAGTGTGGTTGATTTAATGAAGCTACAGTCATCTGTGCTTAATGTCTTTTATTTTTAATTTTTTTTTTTTTTTTGAAACACTGAGCAGCAGATCCCATTTCACCTTTTTGCAGGCCATTCATGATTTTGTAACTCTCTTGCATTTTACATCCTTTCTTCCTATTGTCTGTTTTCCAGACTGAAGGGTACTAACTTGAAAAATTATTCACATTCTCCAATATACATTTACAGCCGATCAGACAAACCACACTTTAAAAGTGCTAATTTTTCTTTACTGATTTCTGAGGGAGCCTAGGATGACTAAACCAAAAAGCAGACTTTTGTGCTGTGTATTTTTAAATTTAGATGAAATCAGTTTCATTGGTTGTTTCTGGGAGTTATCTCATTGTAAATGAGAGATAAATATATGGAAATTAGTGAAGTGTTCCAGCGTACAAGAAATGAATAGAGCTGGTAAAAAAAAAAAAAAAAAGTGACTATTAAACAATAAAATTGACTCATGCATAGTGTACAGAGATATGGAAATGAAAAACTCAGTCTCAGACACTCTATCAGCTAGAGCTATGCTTTCTTCCTTTATGACTTTTCTCCTTTTTACTGCAGAATTATTAATAATTATTTTTCAGCTAAAAATTCAAAATAAATACCAGTGTTAGAACATGAATGAATTTGATAAGCAGTGTTCATAACTATTAGATATTTGCTTAGAAGAATGCTGCTGTGAGTGTGTTCACTTTTATTCACCCAAATTTCTCCTCATCCCACTCAAAGGAGTGAGCAAATGGCTCTGTAGGGCTTAGTTGCTGGATAGGGTTAAACTATGCTAATAATTTAAAAACAAACAAACAAACAAACAAACAAACCAAATCAAACAAAAAATGAACCATAATTCTCAATATTGAATCCTTTTATTTTATTTTGGAAGAGATAAATTTAAGCAAACTGATTTTCTTTTATTTGTTTCTTTGAAATAATCACTTTCCTAGTAACCTGGTGCTTCTCTTCTCAAGCCATTAACTTTGCTGCATGTGATGCACCCAACTACCTGAAATCCCAGATGTCAGATTATGAAATGTGTCCTATCAGTGCTGGTGCCTGGCCACTTGGCAGCTCTGCATTATCAGCAGTCG
This sequence comes from Xenops minutus, assembly GCA_035221455.1. Lineage (NCBI taxonomy): Eukaryota > Metazoa > Chordata > Aves > Passeriformes > Furnariidae > Xenops > Xenops minutus. The sequence continues at coordinate 41,659,328 of JAWWEE010000001.1, read as the reverse complement.
GTCATGCTAGCAACTCTCAAAATTGCCTCTGGGTCAGTCATGTGCTCTTGGCTTTTATTAAATCTGTGAGGGGATTTGAGTTCTCCTGGTGCTGCTTTCCATTTAGATTCATAGATGTTAAGGCCAGAAGGGACCATTATGATCATCTAGCCTGACCCCCTGCTTAACAAAGGCCACTGGATGCTCCTGATTTAATTCCTGTTTGAAGTAGAGTATATATTTTAGGGGAGAAAGCATTCAGTCTTGTTTAATATTTCCACCTCAAGCAGGTTATCTAAAACATTATTTATCTCCAGTCTTAAAAGTGTACACCTTATTTCTGGCATGAATTGGCACGGTTTCAACATTCAGCCCTGGGCTTTTGTTGTGCTCTGCTAGATTGAAGAAGACATCCATATTTTGTCCTTCTGTTACCAGGTCATGCCTCAACTTTTCTTAAACTATGCAGATAGCTCTGTAAGTGTTTACCTATGAGGTTGTTTTGTGTTAAATTAATGTGGCTATTTACGGATATTACATGTGCCACCAAATCAATGAACTTACTGAAAATCAATGAACTTGATGCTAAAATGGTTACCAATGGAAGGATTATTGCTCTGGTATTTAAGCAAAGTGACTATTTATCATGTACAGAATATAAAATTTTTTTATTACAATACAAACATCCAACACCTTGAACCAGAACTTCAAGGAAGTATCGAGAAGAAGGAGCCAGACAGTACAGAGCAGTACATCATGCCAGGACGAGGAACAAACAGTGTAACTTCAGAATTCAGGTCAAGCCGAATGGAGAAGATGGAGGACAGAGAGAGGGAAAGTCTGCCCAGATTGTGCAGTCTCTGAACTTGAGGGCTTTCAAGCCCCACCTGGATCAACCTGTTCTAAGCCAACAGATGACCCTGCTGTGAGCAGGAGATTGGACCAGGGACCTCCTGAGGTCCCTTCGAGTCTGAATGACTTTGTGATTCTACAATGTCATAAGACGCTTTAAGACACAGTGACATAAAAGTTACTTAAGCTTTTAATATACTTTTAAAAGCATAACAGTATTATAAATACAGTAAGTAGATTGTTTTTAGAATTGCATTTTAATTAAATTTTTAATTGCTTTTGATAGCATTGATATTTTAGTTTATAAATAATACAGTATTTTCTTATTTAGATTTCTGATTATAAAGCAAGAACAGTTTATTTTTAATAGATGTAGTAAGCAAAAGGATGTGTGCTGCACAATTTAATCTCTGTAAACCCTTAATGATATAATTGATATAATTAATAGGATGACAGGAAGACTTTGTTTCCTAGTTCCATTTGGAACTGACCTACAATGATCATCTTGTCCATTTGTCTGACCACTTCAGAGTTGACCAACAGTTAATGCATGTTTTTACTAAGGGCATTGTCTAAATGCCTCTTAAACACTGTCAGGCTTGAGGCACCAAACACCTCTCCAGGAAGTCTGTTCCAGTGTTTGGCCACAATCTCAGTAAAGCAATGTTCCATAATATTAAGCCTGAAACTTCCTTGATGCAGCTTTGAACCATTCCTATATATACTGTCACTGCACACCAGGATTGGCACCATATATTATATACAACTATATACAAATTAAATACTTTCTGAAAAGAAAAATCACAAAATGAAGTTTGATTATAAAAAATACAATGTCCTGAAAATTTATTAGGCTTACATTCATTCAAAAGGGAGAATCCCTGCACATTTAAAAATATTTGGATTTCTGTAGTTTAAGGTATGAAAATATCTGCTAAGGTGTGCATTACAGCTTTGGACAATCAGGACCACTTGTCCTGATTACAATAAACCAGGATTAGATTCACTATGCTAAATATGCTAAAATGCTAAATTAGAATCACTACGCTAAAATGAAGTGTCTACTTTTCTTGATATTTTGCTGTTTAGTTGGTCAAGGACATAGATGTATGAAAGAAGCAGAACAGAGTTTTACCATCATCTGGTCATCTGATGTTTTAGGTAAAGCCCCTTGAAAGTCCTTTGAGGGTCAAAATACTTTTTGGAGCAAATAATGATAGCCTCATGTTCAACTGCATTAAATTATGTCCAAGCAAAAAAATAATCCAGATTTTTCTACAGCAATGATCCTTCTTTTCTTTTTACCTTTCTCCTAAATTTGTTAGTCTGTAAATTTGATGCAGAATTGTATTATTTTTTGTTTAATATTGATTTGAAAGAATTCATTGCTTGGACCAAGGATCCCTGTGTGTGATGCTGGAAACCTATGCCCAAAGATTATTCCCTCTTTACAGTTAAAAGTAGATACAAGTCAGCAGTTTATTTGATATACCTAATCTGAATCTGTGCGTTTTCTTATATTTTGTTTTGTCAATCAACATGTCATGCTAACTGAAGTAAAATTCCTCACAGAGGTTTATGTATAACCATTTTTATCCTATCAGGACTGCTACCTTTACCAGTCAAACTTGTAATCTCTTCAAATAGGTGTTATGTTAGTTTCATAACAGTGTACAAACTGCTGAGTGGCATAAATAACCTTCCTTAATTCTTTTTTCTTTGTGTCTAGTATTAGTTATTCTAATATTTTTTCTCAAAATCAAGCCTCATTCCATTTAAATATTTTGCACACTATTCTCTTCCTTTCTCTGACAGCTATAGAAAACTAGCATAAATTATCCATGGATCAACATAGCAAACTTTGAAACAATTTGGGTTTGCCAGTAAATGTCTAACTTCATAAACTATTTTGTATATCTCTTAGTACTGATCAAAAGCAAGATATTTCATAATCACAGAAACATATTGTTTTTGTTGATATTCCCCACTGCTCTCTGCCCTCCTTGGGAGGAGGAATCAGTGAGGGACCTGTTACCTTATCCCTTAGCTGTCTTAACATTGGCATGCTCAAGGCTGAAGATCTACCTGATTATGCACAGCTGCAAAATCAATACCTTCCTTCTCAAATTGCCCCAGGCAATGAGTACCACAATTCTTATTCATTTGCATTTTGCTTGTTCATTGAAGTCTCAGCTATGTACTGGAACCCCATTTGGACAGGGTCTGTACCAATGTAGAACAAAAGACAATACCAGCCCCAGAGGTTACCAACCAGCCAGGAACTTAGAGTTTTGGAGTCTTGTGGGACAAATTTATTTTCCACTTCGCAAGCCTCAGAGAGCATCATAATCAGATCACTAGTCCACAAGGGATTTAGACCCAGGAAAACACTGCTCCAGTTCCCTCCCTCACCTCCAGTTCCCCAGAGGAACATACGGGTCCAAAGGCTAGGAGAGACCTCCAGCACATTCAGTCTGAGTTTATACCTTTTCATGTTTATACCTGCAGGGCACTGGGGTGGAGGAGAGTCCTGGGGATGGACCTGACTCTTCGTTTGGACACAACCATGCACAAACCCTTCATTACAATGTATCACAAAAAAATATTTGAAACTCAGCTGTAGCACTGCTTCATGTTCAGCCTCCTTTCTGCAGACCTGATCCATCCCAAATAATGAAGAAAGTATTAAAGTATAGGCAATTGGGTAACTTTCTGGTGTGTTAAAGAAAAAAAAAATATTTGCAAGAAGAAGGATCTACGCTGTATAAGGTATAGCTAGCCATGGGCACCATCATTGCAGCAGATTAAGCTGCAACATCAAATCCTTTCCTGTCACTTCTAGGTTTCCAGGCAGGGATTAACTTGAGTCCTGTGTCAGATAATAAAGATTTGTTTGATATGGAAAATATTGTGTTGCCAGGGCTACAGAAAAATACTTTTATGCAGCAAGTTCCAGTTAGCATGCAATCCCTTCCCCCTTCCTCTTTTCCAGCCTCAGTTCACATCACTAAGAAATCAGAAAAAGATTGGAACAAGAGGGACTTTGGGGCTTTGGATATTTGTTCCTACCAACCCAAAGCAATCTTTAGGAGCTGGCAGGGTGATGGTAAGGGAAATGGTGCAATTCAGGTGTGGGCTGGGCCCTCTCTCCCTTCCAACACACCTTGCAGATAGCTGCTGCCTTAAACAGGACATACCCCCCATGTTTAAGGCAAAGTTTATTGTACTGACATGCAAATTCCTGTAGGATTACTTTGCCTAAGTGGTAACAAATATTTTTGATTTGCTGGGTATACAGACTAATTAGTCAGCTGTTAGAAACAGCTGGTTCACAATGTTCCAATATTAGTGCTTTCCATGATTTTGATTTAATTTCAAGGGCAGACCATAGAGACCAAAGTTGTAGAAGGAGGATTTTTGTTGTTGCTGTTGTTGGCTCACTTGTTTGTTTCACTTCTTTTGCAAACCTTTATTTCATGCCTATTCATAAATTATGTTGCTATATTATGGTATCTCATTATCCTTTATTAGCAGAACACCTCTAAATTGAAGTTGGAATTATGCATCATGCCCAGCATATGTAACAGAGAAGCATATGGAGACTATGCCTACTGCAGTTTTCAAGCATAAAAAGCAGGAAATTATACAGGAAATTATACATATTTCAAAACCACTCTGCCAAATGCTTCTATGCTGTATCCTATAATTCAGCGTCATGTTCATCTTTACTGTATCATTTAAAATTCATATAGAAGAAATTTGGTCCATACAGTAAGGAAGCAAAGCAAATTATTTCCCTGAACTTGTTTAAAATAGAACAAGTCTTAGCAGAGCTGGATATTATGTCTCCAGTATGACATCCATGGGAATGGTTTTAGAGGGTAGATTCCAACTAGTAGGGACAGATCATTTGTTTAACATCAAAGCACTCTGAGCAAGTAAGCCTGACTGATAAAATATAAAGGTGGGAATAATGCATCCTGAATGCTATAATGAATCTGATCTGGATTTTTTCATTTAAAATGACTGTTCACCCAGCAAAAGCATATGAAATTCTTAAACTAAAAACTTTTAAAAGTGTTTGCACAGTAATGAGCTTGATTAAACCATTAAATGAAGAATATCCCAATGAAAAGGGATGGTGTGTTTTTTTTGCAAAAAACCATTTTTGCCAAAAAGAAAATTCAGATTTAAGTAAAATATTTCAGTGATTTAGCCATATCAAATAAGACAATTTTCTCTCATAATATAATTTTGTTGGGAATTTTAACATCTTAGAATTTTGTTTTATTGTGTATCACAGAACATATATTGACATCATATAACTTCCAGTGAAAAATAATTTTCTTTGTATGTCACCTCTTTTTCCACAAAGTAACATAAGTTACTGATAAGTAACTGATTTCACTATGTCCTGTTTTATCTAAACTCAATAGCATAGAGGGAAGGGTAAAATAAACAGAGAGGAAAAAAACACACCTCTTTGTAAATTAAAATCAAAAGCATCTTAATTCATAGTGACAAAACCTGGGTAATGAATAATGTCAGATCAAATTTTTCTGTGAAATGGACTGTCCATCCATTTTTGGGCTAATAGACTCATGGTGAAATGATGCAGTACATTCAGATTATCACCCTTTTCAGATTATCACTGTTTTTCTATGATGAGTATTTGCTGTTCCTTAGAAGAATTGATAGGGGAAAAATACATATATATATTTAAGCAAATAAGTAGAAAAAGAAGAAAACATATATAAACCTTTCCACTGACACTATGCTGAAAAGAAACCTTAGAAAAGTGAGGACAGCTTTATTGTACTGAAGATTTCTACAAGATTACCATCTAGGTAACCCTTATGTTACTAGAAAGAACATCACAAAGCACATATATGGAATACACAGACAGTAAAATTATGTCTATGCAATTCTTCTGGTCTTGGGAGATTTCATACTTTGGGACTCAGCCTTTCCCTTTTCCCAGGACACCCAGGCTTCTTGCAGGGCCTCCTATGGTCATCTCAGGGAGAAGGTTCATCCTACCAACTATGGTTCCTCTCCAAGGGATTAGGACTGTATTGGCACTCATGTTCCCAGTTGGCCAGTCCAAATGATACAGTCACTTTCTCTACATCTCAGAAGCCATGCTTCCACCTCAGAAGCTTTCCACTTTGCTTTAAAAGCAAAGTGCATTATAAGCATACCAGGAGAGGAGTATTTCCACTTACGTCTGTAAAGAGTGAAGAAAATATACCTTCCTGACTTGCTCCAGATGATCACACAATTATATTCTTTGCAAAATGGTAGAAAGTTTGTGTTGCTTTGTCCAATTATCAGATACTTTTTTACCCTAAGGGAGAAAGGTCACCAAGGTCTGCAGAAGAAAAAACTGTGTAGTTAAAGAAAGACATAATTCATGGAACTACACGAGGACTCTACTATGGAATGACTTGAATTTCACTGAAGCATATTGTGCAAACACTACTGCATGATAATGATCTGACATGAAATAACTCTAAAATATATGTTGCCTCCTCTCACTGCAGTCTTTTCCTGAAGCCTCTGGCACAGTGATGATGGTCTCCACTCCAGTGCTTTCCCTCATAGAAGTTAATGAGTATTTCCCTCCATTTCAGGTTTGGGCTGTTTTCTTATGGCAATGGAACAAGTAATTTCTTCTCTTAACAGTCATGACATATTTAGGATTCTGGAAACTATGAATTACAGAATTGTCACTGACCCTTTTTTCCTCAGCTGATAACTCTTTTTTTGACTTTTTTTTAGGGAAATGACCAAAGGTTCCATAGTGATGAAAGAATTATCAATGTTTTGGCAAGTTTCAGCTGTACCTTCAGGAAAACACCTTGCCTTGGATAAATTCATCCATTATGATAACAGAAGCAGACAGCGTGTTTCCTTTTTTTCTCAACAGCCAAATATGTTTGTGGAGAAAAGAAAGAGAGAAAGACATCAGCTTTACAATACAAAAGAAGGGACCCAAAAATGCCCAGCAAGTTTACCTATTTCATACTCTGCTCTTGTGAACAGCATATGAAATAGCTATACAATGCCTTCCTTGCTCTTCCGCAAACCAGTGCCATCATAAAAGAGAGGGCCTGGAAATATCACCTTCCCGAGTCCAGAAAAAGGGTCTTACTGAAGATACTTCTTGTGCCATTTGAACAGCTAAAAGTTAGTAGTTAGAGTGTGGTGATGGGATGTTCTGAGATTTGGATTGTGATTTCAGGCAGGGGCATGATTGTTTAGTAAAACTGGCTATTATGAGGCTAAGGGACCCAGAAGTCATTGGCATTTGGAGGAAGGAGGAGCTAGAAACTGTGCACTTTGAGACACCTACGCATTGTGTCAAAGAACAGCATTTCCTTTTTCATTTGCAGTGGACAGTGACAGCTAAGCACTGCATACACACCAAGTGCAAGCTGCAGAGAAAAAAGAAAAGTCAAGGAAATGGAAAAAAAAATCAAGAGAAAAAAAATGTAACATAATATTTTCATTTTAAAAAAATCATGATTTTCATGTGAAGTTCTCTATGTACGATCTTATAGACTAAAGAGAAAAACAGAAAACCTCTGGATGTCCATGTGACTTTTTTTGAATTGGTTTCCATATTGACTTTGAGAATGAGAGTGAGCTATCATTCTAGACAAATATAGTAGTGCATCTAGTGTATATGACAAGATGTTCACTAAACAAATGAGGTAGTTTAGAGTTAGATGAGGTTGATAGATCATGTGTGGTTCATCAACCTTTGCCTTTTTACAAGTACAACCCCAGATGGCTTGCATCTGCTTATGCCATTTGGACCTTTAGCCTTCAGATGTCACTGCTTATGCATCATCCAGAAAGAAGGAGAAAAAATACTGCAGTATGGGAAAAGTTACAAAACATCAAAGACAAAGGAGCCAAAAAGGAGCCAAAGACAGCAATTTCAAGGTCAACATTTCCCTTGATTCTATTCCATATATTTTTATTATTAATGAGTTCTGGGCAAACAATTGCTGAGCTTTTGGTTTTGCATACATACTTGGGGTGAGGGCTGGGGATAGCTTCCAGTTCATCCTTTTCTGATTAATGGCATCAGATATATTTAGATTTAATTGGAATATTTGTCCATTCCCAGTCTATTCATTAAGACTGAAGAATCCATAGACAGTGTTTTGCCAAGATACCTGACATCTTCCAGCAACCACTGAATACAGGAAAGAATCTTCTCTAAGGAAGTTTTCTTATGATGATTCTGCTATATGTAGACAGGTCAGCAAAGAGGCACCAATACATTTTGCTACTCTGCTTCTTTATTCTGAAGCTTAACACATTGAGAAGAGTGCACAATCAGGGTTGGGGAAGATAAGTAGTTTAGAGTGGCTAGAGAATGAAATCACAAGGTTGGAAAAGGTCTTCAAAATCATTTAGCTCAATAAATGTAACACCACCATGATCACCCCTAAAACATATCTCCAAGTGCCTTATCCACACACTTCTTGAACACTCAGAGACAGTGACTCCACCACTTGCCTGGGCAACTTATTCCAATGCCTAACCACTCCTTCAGTGAAAATAACATTCCTCATAGCTAATCTGAATCTCTACTGGCGCAACCTGAGGCCATTTCCTTTTATTCTTTCACTTGAGACATGGTGGAAGAGACCGACCCCCATCTTACTGCTACCTTCTTTCAGGTAGTTGTAGAGAACAATGAGATCTAACCTGAGCTTCCTCAGTCCTCTCCAGGTGAAGCAACCCCAGTTCCCTCAGATACTCCTCATAAGATATGTTTTCCAGACCATTTACCTTGATGTCCGTTTTGAAGTGAGGGGTTCAGAACTGGACATAGTACTTGAGGTGTGGCCTCACCAATGCCAAATACAGCAGAAGAATCACTTCCCTAGTCCCACTGAACACGCTATTCTTGATATAGGACAAGGTGCCATTCGACTTCTTGGCTACCTTGGCTCACTGCCAGCTCATATCCAGCTGGCTGTCAAACCAGCATCCTCAAGTCCCTTTCTGCTAAGCAGCTCTCAGGTCACTCTGTTTATAACCTATAATAATGCATGGGTTTATTGCATCCCAAGTGCATGGCCCAGTACTTGGTCTTGTTGATACTCAGCCCATCAGTCCAGTCTATCAGAATCCCTCCGTAGAGCCTTCCTAACCTCTAGCAGATCTTTCATCTGACTTGCTGTCATCTGCAAAGTTACTGAGGATGCACTCAATGCCCTCATTCAAAACATCAATAAGGATATTGAATAGGGCTGGCCCCAGTATTGAGCCCTGTGGAGCACCACTGTGACCAACCTTTAGTTGGACATACCTCTATTCACCACTACTCTCTGGGCCTGCCATCCAGACAATTTTTCATGTAGTGAAGAGTACACCCATCCAAGTAATTTTTCAGTAGAATGATGTGGGAAATGGTCAAATGTGTCAAATTTGAAAGTGAGAAAAAGGCTGAGGCTTTAAAGTTGTGACCAGACTAATAAATTAAGCTGGTTCAGGGCATGAGTCCAAACTGAGATATAGTTGCCCATATTGTTCAACTGCTAACACAAGTCCCGACAAAATTTAAGCCTGAGAAAAGTGGCAGTGTCACAGTCAAATGCCCAGAATCAACTCAGGAGCTCGCACAGTCCCATAATTGCTCCCCATAGGTAATAAAGATGAATTCATTCTCTGGAATAGAACTTGGGCCCTGACTCTCACCAGTTTACCAATACAGACACAAATGAATTGTTGGAGAAGAAGACTTAGCAGTAAGATGACACACTAGTGAAATGACAGAAGGGGTTTCCATGGGAGCAGTCTTGTCCAAACTGTGTTATCTGTGTCTGTATCTGTGTCTGTGTCTGTGTCTGTATCTGTATCTGTGTCTGTGCCTGTGTCTGTATCTGTATCTGTATCTGTATCTGTATCTGTATCTGTATCTGTATCTGTATCTGTAACTGTATCTGTATGTATCTGTATCTGTATCTGTATCTGTATCTGTATCTGTATCTGTATCTGTATCTGTATCTGTATCTGTGTGTGTATATCTGTATCTGTATTTCCGTATCTCCAGCCCTCAGCCCAGCAGTGTGATTGTAGAAGATAATGCAGCAATCAAGATACTTTGCTGAAATTACTTCTGAGATGCGTTTACATTTTCATTTCTGAGTAGACTGATATAGAGATTGGATGAGCCACTTTTTGCAGTCTAAGTGTCGAGTCTGTGGATGGGACTGTAGTGAGACCCACCATTGAGGGACTTTGCAAGCTGAATGCTGATTGTGTATGTAGGGTTTCATGCATCCATTGTGTATATGTTGGGGTACTCCAACTCACCATATGCCTGTTGCTGTTGTTGCCTTAAGGAGAAGGGGGAAAAACTTTCCAAGACAACTTTATGTGGGTAAAGTAGAGAAGAGTTCTTTACTTATAGGGTTTTGGGGTACAGAATA
>JAWWEE010000001.1:41591709-41647273 GCA_035221455.1 Xenops minutus | reverse complement strand
GTTTTTTTTTGTGTTTCTTATTTTTTTTTTTTTTTTCCTGACAAAAAGTTTCAGCAAAACAACTCAGTCATTCCTTAGAAATGAAACTAAAAATGAGATTCTCATATAATTTTTCAATATCCTGCTTTGTGATTGAGAACAAGCAGGCAAAGATCTTAGGCTTGACACTACTCAGCAACAAAAACAGATTTTCTGTGTGAAGAATGAGTGAGAGTGATTCTTCCTTGTTGCTCTAGTTTCCACCAAAACTATTTCACTATTACTTATTGTCATTGAAAGACTAGGAAATGCTCTTTGTTCTGGCTTGGGTCTGTGGGTTTTTTTGTTTGTTTCAAGGAATTAGTGTGACCTATACTATATTCAATTCTTCACTTTTATTCTGTTTTCTGGAGGGAAAAGAGAAAATTATAAGCAACTTTTTTTTCATCTGATTAGTTTCCCTTCCTTTCTAAAGTTATGTAAAGTGGAAATTTTAGCTTCTGGGATAGCATACCACACGGAGTACAAAATAGGTTCAATAAAACATTAATTATATGCTTATCTCTGTCAGAATTAGACTTTCAGAAAGGAATATAGAGAGCTGTTAATCAGCTAGGAGGATTTGTGCTGGGATGGCTTCATGCAAAGGAATGTGTTTGGGAACTTTGTGGGAGACTGCAGACTATTTTTAACATTTATAGTCCATTCTCAGTTTTGGCATATATTGAGAAAAAAGGGATGTGAGAAGGTAGTAGCAGTTCCTGATCCAGTTTTTCTACTGCTGTACAAGTCTTGACCTGCTTAGTCAGAGAGCCTAACCCTTGGTCTCACACCAGTGCCAGACCTTGCATCAGGATCCTTTCATGATCACAGGAGATCTTGTGCCCCTTTATGACAGACAAGGGATGAAAACGCATGGGTCTACAAACTACTCATATAAAAAAATAATCATTATAGAACCAAAAACCTGTGGTCAAGTTTCAAAAAATCCTTTTCCTTCATGGAGTGCTGTCAGCCCGTGGTAGACCTGTGATGATCTCCTGTAAGCATGGTCAGGATGCACTTAGTGTTTAATGTAAACTAGAATTGGAGAGATAGATTTCCCCAGGAAAACAAACAAACAAACAAACAAATAAAACACAAAACCAAAATAAAACCAATCAAGTGTTAGATGAAGCATGCTACTAGGTAGTTTAACACTTTTCCTGAATCATCTGAATTTACCGAGGTAGCAGACTTAAGTTCAGAGCCTTGATCTGAACCAGGCAGAGCAAGGATTACCCCTGGCAGCACTGACTTCCAGAGAAGTTCCTTGACTGCTTCACTGTAGGATTTCAGAGGTACTGCCACTATTAATAATTCTGTGAGTGATTCACAGAATTTATGTGATTCCAAAATCAAGTTAGAAAAATATTAACTGAATTTAGGACTTTATTTATTTATGGCTTATGAGGTATAGTGAGACTGTGACTCTCAGTACCCTGTAGCTGGAACTACAAATGGAAAATATATAAATATCTCAGCAGGCTTTGCTACTCTGTAGGAAGGTTGGCTGCAGGTCTGCAACAAATAAGTGAACAGGACATAGCAGTAACTAGAAGGAGTGCCAAAAGTAGGAAATTATGGAAGACTTTTGGACCTGGAAAGAAAGCGTAATGACAGAAGAGAGGCATCAGATAGCAGAATGTTTTTCTTTCACTGAAAGAACTTCCATAGTAAATTTTAATTCAAAGGTAATTTGAGAGAAAAACCCCAACAAACAACAACAACAAAACAAAAATAAAAAACCAGAATTTTTTGTTTGATGGTTAGTTTATTCACTCCCTAAACATTTAACATTCATCCAGCCTTAGTGGTATTGGAAAGTGGATTTTATTTCTTTGTTGTCCTGAGGCTGAAGTTGTTTTCAAAATAACACACTATGAAGCTCCTTCATACTGAGTGTTCTGCTGGAGAAATTCTGTGTGCTGAAGGATTTACTGATGTGCCAGTTGTACTTTGGAGTTCTACCAAGTTTGTTTAGAGGTGGTTTAGTGCTCTTTCCCTTGCTTCATTAATCTGACAAAAAAATCAACAATGTGTTTAATACATATTTTTTTAAACAAGCAGCGCAGGCTGCAGTAGACAATTGAGCCCTGTCCATGGACTTCAGGTGAACAACAATAAAGTGAGTTGGTCCTTCCAAGTTCAGCATTTCAGCATCTCAGAAGGGTCGGGGAGAATGTGGTTACAATGTTCTTGTTTCAGAAGAATAAGTCAGTGGCTACAAGGCTTAGAGGAAGAGCTGTTGACATCAGTGCTTTTGGCAGTAAGGGCTGGGCTGTAGAAATTGGCATATGTTGTGGGGGTTTATTTTCATGTCTTTGCAATCTGACATCAACCTCACACTGATAGTGAAACTGGTGAATGGAATTTGTCTATGTATCTGTTTCCTTTGTGAATTTCCAGTACCACTTCAGTTCACAAAGCCTATGGGTTTCATTTCATTCCTGTCTTAGCAAATATTTCACAGTGTCAAGCTTGAAGATACCATTTTCAAATTACTCTGGCTTCTAAACTATGTGTACTGTAGAAAGAAAATTTCTTCTTACAAATTATTTTTATTACAAGGGATGTAGCATTTATCATAGAAGTTATACAGGTATATTAAATTTGCAGTATATAAACCATTGAAAAAAATAGTACAACAAAATTTTTCACAAAAAAAAAAAAAAAATTACTTAAAAAAGGAATTATACATGCATCCAGGAAGATATATAAGGGTGCTAGCATTTGACAGATGCAACTGTGCAGCTGCATTTAGGATTTTGGTTTTAAGGCTATTTGTTACCATTCTCTTGTTTCTAGAAGCTGGGTAACTGCTTCCACTGAATATCCACAGCAAAAAATTTCTGCTTTTGAGTCTCTGGCCCTCTTACTGACAGAGTGGGGGAAGAAGTACATGTGTGAGAAGGTGCATGAAATATGCTACTGTGTTCATTTATTTTAGAGAGATATTCATCTGTTACACAGAAACACTTTAGCACCAAAGTGTCTCTAGCCCTAGAAGATCCATCATAAATTGTCACTGGATTAAGGTGACCAGTTTTCAACTTGTATTGCAGCTTTGGCGGCCTAGTTCCATTTAAGTTCCACCAGTGCAGATATCTAAAAATGTTGTATGAAGTTTAAAGAATCATAAGAAATTAAACTTAGAGGAGACTTGAAAGACCATCTGTCCCTCCTAAGACATCATATGAGTCCTAAGACTCATACAGCTGGTAAATTTTCTCTGTGGTCTTCCCCATTATCAAGTATTTGCATTTCAAAAGAAAGTACTGTAGTCCTCACTCCTCATAAACTCTCTTCCTTGTCTGCTGTAATGGGAGAGAAATCGCATAGGGAATTATGATGAAACAACTAGGAATTACGTTCAAAATACTGTTTCTTTGCTTCCTGTATTATTTATGAGCAATAGTAAGGCTGAGTTGCAAGTATGCACTGACATAGGACAGCTTCATAGTGAGTATTGTCTTCTTGCATTTTGCCTGACAATTTTGCTATGACCTTGCAAATCGAGACACACATCTGTCATTTATAATTCATATATCACAATCAATTTACAGAGGACTAGGCAGCTTGCCCTGTGTCTCCAGTCAGGAAGAAATGAAAAACACAGCAAAATTCCTCTTGAGTTTTTTTCAGTAGAATTGTTACAGAAGACAGTCATACTTTTAGCTATTTCTTGTAAGTTATTCACCAGACATTCAAGGAAGACAATTTTATCCTCTGCAGCTTATTTAAATCAAAACAGGCTTCTTGTGCTGTTTTTGCAAATAACTTCCACATGAAAGGGTGGTGGATGTGGTAGAATATCTCTCTAAGGGATTGGTTATCCATGGACACCTGACATTCTAGGCAAAATTTTCTGAACATGCTTCTAAAAATCCCAACATATGAAATAGATGGGGTTGTCAGTAATTTTAGAAATCTGTCATTAAATTTTCTATTTAGAAAGAACTGCAAAGGTGGTGAGGACTACTTTTTCTTCTTGTTGTTGTTTCTTTCCTATTTGTTTGCTTTTATTTTAGAAGTATTAGTGTGAATTGCAGCTCTGAAATTTATATTTACCAACTAAAATAACTATCAATGTTGGAAAATAACAGTTTGTAATTAAATCTTTCTTAAGTATTTCACAGAATTGTCTCTGCTTTAATTTTTTTTCTTTTTTCTAGGGACAAAACTAGTAGAAGAAACAAAGGTGCCAAAAAGCCTAAATCCTCCTTGAAGCTCCTTTGGACCAGATGTGACACAGAACAAAAGAGAGGAAAAAGAAAATAAGAAGAAAACAGAGACGAGAAAACTGATTTCCTATTACTCAGCAGATCAATGGCAGATCCAAGAAGGAAGTCCAAGTCAGTTCTTAATATATTGTTTCATGTAATAGAGGAGGTTATCATCATAAGCCAATCTGTACTTTCTGCTCCAAGAGAAGAAAGTAGAATTTACTTTACTGAGAAAATACCTGACCATTGTGTGCAACATCCCACCAACATGTTTTCCTTTAATATATAACCTATATATCACAACCAAGTTTATGAACATTCATCCAGGAGATACTCATGCAGACTTTTCTGATTTATTGTGAGATTGAAGGAGTTGCCCACTTTCAGCAGTCTTGCCAATGAGTGGGGTTTTTTAATAGCAAAAGACTGCTTGGAGATTGGTCTTGGACTATAATGGCGTCCTTGACAACATTCATTAGAATATGCTTGAGTCTCCTTCCTACCAGATTACATCCCTTAAAACATTTACTTCTAAAGCTGGGTCAAGGGGGAGATGACTTAAACACCAAAGCCAAAAGATAATGAAGTATTATTGTCCTGAGTGAAATAAAAAATAATTCCCTGATGTCAGGTCAGTAAATTTCATATAGGTTTTAACCTTTCTTGAAGTTTCATTTCAACATACAAGTTCTATGCAAATTCCAAGAAAAGAATTAATCTCCTGCATATTTAAGACCTTCCCACATGCTCTCAGAGAACATTACAACCTCATTGGGAAGTTCCATTAGAAAACACACAGTATAAAATTGCATGTGCTAAATAAGACCAGTATATCTCAGACACTTTTCACCCTCATGCTGAAAAAAATTGGCTACAGCACATATCTGAGGTAAGAAGATGAATAAGTAACTGAATTGCAGGTAAATGCACAGGAAAAACCTAAAGAAAAAGCAGTGTTGTGAGCACCCACTGACTCTCCAAGCAGTCCAATAGAAATCCCCCAAGTGCTCAGTGCAGATTCATGTCTAGGCACCCACATGAGGAAAGGCTGTCTGAGAACATTGTGTGGCAATGTCACAGTGGCTTGAGATGTGTGCTGCTCCACAGGCCAGCACTGAAGGAACAGGGAGTGCCAGCTGCAGCTGCAGCTCCTGATACTGATGTTACTGCCAATGAAACACTGAAACCACTCTACATCTGTAAAGTCATATAGAAATATCATAATTGTCTCTGGAGTTCTGTCAAACCAACTGGTGCAAACCAAAAAGTCAGAATGTTTATCTAGAAATAAGGAAGAACTGAATAAAAGTTTTCATTTCTCTTACAGCAAAACCCTGGGAGATGGTGTTTTTAATTTTGTAAAGCTTATTGAATCTTTCCAGCCCTATCCTTCAATTTCATAAATTCAAATTAAAGAAGTTTGAAATCTGGATTCCTCTTTATTTCTCTGAAGTGCATTATTGCATCTATGACTAGGAAGGAATGTCAGATAGAAGGCTGTGATATGGCTCCAAATTTAAATTTAATATAATAGAAATGCACATGGGCTTTCTGCTTTTTAATTTAATGTACATGGGTTTTGCTACTGAAATCAATTTTAGAATTTTTAAAAGTGTTCCTGCGGATTCTTCTACAAGTCCATAAAAATTATTTAGAAGAACATAGTTCAAAGTGAATGTCACTGGGTGAGGAAAGGTAAAAAGTGACACACTTCATATTGCTATGGTTATATACTTAAAACACTCACAAAAGCAAAGTTTTCTGCATAAATGATACTAAACCCACCACACTTATCTAGTTTAAAATTGAAATGTGTTTCCACACCTCTGGAAAACTCAATATGGGAATAGCTTATAAAACATATATATATTCAGATCATATAAAATAATTACAGCTGTATGTGTATGTCTTTTATCTTGATTGGTTCTAAATGGCTTTGCCAAATGAAAAAAATGATGATGTTCAATATTAATTGTCAAATAAGTTTAAAGTGTAAATTTAGATAAGCTAAATCTAATTTACTGTCATAGTTTATAGTCACGTTACCTCTTTCAAAGAAAAGTCCTTGCTGATAATTATAATTGGTCTTCTTTGATCTTTATATACTACATGAAAAATATCACATCCAGATCTGGGCAACACTGGTCCCTAAAAACTAAATAGGATGAAATCTCTGTTCAAACTCTCACTGAGAAAGGAATGACTCTTAATATCCTGTTTTCCTAGATAAATTTTTCTTAAATGGTGGCTCTTAATTCTTGCTGTTGGTTTCCATTTATTGTGCCATATTTTCACAAGATCTTTCTTATAAAATGAGGGCTTCATAAAAAAATTGTATAGACTCAGGAAGGTTCTTTGCATTTGGAGATGGGAATGATATTTTGGTAAGGGCAACAGATGTTGCACATATGAAGGGAAAGCAAACTTTGTACACATAAGAAAATAAAGGTATAGAACTTGAATTGCATTTCAGTCAAACATTTATTAGATTCAGTGTTTGAACTGACAGGGAGATCACCTAATTCTGGATAAAAAGGTTTGCTTCCTAATACTGATTATGCCCTTTGTTTTCATATTTCCTTTTTACAAATACCTCCCATTTTCATAGCATAAATGGTATTTGGGTAACCACCTTTAAAGCACCACAGTGACAAAACTTCTTAGTCATAGACTGCATTTTTGCACAAAGCTGAACTGGAAATTTGGAAACAATTGCTTAACATGCTTTTTTTTGCCTAAACTGCCTGCACAATGCAGATTTGTTTCCAGTGCTTCTTTTCAGGTCATCCTTGGCTCCTCTGATCCTTTCCCCATGAGCCTTCCCTTGCCTTATCTTCTCTCCATCATGGTGAAACTGCTCATCAGTGTCCTTTAAGACTAGTTTCTCTGAATCGTATTGTGGAATATCAGAAAGTCAAGTTCAGGGCAACTCAGTAGACAAGACCCATGTCACCTTTCCAGGCCTTAATGTCATCAATTATGTCATGTATTCCAGTGGCACTGAGAAAAGATGCTGAATGATTACATCTCAATAAAAGCAACTAATTAAATATTTACTTGGAAGAAAGTTTGCAAGCAGTACAATTCACCTCCTTGAAGATGTACCTGATTTCACATACCTGTCAAGTGTATTCTCATATCAGTGCAGAGTGGAGATAAACATAAAAATCCCCACTTGGCAAGAAAGATTACACCCGTACATCCAAAGTCAAATTTATCACCTTGAACCTTGTAAGCAGTAGTGGACTTTTCTGATGTTTCCAGCTGCGTAGAGGTTTATTATAACTTCAAACACAACGCATGCATTTTTATTTGAAATGCTACCATTCAAAAATCTGTTTTATTAGTCAAAAGATATTCTCTGTGTTGCTCTCTCATACTGTTTGAAATCAGCATTCAATTCACAGTGTAGTATGTAAACATAACAGGCAGTGACACAAAAACAGTGCAGATGGAAATATTTGTGCTGGTATTGAGGGTTAGTAAGTTCTTCACACATTCACATAAGAGTCCAAAATGTTTGCCTACCCTTAATTGAAAATCCTAAACCAGCTACCTCTTTCTTGGAAAATACCAGTAGTGTCCAGATATTTATTAGATATAAATGTTGGCAGAATATTATTCTAAGAAAGCTGTGATTAAATACACAGAGTGTAAATTATATCCACTAAGACTCTTTTCAGGTCATGATTACAAGGCACTCTGTTCTGCAGAATGAAAAAAAGAAGTATAACCACCACCAGTGTTTTACTAGTCAAAAATATAAAGGGATAATTTTAGTTTTTAAAAGAATAGGTCTCATAGGTGTCTTTTCAACAACTCAATGGAAGTTTCAAGAAAACAGGAATCCAGGAAAAATAGTTTCCACAATGGAACCACCATTATGCCCTGTTTTGCATAAACAAGGCTTTGGCGAGAAACAACTTTATAATTTCATTTGCCCTAAGGTGTTTGCTCACCTGAAAAAATCACCTCTGTATAAATATGATCTCTGATTCAGTGTTGTATGAAGTAGTGGTCATGTTACAATTTGGATTGTGTGTTGACTTCCTTATCTGAGCTGTGTAGAAGTCTTCCAAATTCAAGTTGCAAATTCAACTTACAGTTTGCGATTTGGAAAATAAAGCATCAACTCAAAAAATCCAAGATATTAAACACTGCATGCAGTGAAGTAGTTGGCATGTAAGATAGAAAGCCAACATTTCTTTAAATTACAGCTAGTCTCATACATATCAGTAGTTTTTGAAGCTTGCATAATACCAGGTGATTTATAAATGTTTGTTCAAAATTTACTATTTGCGGTTTGCGTCTAAGTATATTATTCAGTCTACATTCTATAATGTACAATTCTAGTCTTGCCTCTGAAGCAGTTTATGATCCTGCAATCAGAACAGTTTATTGGTTTATGCTTCCTAACATCTTATTTTCATTATTTTCTGATGAAAATGTCCCAGTCCTTACCCAGTTATTGACTGAGATAGAGTGAAAAAAAAAAAAATAAAAAAAGGCTATGAATCATTACATGTGGAGCTTGCTAAGGTTATTAAGATGCTGTTTTATAGTAACCATGAAATAATGTAATTTAAGATCTCAAGAGGAGTTAGTAAGGCTGGAGCAGAGCACTGCCCTCAGACATCAGGCAGGCAGACTTTAGCTGAATCAGGGAACATTTAGGTGTGACACCATGATAAGCAGATCAGAGGAGTGGAGTTGCTCAGGAAAGATGGTAGTTCTTTAAAGACAGACTATGCCTAAGGGCAGAAAGATGCATTCCAATACTCAGGAAAACAAAGATATATCAGCAAACTGGTGTGGCTAAGCAAGGAGCTGATGGTGGAGCTGCATGTGGAAGAGGGAAGCAGGGACAAGCTACATAGGAGGAATTTAGAAACATTTCCCAGACACATAAGGGTGCTATCAAGAAAGCTAAAGCTCAGATGGAGGTGATAGTCACAGAGGACAGAAAGAGCAACCAGAAGAGCTAATTCTGGTGGGAAAAGGGCAAACAAGCGGGGCTGTGGATGAATAGGATGATTGATTTAGTGACAGTTAACACATAAGAGGCTGAGATAGTCAATGCCTTCATTACAAGGTCTCATAAGCCTTTACCTTTTGAATGGGCTCAAGAAAGAGGATAGAAACTGACTGTGGCTGAGAGTTGGGTAAAATGTTGCTTGAGAGAAACCACAGAATCACAGAATGGCTATGGCTGGAAGGTACCTCTGAAGATGGTCCAGCCCAACCTCCCTGCTCAAAGCACAGTCACATATAGAAGGTTGCTCAGAACTGTGTCCAGTCAGGTTTTCAATATCTCCAAGAACAGAGATTCCACAACCTGTCTGGGCAACCTGTTCACTGTTTGGCAAATCACACCCCCCCCCCCCCCAAAAAAAAAAAAGGTGGAGTTTTATTTATGTTTAATTGGAGTTTCCTGTATTTCAGTTTGTGGCTGTTGCCTCTTATCCTATCACTGCGGAGAGTCTGCCTCCATCTTCTTTATTTCCTCCCATCAGGCATTTACGCACATTAGTAAAAAACACAGAATGGGTCCTCTTAGAGTGCATCTCTGGGAGGATGAAGGTGATTAGAAATGAACAGATATGACTTATCAAATGCAAATCATGCCTGACCAAACTGTTTGCCTACTGCAGTAAAATATTCTGCCTTCATGCCTTCTGCAATAAAATCCCCCACATTGCTTTTTATAATAAAATGAGTGGATGTGTGGACAAGGGAAGAGCTCTCAACACAACTTAGGTTGACTTCTGCAATGTTTTAAAAATTGTTTTCCACAATATCCTTATATTCATACTAAGACGCTGTGGTCTGAATGGATGGACAAGAATATGAATAAAGACATGGCTGAATGATCAGAGGGCAGGGGTTAGATACCTTACCTGGAGGACAATAACAACGGGAGTACCACAGAGCTCTGTCCTGGCACCTGCCTTGTTTAACACCCCTAAAATGACCTAGAGGAGCTTACAGGATACTTGTTCATCATATTTGCTAATGACTCCAAACTGGGGGTCAGGTCAACTTTTTAAACACAGGGCTGACATCCAGAGTAATTTAAAGTGACTGGGGGAATGATACAATGGGAACCTAATGAATCTCAACAAGGACAAATTCAAAAACCTGTATGGATGGCAGATGAACCCCTTCAAATAATGCAGCTTGGAGACCAGGTGCTCAAGGAGCAGGTCTGTGGCAAAGACCCTCGGATTCTCAGAGACAGTAAACTGGACGTTGGCCATCAGCGTGTCCTAGAAGTAGAGACAGCCAATGGAATCTTGGGCTATATGAGCAGGAACAGAGCTAGAGTGATTATTTTCCTTGCTCAACACTCACTGGAGCACATCTGCAAACATCCAGCTTTGAGTCCAGAGTACAAGGAAGACATCAGGGAATTGAAGACTTTTCAGCAGAACTCACTATTGTGATGGGAACTGGAGCATCCGTGTTGTGGGGAGATATTAAAGGAACTAGATGTGCTCAGCTTGGAGCAGAGATGGCTTTAGAACTACCTAACAGCAGACCCAGTACCTGGAAGGAGTTCACACAGGGGACAGAGGTAGGAGGGTGAGAGACAAGTGACATAAATGGAAACTGAAAGGGTCACAATGGATATAAGGAGGAACTGTTTTTCCATGAGCACAGTCAGGCAGGGGTACAGGTTGCCCAAGGAGTTTGTGCAGCTTCTGTCCTTGGAGGTTTCCAAGCCCACCCCAAATGAAGCCCTGAGCAGCCTGGTCTGACCTCAGAGCTGACCATGATGTGGGCAGGAGGTTGAACCAGTGAACTCCTGAGGTCCCTCCCAGTCTGAACTATCCTGTGATAAACAAAAGTTTCTTATCGTTTGGCAGAATGGGTCAACTGTAGTTGCAGAAATAATTGCTTCATAACTTGATCTGTGGCTTTCAGACACTGTTCCTGTTAGAGTCATTAGAGGTTCTGACATTTTTCTTGATCTACAGTCATCCAAAAATCAAAATGGGTGCAGAAAGTCACTACAGAATGTATAAATAATAACTTGCTATGCTGTGACAACTCATTTTGAGGCAAAGACACTTTCAAGAGAGTATACCACTTAACTTTGTTCTTTACTCTCTTGAACATGTTCACTAGATCCTGAGCATGGAAGCTTTGAAAACATAATTAAAAGTTTCACTTATTCCATTAGTGCTATTGAATTAATTTGGTTTGACTTGGTTCATAGCAGTCTGATGGATCACAGTTGTTATTTATACTAGAGGTGACAGTCTGCCTTTTTCTTTTCCTGTGATTTCATTGCTTGGTACAAGAGAATTTGACTACTCACAGGAAATAAGTACAATTAGTTCACAGATAAATAAATAAAACAAAAATTCAGGTAGCCTCAGAAAAATATGTATGAGACAATTTGCAGATAGGATATGAACAGTGTCCTGTTAAAGCCTTGCTTCTCATACACAAATGCAGTAACATTTTGTTCATTGTTGACTTTCAAATATGAAACAGATGAAAATAGTATGAGTACATTTATGTAACACCATGTCTTCTGAACATTGTCATCTTGTTTCCCCAATTTCTAAACTTTAATTCTGACATGCACATGTGGATTGTGGGCACAGTGATTCATCAATGCAAGGATGAAGAATGAATCATTCCAAAATGATCATGGAGGAGGTGGATATAGTGGTACAGGAGGGCACACCAGAGGCAGCATGCTGCACCATCTGAAAAACATGTGCAGGAAAGATTGAAGTACTCTTAGATGAAGTCTTTCTCTGTAGATTAAAATAGAGCAGTATTATTCCTCTATAAATCCATCATGTAGAAAAATATATTCTACAAATTAACCCAAATTTTTGGTGCAGAAAAAGCATCTGGGGTTGTACTTCCCTTTCTACTTTCTCAGTTGATCTTGGTTTTAAATAACACTGTAAGTATTGGAGTGTCATCCATGATGTCCAGAAGTTTTACTCTGCACCATGCACCATGAGTGTTGTCATCTAGCTGCCCTTTGTTGCAAGTGATAATGACCTTGTAGCATCATATCCAGAGATCCTAAAGAAGAAATAATTTTCAGCTCTACATACCTCTTCTCTTCCTTACATCTGTCAAGCCCTAAAAAGGAACAGTAATGTAAGGAGCCTCTTCCCATGACCTGCTGTTAGTATGTGTTCATTTAACTTGTCTTCCTGTACTATTGTACCTTTGTTTCTTATTTTCACTTTATCGCTCTGTAAAAGAACCTTTAAACTGACAGATATAGAAAATAGCAGTGCATTTATTAATCATTCATAAGCATATTTCCCATTCCCATAATTTTTGATGGCTCAGATCAACTTTTCTGGTATACAATTAAGATACAGATACAAAAATTAGTACACAGTAATAACATGGGTATTTTGCATGAGAAACATTGATTTATATTTTAATTTTTTTTTCACTATGTAGCTTTAATATCATTTTTGTTCTGTGGCTTCTCAAGATACTGTCGTTAAATTCTTCAGAAATATCCAGCTTGATAGAAGCTGAATAAATATTACTTGCTCTAACAATACAAAAGAAAACAGAATCTAGTTAATTCTAGTTACCAAAAGTCTCTTCCTAGAATAAGGGTTTGATGCTTCCAGACAGAATTCTTATTCTTTTTTATGGCAGTGCTTCATGCAATAAGAAGCCTCCAACTCAATGCCAGCATTTAACAGCCAGAAATTTGCATTCCTTTTGGAAACAGCCGTGCCCATTATTGATCCTGCCAATTGTTCTGGAGTGAGATGAGAAACAGAAACTGTTTCAGGAAATATTACTGTCTTGCATGAATGTTCTTTAGACAGCAGGGAGTACATATTATTTAGGTCCCTTTTAACATGTGTCCATAGTCTACACAATTAAGAATAACTAAAGGAAATCTACATTAGTATTTCATACAAAGACCTGAGACAGAAACTGAAGCTTCATATAAATTTTTTTACTAGAAATGAGGAAATAATCAACGATAATCAATAAACCAATGTATAAAATTTGTTGGTTTGGTGTGATTCTTTTACTGTTTTTTGCTTTTTAAAAACCTTAAACAAAAACAGACTCTAAAGGCCCATCTGTTTCAGATTTTTTTCATAACCTCCATGACTGCATATTTTACCCCCTTTAATCTTCTTTCAGAATTGCACTACAGCAATGAGTATAGCAAATCAAAAGATTTTTCAACATAATTTTGTCAGAAAATACCATTTCATTTATACTGAAATATCGTTCAGATTTGTCAAGCAGGATCTGAAGGTGAGGAAGATATCCCAGTGTAGCTAAAAAGGCTAAGGCAGCAATAAGTAATGCCTAAGTCAAAGCTCCTATTCCAATTCTAACTTGTAATCACGACATGAATTTCATAGTCCCACATAATTGGAGATGTTCTTTGTTGTCTCTCATTGAATGAGTTCAGTTTAATTCAGTCATAGAAGCAAGCAACAGATTTCCAGAGCAATAGCTGAGTTTTCTGGGCAGCAGTAACATTGAATAATGAGAGCATCTGGAAGAGTTTGTACAGCCCAGCCTGAATGCATCTTCACAGAGCTTGGTCTAGACTTCATCCCCATTGTTCAGGTGCCTTATCCTGTCCTGTTTATGACAGATATGCTTGTCAGAGGGTATCCTACAGGTACTTGACAGGAAATGGGTAAAGAAAAAAAAAAAAAGATATTTTTTTTGTGGAATTTAAGCAGGCTTTCCTCTAGATTTTCATGGGTTTAATCAGTTTTGTTTCTTGTCTCAGAGGGGAGAGCCAAGACCTAAAGGATCAGTAATATCGGAAAAGCAGCAAATAAATTCAGCTTTAAACAAGCAAATGTAGTAGAACGCAGATGATCCTATTAAAGGTACTTTAAATGAAACTGTTTATTTTTATTGTACTTATCCTGCCATTTGTTCTGTTGGTTAAAGGGCAACCTCCGTTGCTCATAACTGAATTGTGCAGAGAGAAGGTGATGCGGGAAACAAAACAAAATACTAATCTGAGTCATGCATGAACTTTGCCTTTCAGAATTGTTAAGACAATTTTATCTAATCTCTCAGTTACTTAAAAGGGATTACAAAAGCATTGCTTACATACTCAGAGCATTATGGAAGCTTGTATTGATAAAAAACAAAAACAAAAACATACATTATTTAGCCAGTCTATGCTATTTATAATGGTATGGCTAACACCACATTTATAGAGCTTTCCAGCCGTGAATATATGATATACTATCTCTATGCCCAAGTACAAATGGAATGGAGCCAACACTGGTGAAAACAAAGTGTCACCATGAAAATTTGGTACTTTAAAATCAGTGAAAATTGCCTTTTCACTTCACTGAGATAAGGATTTCAACCACAAATATCACCATTGAATAGAAAATCCATCATGTTCAAACTGAAAATGCACATTAATCATTTCTGTTTGTGAGAGCAATAGTTTCTGATCCATTCATTTGGGAATTTCTACAACATATCAAAATGAATAACATCTAATATGTCTGAGAGGCAATAAAACAGAACCAAAGAACTTAGTCTGAATGTGATAATTCTGAGCACAACTTGTTCATCCTATTCCTTGCTTACCTATGCCTTCACTTAATAACTGTATGGCTAGACAGTCTTTCCTTCTCTCCTTCCCCATCTGCATGGCTGCTGTATTTACCCTGTGAAGGGCCAGACTGTTGAATACACACAGATTAGGTTAAATATTGAGAAAATTGCTCCAGTGATTATCCAGCTTCTCAGATGCTGCAATTATCCCAAAGACTCCACAGCTGCTTCATGTTTACCAGTTACAGCTACAGACTGGTCAGTAGAAGGAAAGATTGCATTTGATCTTGAAATAATTTTTTTGAAGAGTGTGGTACAATACACTCAACTAAAAGGCCAGTCAGAAGTCTTAGGCAAAATACTGAAATCAAGAATCAAAGATTTTATTCTCTCACCTGACATTAAAATCAAATTTGTTGGGGGGGGGGGGAGGGCAGAAATGCAAGCAATAATATAGGACTCAATGACTGATTTTGTAGCAAACACAGTTTCCAGAGATACCCTGATTTTCTTAGCTGTTGAATGAAATATCAATGATTGGAAACTGGACTGAACAAGAGAAGTGCAGCTGTCAACATTATGTCATTGTCCTGCTGCCTTATTTCTCCCCCATCTTGAATCCCTTCACTAGTCCCTATACTCCTTCTGTATTGGTTTCAAGTTACATATTCTTTTCACATCTTATAATTTTCTTTCCTTTTTTTTTTTTTTTTTTTTTTTAGCATCCTTTTGAGTAACTCTAGGATTTTTGGGGGGTTTGCACTTTTTTTTATTTTTTTTTATTTTTTTTTTTTTCTCTTCTGTATGTAGAAAAAAAATTGATGTATAGAGCTCAATTCTCTTAATCCTAATTTGTTAGTCCTCTCTTTTCTTCTCCTGCTCCTGGTTTTGAGCCTCCTTTTGTGTCAGTCTGCTTAATTTCCTCACATGTCAAACTACCAGGAAGAAGCAGGAGTGTTTTACCTTGATCAGACAAAGAGAAAACAGCGTTGTTTACTCTGAGACAAGGGATGTAGTGGTTTAGGAGTCCCTTATTTGAAAAAGGAATGAATAGGTTGTTTCAAGGGAGGGAAATTCCCCAGAAATGGACAGCTGAGAATTCAGCTCATCGTGTTTTACATACAGCTATTTCTGTACTAAGATTTTCAAGCAAATTAAACAAAGTTCATTTCCATGCTGCACCCCTGAGAATCAAAAGGAGGGTACGTATGCACTAAAGCTCAATAAAGCCTTCAGGCTTTCCCAGGTGGGGAGTGCTGCATTAGCTAACGATACTATACCTGGCACAATTTATGGAGCTCCAGCCTGCTTGCATTCCTGCAGCCTTTCCTGATCTTCTCACGAGCTGCAGCTGGTTCAAATGTTGTGTGGTGATTTGCATTTTCATGCCATTTAATTTACTGCAAGCCTCAGCCTCAGATATTGTACCATGTGAAGAGGAACAGGTGGGGTGGCTTGGTTGTATTTTCCTGTACTTGCACAGCAGGGGAGCCCTCTGGCTGAAGACAGGGCTGCAAGGATCAGCAGGTTGGTCTGATCTGTTGCACTGAATAAATGGGATGAGGTGGGTGTGGGACATTGCACCGTCTTTTAAACTGGGTCTGCAACAGAGATTCATTGTGGTGCACTTCCTTGTTTTTCTGTCAGCATTCCAAAATGCTCTGCACTGTATATACCATTTCATTTTCATATTTTGGTGTCTGAATGTGAGCTGTGTCTGGGCTTCCACAACAGTTATCAAACTGCTTTTAATACTACAGTGATGGACTCTATGGAATCAATGGGGAGAAATGAGCCAATCTGTGGTGCAATATTTTAAACCTAAAGTTAATGTCTAAAATATGGTCTGATGAATCCTACTGCAAGATTCTTTCAATTTGTTGTCAAGTTTGAACATCTCTAGCTCGCTACTTTTACATCTAAGAGTTTCACTTCAAACATTTTTTCAGAACTGGAATTCTTCACAGAAAAAGGCTAAATAGGGAAGTATATCTAGAGTAGCTAGCTATTTTCCATGCTTTTAAGTGAAAGCACAGTTTCTTCTGATACAACTTGGCAGGCTGGTTCTTTCATAAGCTCACTTTAATATATCCTGGACCGGTAGAAAATATATTACCATTTCATATTTTAATTAGCACAAATAATTGTTCATTTTATTGGCAATCTCGTCAGTAAGAAGCCTTTAATAGAAGATATAGACAGTTCCAAGCTTGTATGTTCTTTCAGAGTAAAATTCTCAAGGGCTATTTTCAATTAAATATTCTGTTAACTATCAAAAGGCTTTCTTAATCAACTGATTTTGCTTTGCTTTTCCAAGGTTAGAAGTACTTTGTTCTTCTTCCCACCATTTTATCTCCCTGTAGAAAGTATAACAGGGAAGTAGAAGACTCAATCTAATAAGGTTAATTGATCTTGAAATTAAAGGGAACATTATAATCTTTAATAGCATGACTCCATAAATAACACAGGCTGTAGAAACTCCGACAGGAATTCCTGCATTCAACATACAATATATTTTTAAATTTTAATACATCCACTGGAAATTTATCCAGTGTGGATATAAAAACTTCTAGAGAGCTAGAATACAGCACATCCCTAATTGTTCTATTGGGTAAATTACTCTGAAAATTTAAACCATGTGCCAGACAATTTTCATCAGGTTTTAATAACATTTTTCAGGATAAACAGAGATATTGAGTCACTTCCCATGCTGTTACTTGTAGATCATGGGCAAATAATCATCTATTAATCCCCTTTTGAGCATATTACATGCATTGTTCTTCCTAGTGTCCATACTATAAAACCGCTTTTCTGATATACATAATTAATTAAGCTCTCTCCTGAGATTGTTCCACTTTTTTTTTTTTTTTTTTTATTGTGGACATCAGAATGGGACACAGATAATGCAGATAGAGGTGAAATTTTCCATCTACTTTGTCTTAATACTGTGTAGCTCTTAGTTTAAGGATAACACCTCCTTTCCTAACTATAACAATATACTGACAGATAATTTCCCATAGGATATTTATCAGAACAACTAAGTTCTCAGTAGTGTCATCATATTCCCCTATTATTCTTAAACATACGGAGTTTGACTTACTTCTGTTAATTGATATTTTGTTCAATAGAGATTATCTTATCAAGTGATCCAGACCACTATGCATATGTAATCTGTCATCATAATTTTTTACCAGTCTAGAAAGTCTAGACAAACTCTGTGATTGATTACTTTTATATTCTCCCATAAATTTACTAAAAAATTTGACTTGTTATGAAGGAAAATTGAATTCTCTGTGTCAAGATTGTACCTGAACTTTGATGACATATTGGCAAATTCCTTTCATTTTTGCATTTTACTAGTCTTCATCCAGTTTTAATGACCTACTTTGGTTTTGAGAATTATTTTTTTTTCACCACATAGATATTAAAGATTAAGTGAAATCTCTTGCTAATATCTACTATACTTGCTGAGGGTTTTGTCATCCAAATTTTTAATATCATGTTTGTTTGGCAGAGTTAAATAAAAGTTACATAAACCCTTTCTGATTTTCCTTAGTTATTTGAGCACCCTTTTATTTTTATATGAATGCCTTCTATATCAGACAACCAACTGGACTTACTAGAGCTTTAAATGTGCTATCTTTTAATGATTTGGCACCAGATTTCTAAAAACTGTAAGAATGATTTTAACATAAGAGAAATCAACAGAATATTCACTACAAATAGCAAGAAAGCCATCAATAGCTTCACTATATTTGGGGAATAATGGACTGTTTCAGAAAATGAATGCAATAGAAAAAATTGTGCTCTTTGACTAAAATTTGGAAAGAGGAAAAATAAATGCCTTTCCTCACATGGCTTCAATAGCATTAGGCATATATGTGACTGGCTGATTTATTACAAGCACTGGACATTTTCACAGGAAACCTATTACTTTAACCTAGTTCCAGCTGAAAATTATGACAGTCACATTATTAGTAAGATCAGTTTTCCTGTGTGCATATATAACATCAATGTCAGTGTAAGTAAAAAATGAGCCCATTCTTCATGCCTGAATTGTAATACCATTTTTTTCACTCTATTTTCCTTTGTGAAAACTGGCTAATTACTAAAGCCCGTGGCCATACTTAATCACTGACCGTGTTAGCAACTGTGATGGTTTGGTTGGAGAATTATAACTGCCTGCAGTTTTTCAAAAGGTAATGGAATTAATAAATAGTCTTTGTGTGTGTAGGTTTGTATTTTGGAGTAAAGGTTCTTATAATAACACCAGTTTTCTTTAAATTCATAGTGGGAGAATTCCTTTTGCTTAAATGATAGAGCACTTCACTGATTTTTTTCCTTCTCAGTTTTTATTTAAGACTTGTAGCTGCATTCAGTAGTGAAGAAATCCTGTAGGGCACTAAAGACTAAAAGAACAAAATATTACCTGAGTCTTTATCCTCCTTTTTTTTTTTTTTTTTTTGATCCTTTTTTTAGAAAATGGTTGACAAAAATATGGGCTATTAATAACACAGTTTTTTTCAGCTTTGTAGTGACTCGTTTATTTTCATACAAAGTAAATAATTAAGTCCATTTTTACTTATCAAATGTCAGATTTTTGTAATACAAAATTTAGCTTAAGGAATATTTTGCCTTTAACATTACATTTTTCAACCAAAACCTTTCTCGTGGAGTCTTATTAAAATGTTAATAAAAAATACTCAAAGCATATGCATCATTAGAGGTTGTTTTAAACAGGCTCAAATACAGAATACCAAAAAAGGTTTTTACTATTACTTCAAATACTATAAATAATCCCACATTCAGGGCTATCTACAATGTTTAGAGCTTTCAATTGAAAAGCTCTTTCTTTTGGCATTCACCCTTACTTAATAATTTCTTACTTGCAGAGAATTACTCTTTCTCCAGCTGAGGCAGCAGCTGCATCATATTGATGTAATCCAAAAAAGGGAAAAAATATTTTTTTTTGTTTTTATTTGGACATATGACTTGAGGAGACTTTATGTAGAAAATGTCATGTAAAGAAACAATATTGTCTCTTGGAGGCAAATCCATCTGATACCGTATTTACTAAGTTCCATCCACACATCAAGCTTTCTTTTGATTACATTCATTATGCAATTGTGTTGCATTAATTTTCTTACTAAAAGCAGAAAAGAATCCAACAGAACAAATACAAAACCCCAAGGTCCTAAAGGTAAAGTATTTCATACTACCCAGTTTTCCAGAACTGTAGCATTGTTTTTTTCAAGGAAGGTCATCTATTATGACTTAGAAATCATTGATTTAATGCTTAAGTAGGAGCCTTTGACCGACTACAAAGTATACAATTGATGCCAGGCAACTGTTTGGTATTTAAATTATTCTGCATTTGATTTTGAGTTTGTGTTATTTTCTTTCTTCCCCAGTGTTTCTTTGTGACACATCAGCTGTCAAGTCTGATGTCCAAATATCACTGGTGACAAAAACCAACTTTAGTTGAAGTACAAAGTTATGTAGGAGATTCTGCCCACCATGGTGATTGCCTCTTGGTTTCAAAAGCCATGAAGACTTAAACTTTGTAGTCTTCTTCATGTAAAATAGTTTAGCAATAAGTAGTCATGCAGTCTATGTGAATATCAAATATGATTTTGAATCCTAGCCTTCCTGTCCTTGTCTTCACCTTCAGAAGAGGCCAGGTTCTGTACACCTATACTTTCAGCCACTGCCCTGAAAGCTAATGGAAACAAATAGTTTAACTTTCTAGCAGTACCTAATTTCCTTAAGTAAAACTTAAAATTCTTGGTTATCAAGCCAATTCACTGATTCTTTTCCAAATTCTTGAGTTTCATTAAGGCAAAACAATCTAGTTTTTTCGATATCTTTGGCTATTTATAATAATTTCAGACATGTTAATTTATAATTGCTTGCGGTAATTTATGCCACTGCCAATTATGTTCACTAGAGATACTTTAGATAAAGTAACCTCATATGACTTGATCAGTTTAGTTTTTGCTTTCCAGGTTTTGTCCCAGGTATGTAGCTCTTACTGTGATATTTTTATTAGATTTATTTTTTTCTATGCAAGAATTTTTTTTACTTTTATTTTACTTGATTCTTTCAGATGTTCTGCAATAACTCCCCATGTAGTCACTTGCATTGCACATTTCTTGAATGATAATTTACTCCATTTCTGAGGTGGATTAAGCTATCTCAGTCTTAAAAAGAACAATATGTATACACAAGGAGCTACTGATGATTAATTAGTGTCTTATAAGTTTATTATATTTTAAATTATGTTAACTCACCATGCAACAACAGTGGTCTACTCTCTTCATCTCCACTGTGTGAAAATTTGTGACTTTTCAGAGGCAAATGAAAACAGATGACATAGATTTACTTTGCCTTTATGTCCCTGTACAACCACAAAGACTGGCAGAGTATGAGCAAAATAAAGAGGATATAAAAGAGGAAAATATTTCCATTATTCCATTAGCATATTTGCTACTGGTATGCATAGCCTGGGCAGCAATTTTTAATGCAATATTTGAATCTAGTATCCACCTTTTTCCTGCTATTTGTTTCAGAAGTTTGTCTGAATTCTGAATATATCCCAGTTTTCCTCCTTGCATGTGTTATTTCTCAGGGTATATCTGTTTGAAAGTCAACAGGTATAAATATATGATCCTGTTCACTCTTTCTCTGCCATTTCTTCCTAGCTCAGTCTTCCAAAGAATGGTGTTTTAGGATTAGAAAAGGATATTTTTTTTTCTCCCTATCTTCTCAGCAATAAACACTTAAATAAATTACTTAAATATTTTATAAGAAGTGGGGTTCCTGCAGTGTTTAAGTAGAATGTTCTGCAAATGCAGCTCTGTTCATATGCTTTTCCATTATGAGCTTCTTCCTTTATAATTGTTGCATAGCTAAACAGCCTCTGCACATACCTTGCTCCTGTTTACACTGAGCAGCTGAGCTTTTATGCTTGGAATCAGGAAAGGGTCCCCACATCCTTTACCTTTATCATGGTACTAGTTTACATTTAATGTAGTTCTACTTAGTAGAAATCATACTTTAGCACAATCACCTAGAGCCAGATTCCACCACAATATTCACCTTAATTAACTACTTACTCAGCCAGTGGTACCCATGATATTGAGAAATCAATGTAAGAGTGATAGAACATGGTTCTATATAAACCAGGTATGTCTTCTATTTTGAACCAATAACCAAAAATTAGTTGGATGTTTTTTATTAGTGTCCCTTGGACACACATGGAAATACACACATCTCAAGAAGCTTCAGCAGGGAAGGCGACTGACAGAGCCAGTGTGGGATGCAAAGTCCATTCATGGCATAAAAGCATTTTAGGTAAATAACGTGCAAGTTAAAAAAATATTTTATAAAGACTAAGGTTTTTTCACCATACTTGATTAATGCTTCCATCTTCTCTCTAATAGAAGGAACTAGTTACTTCTAACATATGCTGATACTTGCAGCTTTGTTGGTAGGCCACATCAACTACAAATTCTTTGAATCTTTAGCCTTAATTATTGCATGATGCGTCTTTGTCAATCTCCAGAGCCTATACCAGAGGTATGACCCTCCCTCTGTGTGTTTTAGCCAGAAAGGTAGTCACACCACAGCCCAATTGCACACACTTTACTTTTGAGAAATACAAGTAGCCAGTGTCTGTTTTCTTGAATTAAAGGCCAAATACAGTTAAAAAAAGTTGGATAACTGCACAAATGTTCTGTAGCCCAGAATAAGTCACCACAGTTCCTTTGTGTGTAAGATGGAAAAGAACACAAACGTGGAGATGGGGAAGGGGAGAAACTGAGAATGAGGAGAGTGAAAAACAAAGAGAGTAGATTTTTCTTATTCCTTCTAACCTCACAGTAGAAGACTCATTTCAAAGTAACTATATGGCACCATTTTGAATAACGTTTGTGGTTAAAAGTAGAGTAGAGCTCTGTATAAAGATGGTTCCCAGAGGAAACCTTATGAAAACAAGAACTTGGGGATGGTTGTTCCTTGGCAGATGGATCTAGTTCCACTTTCTAAAAACCGCCTTCCCTCCTCATTATTACAGAGCAGCCGCTTTGCATGTGACACTGCTAAGCATGCTATAGAAACTGGTTGCTTGGAGAAGAGTTCATCCTATTGGCAACTAAATACTTGGCTTCCTGATAAAATGAAACCCTTGATTTTTGCACTGGATTGGTGAGTTGAAAATAGTACTTAAAAAAAAAAAATTATGAAGTTATAGAAAAAAGTATTTTCAAAGAAACCCGTAAACCTGACAGGAAGGGGAACAGTGTTCACAATAAAAACCTTAAATAATAAAAATAATTAATAAATAATAATAATAAAAGGCCTCAACTCTCATAGATAAAAGCTTTCCTTTTTTTTTCATAGAGGCTAGAAGTTTTTTGTGCCAGTAAGGGAAAAAAATGAACTATTATCCTGATTTTACTTTCTCTCAGGCACAGGATCTCAGGCACATCCAGGTTGCTCAGGCATTGGAAGGAACAGAAGATGGGAGAGGCAGTGTTATGGGTGAGTTACAGCTAGGTCCAAGGTACAAAGAAGGAAGGAGAAGGCTTTTTTTGTCTTCTAATACTTAAATCAACTTTATTCTAATAGTTTGCAATCAAAGGAACATACTTTCATCAATTTACAATTGAAGGTTCTGTAATTAATATGAAGCTATATATTTCTGAAGCATAGATCCTTACGAAAAATGATGGAGCATTTTTGCTTACTTTTTCTATATTTTCTTTTAAACATCCTGCCAAGGAGTTAAGAAATGTCTTATAATTCCAAGGAAATTAAGTAAAGCCCTAGGAAATGCATACACCAATCACTTCTGGATTGACAGTGCTAATGACTGATAAATAGTAGTGCTATTTTAATTACATGCATATTTTCAGTGGAATCCATACACCTTAAAAACTAGCCTAACTTCTCTCACTATGCAGCTTCACCTGAGAAATGGGGAAACTTCTCCTGTTTTAACTTGTAATCTCAGCAGTTGGTTCCTGAGCAGCTATTAATATGATGCAATATTTTCACTTCAGCAGATCCCTTTCATTGTCCTCACCAATCATTTTTGGTTTTCTGGTTGACAGGATTACACAAATGTGCTTATGCATTACAAACAAGAGTACTTGCTTTTAGCACAGAATAGCACATAAGATCATGATAAAGCATAAAGAAAACTTGAGGAGGTCTTGTTGAAACTGAAATAGAAAAAGGCACTGAATCTGATTCATTCTGTAGTGGAATGGTCTGCCAGAAAAATTTCCTTCACCAAAGAGGCTGTGGTCAGTCAAACAGGCAGTTATATGTTCATCTTGGAAGGATAATACCATATTTAATGGAAGCCTTGGTGAGCTGGAACATCACATCTCTTTCCAAATATCTCAGGAGCATTTACATTAGGCATATGGAGAACTGCAGCATCTTGTGAAACCTAAAGTGAGATGAGAAACTCCTAACATAGTTCAGAACTGTCTTCAACAGTGTCCACATATTTTTATCAATCAGCATGCTAGAGCAAAAAAACCCTTTTTAACTTTTGGCTTCTAGAGAAGAAATCTGTATCTTTATGTATGTTCATAAAGGGTTTATGTATACATACTTTTCCATCTGTGACATGATCCAATGGAGACTTTGTCCATGTTAGTGCAGCACTGAGGTCAAGTTCATATATTTTCTTTTCAACAGGGGCTAAATGCACAGATACAGGAATATATCATCATGCTCCTGGTCCAGAGGGAGCTCTTGCAGGAAGATGGATGACATGATTCCACTGTAGAGGCAGCTACTAAGTAATCCAAGTTCAGGCTTATGTGAAAACAATGGAAGAAAATGGAAAAAGGGCAGTTTTGTGACTAAGCAGATAGGTGGAAATATTAACCTTTGCCATCAGATCTGAGTTTATTGAAAAGTTGTTTCTGAAGTTTTAAAGATGGTGTCCTCTCTACGCAACCAGTTAATTTCTTATAAATATAACAAATATTTCCCACAAGATTTTTATACCCTTGAGTGTGACACACTGAAGATTATTTTGCAAAATATGAGACAAGTTTTTCTAATGGAGATAAAAATCTTACTATTGCTACTGCTTGTGTAATCCTTCAGTAAAGATTTTGCTGCTTTATGACAGTTTGTGGAAGGACTTCTGTTGTCTCCTGCATTTAACAAGCAACTCCTGACAAGAACAGGAAAGTTAAAGTTCAAACTACAATCCAAATTCTCATTTTTTTAACTTCTCAACTTTCACTCTATTCAATTTATGTATTAAAAATCCCACAGAAACAGCATCATATACGTTTGTAGGTTTTCTGCTGGAAGTAATTTGAGTAGTGCTATGCCTGGTCATAGTCATAGAGAGGAACAATAAAAAGGAACAACTCACGTCTTTGGATCTTGAAATATCTCAGCAAGCAACAGCTACTATCCATCTACTTTTGGTTGAGATGAAGTGTAAAAGGAACAGGAAATTTGAACATGGTCTTTTTCATGATACTTCCCACCCTCTCCTAATGCACTGTGATTCTGGTGTTTTCACTTAATTTCTTAGGTTGACAACACAGACTTTTCACAGAAAAGGAGCGAAACTCATGATGTTGGTTCCCAGATTTATTCATTTTCTATACAGCCAGATTTTTCCTGATGCAGTGCCTGACATAAGGCTGTAGTTTAGTCCAAAATGCCATTGTCTGCTCCTAGGTGTTGTGAGTATTTTAAATTTTCTTCCTGAATTTACTTCTTCTCTGTGTCTTACTTGACATGTTTCCTGCATGTAGACTAACAAGAAATGCAGGGGATTCTGCATGGAGTCACCAGAGAAAATCTTGGACAGAATCCTCTAGAGAATATTGCCAAAGTCAAAAGAAGACTCACAGCAATGAAGTAATTAATTCCTTCTCTTGCCATGGAATGGTAATTAAACATAAAAAACATTAGCTAGAAATGTAGAAATGCTCCAATTTGCATTTTTTTTTTCAACATTTGGCAACTACGGATAATGCATTCTTTTGAGATTTAGTGCATGCTTCTAACAATTAATTGAACCTGTGGGAATTTTTTCTTCTTTTTTTTTTTTTTTTTTTTTCCAAATGTGAACGAGAGGGCACAGTCACACAGGAAAATATCTGCTCCAGATTTGTGCTGCATTTTGCTGGGGTAGAGTTAATTTTCCTTATAGGAGTGGGTATAGGGCTGTGTTTGGAAATTGCACTGGAAACTGTTGATAACACAGGGATTCTTTTGTTACTGCTGTGCAGGGCTTACATGAGCCAAGGCCTTTTCTGCCTCTTGCATCACCTCACCAGCGAGTGGGCTGAAGGTGCACAAGGAGTTGAGAGTGGACACAGCCAGTGCAGCTGACCACAACTGACCCAAGAGATACTCCAGACCATATGGCACCATGCTCAGCATACAAAGCTGGGTGAAGGAAAAGGAAGGGGGGATGCTCAGAGTGAAGGTGTTTGTCTTCTTAACTGTTACACATGATGGAGCACTGCTCTTCTGGAGATGCCTGAACACCTGCCTGTCCATGTGAAGCAGTGAATGACTTCCTTGGTCTGCTTTGCATGTGTGCATGGCTTTTGCTTTACCTATTAAATTGTCTTTATCTCAACCCACCAGTTTTATCACTTTTACCCTTCAGATTCCCTCCCCCATCCTATTGGGATTTAGGTGGGGGAAATGAGTAAGCAGCTCTGTGGGGCTTGGTTGCCAGATGGGAATGAACCATGACATAAACCATAGAGAAACATAAAGCAATCCATGTCCTACAAAGTCTTACGTGCACCTGCAGTCTGATGACTTCCATATACTTATTATTATTATTATTATTAATGATGCAATTCATGTAGAAGGTGTTGCTGAATGTATTAATATTTCAAAGATATAAAGAGAGCTGAATTTGTTTATTTTTTTCTGATCCTAGAATCAGTAAGTACATTCCACTTTACTTTCATAGATTCAGTTATTAAGCAGTTTTGAATCTGAAAACCCTAACAGTGTTATTTCACGGGAGATGGTGTATAAGTCTTTTGACAGGAAATTTTAAAATGACACTTTTATGAACTACATATAATATTTCAAAACACTAGTTTGAGTTGACCACAGAAAATCTTAAATGCAGTGAGAATTCCTAATCTGTATATCCACAATCCTAGAACATCCAAAATAACTCAGGGGTCAAATTTGTATCAGACTGGGATCATGATTAAAAATAATAAAAGAAATCTGGCAAACACTTTCATTTCTTTGAGTTACAGAAGTTTTTAAAAAAATCTATAACCTATGACAATAAAAATTGTTTACATTAAATCAAGTGGAGTTTGTTTTGCTGAGTATTTGTTGGCATTCAACAGCAGTAATACTAATCCAAGAATGTAAGTAAAGAGATGAGAGAAGGAATAGGCAAAATGTTGCTTTCACTCATTGATTTTTTGCTTGACATAACATTTGCCAGTTGTTTTAGGCTTTGTACCCTGCAGTTGGAGAAGATAACTAAACAGTGCTATCAGTTTTTCTGATAAGAAACTAGAAATACAACTTTTTTACCAAAAT
Source organism: Xenops minutus (assembly GCA_035221455.1). Lineage (NCBI taxonomy): Eukaryota > Metazoa > Chordata > Aves > Passeriformes > Furnariidae > Xenops > Xenops minutus. The sequence continues at coordinate 41,619,902 of JAWWEE010000001.1, read as the reverse complement.
ATTTTCCACTAGCTTTTGACTATCCTACACCATTGTGAGATATTAGTGAAATCAAGAAAAAATTATGAAGAATGATATTATCTAACATAGTTTGAGGTATGTCAACTTACTACAAGACATTCAATTTTTTAAGAGAGGAGTAAGTCCTTGTGAATAGGGGAATTTATTTTTTATGGCATTATCCTATTGTGTTAACACTTAAATATTTTTTAACCTTTCTTGAGAAAGTGTTTTTCTTTTCATATGTATCTCATTGTATGACCTTCCATACATTTATTTAAAAGAAAAAGAGACTTTCTTTAGCCCTTTCGTATTCAAAAAAAGTTTTATTCCTGTCTTTTATTAAATGAGACATACCAGAATTTGAACAGAAAGAATTGTATTCTCACCTTCATGTACTGTTTCAGTAGTGAGTGTTCGGAACTTCAATACTTGTTTTTGCTCTTGAGTATCTTTCCTCTCATCAGTTTCTTTAAAGTCACTGTTTTTCTGTTTCATCCTATTACCTCTTTCAAATTATGTTACCCAATCCCTTCCTTTCTTCATTTGCATCTTCTTTCTGGCAATTCTCATCTCACTTAAAACCAGCTGCCTCTGCTGGTTTTTTCATTTCTTTTTGTTAAAAAAAAGATATCATTTTGATAACAAGTTATTTTCCAGATCATAGTGGCTATATCAAACCTATACTTTAAAGCACAATTAGCTGAGTTCTAGTTCTTACATTAAAAATTAGTTAAGCCAAGCTACTTAATGCATTAGCAAAAAAAAAGGGAAAACTGTTTTAGTTTCTTGCACTACTTTTAATAACAAGGCCTTAATTTTTTCTTACCCTGCTTAAAAAAATGACACTATTTTACGGAAGAGCAGGTACATAGTTTTTTGCCTTAACAGTTGGGAAATTAAGCTACGCCAGCTTGCCTGACATCAGTGAGAAATTGCACCAAAATCTATTAAATGCAGGTATGACAGAGTGGAAGTCTGTTAAACTGTATTTAGTGAATGGAAAAAGACAAAAAATCCAATGCTTTTTCAGATTTCTTTTTTCCAGAACAATTAAGATAACATGTTTATGCATGCCTTATGGTTCCTTCACATCTGAAATGATAGGAAAGCTTTACAGAGCATTACGGAAAGAGCAGGAGTTATTAACAGATCTAGCCTTTGGGAACAGTCTGTCTTATCAAACCATGAAGTTTGAGTTTATTCAGCCCACTCTGTGTCCATAGGATAGAGAAGGGTTGCTGACCTCCTGTCAGGTGTTCATCTGACCTGTCAGCTTCCAAAAAGCTGTGCTTATGTCCCAATGAAAGCAGAATTTGTCAGGTTTTCTTTGCTTTTCCTCTGTAATAGAAATAATGAATAAATCTGGGCTGTTAGTGTTTGGGGAGCTTTTAGAAAGTAAACTCGGTAAGGGGAATTTATTTGAGCTGTTAGGTGCCAAATGACACCTGGAAAGCATTAGTACATTGTCTATTATGATTGAAGTACCTTGCAAATGAGGTCTTGCCTGTTTATAATGAACATTACAGATTTTGATAAAAAATATGGTGTTGTTAGTTTTGTAGTGTCCTCTGATATAATTGAGTAGGATGATGAACACATTCCTCACAAACACAATGGACTCTTTTGTCCTGAGATGCATACATTAATGTGATCATTTCCTCACATTAATCTGCTGTGGACAAAGTTTCAAGGATTGAATTGCCCCAAAGGACTATATAAGACCATTCCTGAAACCTGCTCCCACAAGCTTTCCACATCACCAATTTCCATCCTGCCTGGGGGGAACTTTCTTGTGGCTGACTGCCACCCTTGCATGGTGCCCTCACAGCTCAAGCACCAGAACAGCCCTGCAGCACTCACACCTGTCCCTATCTGTATACAGCCCTACTGCTGATCCTGGTAGGAGTCAAAACCCTATATTGTAGCACAGTATGAAAATATTGTTAACCATTTCTTTTGCACTAGCATAAAAGGACAATCATGCACCTCAGCAGCCAAGGACAATCCATTAGAGATGCATCAATGCAATGGACTAGGAAAATTGAAGGTATTCTCTAAAACACTGTCATGGAAATACCCTCATGAATGCAAACTTTTAAATCAAAGTATCTGGCTATGGTTCTCTCATAGTAAGCAATATTTTTCATACTGTTTTTAGCTCAGGACATGGCTGAGAACATTACAACAGTGAAAGCATATCCATTTGATTAATGGAAAAGCAGTTTGGAAGTTAAAAAAACTGACAGATTTCTGGCCATTAAACAGAACAAATAATAATATTTAAAAACACCACTGTGTTTGGCAACTGATTTCTGCTTCTGAGCCAGAAGCAATAGTATCAAATTTTACTATGTACCACTGCAAACACTTCAGTATGTGGAGTCTTGAGTGCTAGTGTCATTCCTGACCCCAAACTCCTCCTCATCGCCATGTCACTATCTTGCTTATGAAAACAAAATTGTTTCTGTGACAACACATCAGCCCAGATTTGGAGAATAACAAAGTGTTTTGGAACAAGCAAGCAGGGAGGATGTCTGTTCATTAATTAAAGATCAGTTAAGAAACTTCTGCATATTTTTCCAAGGATGATGAAAAGTCTTAAGCTTTAGAGGCTACTTCCATACATCCTATGGAAGTTATCAAGACAAAAATTATTCCGAACAAACAGGTGTGGTGGACTAGCCTTGGCTGGCTGCCACCCAGCTACTCTTTCCTTCTCCTTTCCAGGACAGGGAGAGAAGATAAAATGGCAAGCTCATTGATGGAGATAAGGATAGGGATACCTGTCACCAGTTACCCTTATGGGCAAAACAAACTCAACTCAGAGAAGATTGATTTAATTTATTGCCAATTAATAACAGAGTAGGAACAAGGGGATATGGAATGGGTATTGTGGTCAGTACATAGCACTTGTCTCTACCATTTCTTCCTCCTCACACTCTCCCCTATTCCAGAATGGCTCCTTTCATTCCTTTAGGGAGGAACTACTTCAGTGTGAATCCCTTATGGATCACATGTTCTGCCAGAAAACCTGGTCCTGTGTGGGCCCCTCTCCACAGGCTCCAGTTCCTGCCAGGCTCCCCATTGGTTGTAGCTTCCTTCAAGGACATGTCTGCAGCAGTGTGGGAATGTCCAGGGTCTGCAGGTGGAACTTTACTCCACCGTGGACCTCTATAGGCTGCAGGGGCACAGCTGCCTCATCATGGGCTGCACATGGACTGCAGAGGAATCTCTGGTCTGGCATCTGGAGCACCTCCTCCCACTCCTTCTTCTTAGACCTTGGTGTCCACAGGGCTGTTCCTCTCACATATTCTCAGTCATCTCTTCAGCTGCTGCGTAGCTGTTTTTTTTCACCCTTTCTTAAATCCATTATCAGAGAGGTGCCACCAGCATCACTGATGGTCTCAGCTTTGGCTGCTGGTTGCTCTGTTTTGGAACTGACTGGAGCCATTTGTCTGTCCAACATGAGGTCAGCTCCTGGTGTTTTCTCACAGAAGCCACCCCTGTAGCCCCTCTGCTACCACACCCTTGTCACATAACCCCAATATAACAGAACATTTGTTAGTCGGGGTCTTACCCAAAGGAAAATTTACACCTTTTGCTCATCCAACTGAAATCATCAGGAATGTTTAAGAATTAAATTTTGTTTTAAATTACTCACAGGTTGCAGAGAGACATAACTGTGACTTCTAAAGGCAGCATATCAACAAATAGCACCATACAATGAACTGAACTGTCTTGCCAGGTAGCTTGGACCTTTAAATGAAAATACACAGAAATTATAAGAAATGAAGAAGAAATAAAAATAGAATTACTTTGAGAGGCTGCTCAGAAAATTTGCTGAGGTCTCCTCAAAATCAGTTATAAGATTTCTATGAACCTCCACAGAACACAGATTTTGGCCTCCAAATTTGCATCAGGCAAGGACATGGGACAAGACACATGCTAAAAATACACTGCAAAGCATGATGGAACTTGGCATTGACTAGGATGGAATTAATTGCTCTACCTGGTTTGTCAGCCCCATGATGGTCAATGAATACAGGGAGGAAGAAAAAGGCAGCTTCTACTTGACACCTGAGTGGAATAAGTAAGAGTTTGTTAAGAAAGTTTTGGACTTCTTTTACCTCCAAATCTAATTTCTCGTGAGCGATGTCTTTTCAAACCCAGAGCCTGACAGTTGGAAATGTCTATACTGACAACAATAATCGTAATTTCTGCTTTTCCTTATAAATAGTTTATGCCCTTTAATGGTCTGATGGCCTTCTTTAATAAGCTTATTAATTAAACATAGCATTATATTAGCCCATGTATAAAGACTGATGGAATAACAATAATGTAAATAATTTACATTTTCTTCAGACTGTTCTGTAGTATCTTTCTGGAGGAAGTGAAGTAATTTATAGCTTGCAGAACTTTCAATTTATGAGCCAGGATCACTCAGAGAGATGGAGAAAACACAGAAATATTTGTTTCTCAACAAGAAATTCATATAAAATACAAGTAGAGCACAAAACTAGGTAATAAATTATCCATTTAGAAAATATACCAACTGTCAATGCAAGAAAATGCTTCAAAATGTGCCAAGTGGTCATGGGCTTCTCTGTTCAGGTTTTTTTGAAAAGAGGAAGAGCAGCTTCTGTTAGAAGCAGCTAGAAGTTTTCCTCCATCCTATAGAGCAGAGCCAATAAGGGTCAGATCCAAGGAAAACTACTTGCTTCTGAATCATTAAGAAATGTCCCCACCATGTGAAAACATATTTAAGAATGGGGGAGTTGTTGCACAGTGGGAAATTTGCAGCCATGGATTAACAACACCACAACGCAGACATCAAGGTCAGTGCAGGACAAAGAACCAGGGGGAGGGACCCCAGGGATCAGGGAAAGGACCTAAAGTTATGATTCCCTTACTACTGTGTTGACGACCATGGTGATTACGAGCTGTAATCTCAAAGTCCATGGGATCCATCAGGGTGCAAAGACCCTCCTGCCAGAGCAGGGGGATGCATGAAGGAGGCTGTTACCTCGTGGGAGGCCCCCAAGATGGAGCAGAGTCCTGCAAAAGATTTGCGGCCAAGACCCATGGAGGGAGAAGCCCATGCTAAGCAGGTACATCCAGGTTTTCATAAGAGACTGCACCCTATGGAATGACCCACAAGAGAGCAGAGGGTCTCTCTTGTGGGGGGAACCCCACGGAACGTAGGGGAAGGACTCAGAGTTATGATTCCTCTCTGACTGTGGCGACTACTGTGGTGAGGCAAGCTGTCCCCTTTGCAGCCCACAGGAAGACTCCTGAGACAGCACATTTGGAAGAACTGCTGCTTAAGTCTTGGACTCACATCTGCGAATGGCTGACCCAACAACAACTGACTGCCAACCCATTCCCTGTCCCCAGCAATACTGGGGGAAGGAGAGGAGCATGGACAGACTGAGGGGTGGTGGTGAAAATGTGTTTCTAAACTGGTTTTATTTCTTATTTTTAGTTCTTTGTTAGTAATAAATTTAAGCATTATTCTAAATTCTGCTTTGCCCGTGGTATTAATCAAAGCTCCTCTTTTAGTTGTTATGTGTACTTGTAAAGTCCTAGCTGTTTTTTTTTCTTCCCACTGTGAGACAAAAAGGCACCCCTTTTTGGGGAATCAAGACCTTGAAGCAGGTTTGCTGGACACCAGGCATTTATCCAGGCTCAAACCACCACACAAGTGAATTCAGCATAGTGGTGATCAAAAGATACTCCTTATGAAGTTGGCTGAAATGAAATAAAATGCAGGTCTTGCCATAATATCTTTTCCCAGTTGCGCCTGGAACAAAAGTCAGCTATTCCAGAAAGCACAGCAATAGCTAACCTTTGACTGGAGGCCATGAAGATGGGTGATCCTTAGTGATCCATGTACGGTCTGACCTCAATACTGGCTTTAACTGATGATAATATTTATCTGTTGCTTATATCAAAAATCTGAAGTAACAGAATTTTTTTAGCCCCTTTAGTTATTTTGTGTTTATTAGAGGAATGGAGCACCTTTCCTATGAGCAAAGGCTCAGAGAATTGGGATTGCTGAGCCTCGAGAAAAGGAGGCTTTAGGGTGACATAACTGCAGCCTTCCTGTACCTGAAGGCAGCCAGCAAGCAAGATTGGGAGCAACTACTTACAAGGGCATGGAGTGACAAGAGAAGGGGCAATGGCTTCAAACAAAAAGAAAGTAGGTTTGGAAGAGATGTTAGGGAAAAAATTCTTTATCGTAAGGGTGTCGAGGCACTGGCACAGAGTACCCAGAGAAGTTGTGGATGCCTGAAGCCTGGAAGTGTTCAAGGCCAGGCTGGATGGGGCTCTGAGCAACCTGATCTAGTGAAAGGCATCCCTATTCACAGCAGGGGGATTGGAACTCAATGATCTTTAAGGTCCCTTCTAATCCAAACCATTCTATGTTTCTATGATAATGACAGTGCCATTTATACATTTTATCTGAAGATGACTTTAGGGCTTTACTCCTGCATTTTGAAAGGAGGAAAGAATGGGCATAAAATTCATACATACTAACGTCTTTAAAAGATAAATCTATTAGCTGCTTCCAAAACCAATTTTCAAGTGTCCAAATGAAGCATGAAATTGTTGTGCCAAGGTTGAGAACAACATGAAACTTTCCTGCATACAGTTTAATATGCATTTATGCTTTAGGCTGCTGTGGTAATGCTTTGCATGACTATTGAAGTGAGGTGGTATGTCTACTGAAGGAACACTATTACATGCATGTTTTTTCACATTCCTGGAACACCTGTGAGTAAGGAAATTAGAAATGTTTCTTGGTATTCCTGTTATTAAACATAATGAATAAAATAACAGGCAGCTTTTTCAGATATTTTTCCTGATTTGTGCACTTGATTGTGGAAACATAATTTTTCTCCCCTTGTTTCCAGTTATCTTTTTCTCTCTTATGTAGTTGTGGGTTTTTTCGTTTGTTTTTTTTTTGTTTGTTTGTTTGTTTGTTTGTTTTTTTTTTTTAGTGAAGCAAAGTTGAATTCTTTCCTAAATCTCCAGATAATTAAGCTCAAAATTAAGAGATTTCTTTATATAAAATCTTACAAACATCTATCTGGATTGATTTTCAGTGGGTCTGGCATTTGTAGGTACAGCAGTTTCCTTTGCTTGAGCTAACTGGAGGAGCAGCAGCAGGCAGCCAAACTCTGCATGCTCAGCAGTAAAAGGGAAATGGGAAGAGATGAGGATATGAGTTTTGATTCTAGATGAGGGAGATGAGTGTTCTCTGATAAAGGGGGAACTTTCTACTCCACCCACCCCATTTCCCCCAAGCTAGTCCTGGCATTGGCACTGTGTCTCAGATTATTTAACTTGTTTTGTGACATTAGTAAATTAGATAGGGTCAGGACTCAGGTCTAAACACTGTCCTGGGACTGCCTGTTCTGATTTTTTGCTTTTTTGCTAGCATTCTGTCTGGCATGGTTTTAGGCAAACATCAGACTGCCATGGACAACACCCACTTAGGGTTCAGGGAACAGTAATTGGGCCAGGGAAAATTCTGCAGGCACTCTGGACTAAGCCACTCTGTTTTGAATGAAAAGGTGATTCTGATCACATCATGCCCTACTGCTTTTCTCCTGGGCTGGAGAATGAACTCTGTGCATCTTTCCAAAGTGCAAAAGGCTCAACTTCAAATCACCAAATTTATTCTGGTTTATTTTAGTTAGAATGGTTTAGGGAGCATTTACACAACCAAATATCTATGGATCAGAGGGGAAGGCAGTACCTGGTGTGAGAGCTCTAGTAAACAGTCAGCAGTAACCCAGCTGGCCAGCCGGTAGCTCTCTTTCCAGCAGGATGACATGATCCCAAATGAACAACATCTGTATGCAGACTAAATTCCAAGGTAAAGCACATACACCTGAGGTTTTTAGAGATCTTAGAAGCCAGCCCATAAATGGAGTATTGAAGAGAAATTAAGTGGTGTTTTCTTATCAGAAAAATTGTAACTTTGGTCCTGCGATCACTATAACACTAACATTAAAATTGAACAGTTTCTGTTGTCTATTATTCAGAGATTGTCCTTAATGAAGATTGTCCTTAATGACATCCTGTTAGGCAGGCCACCTATCCGGGGTTCTTGTCAAAGACTTATTTGTTAAAATTCATAAAGATGTCACTTATTACAGCTATTTACGGACATTGACAGGTATGTCTAATGAGAAGGGACAACACACAAATCTACATTTTTATTATTATTAATATTATTATTTAATCTGTTCAAGATAGTAATTTGCAAGCATATCAGTATTACTGACATTGGAGGGTCCCCAGAACAGGTGCTTTTGAACACTGATACAAAACTGCAATGCCTTCACTGACTTAGATGAAACCGAACTTATCTGTATGCACTGAAGAATTTTTCCTTTTGCCCTTTATTTTTACAGTCTTCTCTCCATGAAGAGCTTGCTCTCTGGTTGCATTTTAAGGAACAGAGGAGGAAAATGAAGGATTGAATCCCTATTTCCTCATATAATTTGCTTATCTGTGTATTTTGCCTCATTACTGCAAAGAGACAGACAGCTAAAGGACCCAAATAATGTCTGTGTGTGTGTGTGCAGGTATAAACGTAGGGGAATAGCAAACTTAAGATAGAGCACATTTCTGAATGCCAGAAAAATTAATGATGAGTCCAAAGGTCATACTAACAAAGTCAGGAAAATTTAAAGTGCAAAAAATCTCATAAAACTTTATTTTCATTAAACTTTATCATGAGCATAATTGAAGACATTTAACTCTCTCATACAGTGAACATCCATGCTCCCAAAAATAATTGATTCTACAGATAATTACCACTTGACTGAATCCTTGTTTATGGCTATTAGATTATTATTCAAGTGTACAATTTTGGATACGTAAATGTTCTGTGCCTGCTGGTGAAGAAGATCAGGTTAATGTGAGATATGCACAATATAATATTCAATTCACATACCATATTCAGGAACTGTAATAATCATCAAGAGAAATGGTTGGTTTTCTCCTTTTATTACCATCCTTTTCATGGGATGAAAAAATATTACATTAGTAGGTTTCACTTCTTAAATTTATGACTGACACTTTCCTTTTTCCCAGGCATAACAGGGGACAAATAAAGTAGTAAAAGCTGTGTCCAAGCTAGTCAAAAGAACCAAAAGAAGAGCTATCAATGAAAATAAGTACTGATTATTTCTTTGATAGTCCTGTTAACCCCTCAGCTCTCCCTGATTATTACTTTTGAGCTTATCAGTTTTATTTTTTCTAAAACATTTTACCTCCACTCAACAAACATCAGCATCCCTCAAAGAAGACATTTCTTTCCCTCAAAGATACTATTTCTTGATATCAGTATATTGTTTTCAGCTAGCCCGTCTAGTTTGATGGGATTCTCATTCTTCTGTGCTACCATTCAGGTGTGACCCTTCTTTACCCTGGAACCTGGCAGCTAGTAGCTGACTGAATCCCAAGGGGTATTCAACTTTCATGTTATTTGGTTTGGGTTTCATTAGTACAAAGTGGTAGGTCTTATTTGGCCAGTCAGTACATGTTTAAGACTCACTGTTGGGCACAGAAATCTTTATAATGCAGAGAAATCTGAGAGTTTGTATCTACATGATTTGTGTTCCTGCACTTGAATTTTAATTTAGTAACCCACAAGGTAAAGTATATTTTTAATAATTTTTGAGTAATCAGCACAAACCTACAAATACAGAGAAAGGGTAGTTGATCTGCCTGTTTAATAATGATTGGCCTCCTCCTTTTTATAATCCAGACACTCACATGAGCACACACCCTTTAATGCAGAAGTGGTGTGCCCAGTCAGTCACAAGTGTTCTATTATGTGGGTGTCATTGAGCTGCTTTATGAAATGCTCCTCACATCCTAAGATATCATTCTTACTGAAGATATACTGTGCAACAGTTACAGTTGAAATCACAGGGTCATAGAGGTCTACATTTGTTACAAACCAAACATCACCATGAATGCTTTTTGTTGTATTTAGAACAGAAGTGTAAACTTTGTGGAGGCTAGAAAAACTCATTAAAATGGAAATGTAAACATTAGAACAAATTAGCATGGCTTGTCTTGGAAAAGCAAGTAATTAGCTGCATTTCTCAGCTTCAGGCTAGCCATACTTTATTTACATAGAAACACAGTGGTTTAGCTTTTTGAAAAGCAGAATTAAGAAAAAGTTGCATCATGTATTTTCTTGTGTTTCCCCTAATCAGTCAATGCTATGGTATGTTCCAAATCATTCAATATCCAGCAAATCATATTTATCTCATCTTACCACAAGGGCTGTAGGAAATTCTTATTCTCATTCACAGTTGGCACCGAGCATTTTTGACAAAAAGAAAACAATTTTATTAAGTATAATAATTTTATCCAAAATAGCAGGTACTTTAGAAAGAAATTCCTCTATTACATTTGAGAATGTTACAGTAATGATCAGAGAACAACAGCATATACATTCCTTCCTTTAAAATCTTTTATTCATCATCAAAGATCACATTGAACACTGGAAGTTCTCATTGAAAAAATGAAGGAAAAAAAGATTTGCTTAAGATTTCTTAAAGTTGATAACAGTCAAGTAGAAGACATTGCTGAGAATTTGTAACAGGGGTCTTTCACATATGGATTGATTGCAGTGCAGGAAGGCAGGAGTGAATGAACTAGCAAAAATGTCTTCCACCAGCCTTAAAAACAGGGATGCTGGGACGAAAATGAACAGCATGACAGACCAGGAAGGAAGGTCTTCACGAAGGAACTTTCACATCAAAAGGATTCTTCCCCCAGTCATTCCTGGGGAAAATGGGGACTCCTCTTCCTTCACTCTCTGTTCTGCCTGCCTAAAAAAATGTGAGAGGAAAAGGAGTAAGAAAGGGAACAAATGATAGAGGAGGGATGACAAAGCTCTCTAAATCCATGATTATATTGCACCAACACTCCTTGTGTGTAGGTACAAATGAACACCCTAAAGCAAGGCTATGGAGACAATTTTCAGCTGTGGCTGAGCATGTCTGTGACCTAGTCCTAGACTGCAGCATCTGTCAGAACTAAAAGTGATGTAATCCACAAAATGACTATCTTTCCCCAAGTTAAGGCCAAATCTTGAATTCTTATCTACAATGGTAACCATCCTGGGTTTCAAACTGGAAAACTGAAGTCAGTATGACACTTCTTGGGGAAGGATACTTATTTTGAGCAAGATGGTTTGGATCTGACTCTCACAAATAATTAATTATTCAAACTACTGGTTATAAAAGTCCCATATCTTCAGCAAACCCCTCAGTTTTCTGTAAGTCATAATCATCCACACATAGAGAAAGTGCTAATGTCTTAACACCTCACATGCTGCTTTCTTCCACTATTTCACAACTACTCTCTCCTCCTCTATTATTTCAGTAGCATAAGGTAAAATTAAAGCAGTTGTTATCAGTTTCCATGTGTCTTGAAGATTCCAGTTTCTATTTCAGATTTGTGTGGAAAAGCTCATACATGTTTTCTAGCTGTGTTTTCATGTGTTTTAATGGGAGCAAATTACTTCTTCCTGTAAGACAGTCTGATGAAAGAAATTATGGAGGCCCAAGTCCCACAGAGTTGCCTGGTTTGGACATAAGGCTACACTGGCATTGAAAATTTCAGAGTAAGGTTAGACTTTCTGGATGACAGTTGAAAGGTCTTATTTCCAATACACTTACTTGGAATCACACTGGAAGATATACCCCCAAAGGACATGGCAGGATGATTCTAATTTGGAAAAATGGTACCAGGACTCTGCCATACACTGAGGCAATCTATTTACATCCTACTGGATTCATATCACTTGGGAGAACACTGCAAAAATCCTGGCTTTCCCTTCTAGTGCTAGCTGCAGCATAATACTAAAAATAGTCATATATTCAGATACCTGTACTATGAATTGTTCCTGGGGCTAATGTTTTGGAGGCTTTTTTCCTCATGGCTAAGACTTACCCAAATTTTGGTAAGACATCTGTTAAATGAAAGAATACTGAGCTCTTTCCAAACCACAGGGATAGTAATTCCAGTAGTTAATAACAAATGATGAAATAATACATACTGAGCAAGGCTAGCAGAGTAATTATCGGCTCTTAATAAAGCTAAAGTAGAGAATAATAGACGACTTATTTAAAATGAAATTATATATTTTTCCACCAATGACAACCAGTTTCTGGACAATACCACCACAAATGAATCTGAGTACATTTGTCCACATACTCTTAAACATAAATCATTGCTGACAATGACACTAACAATATAGTAGGAACATCCTCAATCTGCTTAATGGATGAAATTCAGCTTGTGAAGAGAGCCTGAATAGGGCCAGGCAAGAAACATGACCACTGAAATTTTAGATAATGAAATAACCAGAAATTCAGAATATGCTCAGAGAATGCAGGCTCAAATTCCTCTTGAAGCTGATATGCTACTAGTCAAACACAATAATTTGTGTTTTGGGTTTTTTTTTTAATAATACAGTTTTCTGAATTTATACTGTGGGCATATAGCTGTCAAAACAAAATAAATTAATTGTTATATGTTACATGTTGCTGTAAATTGTCCCTAAACCTCAGATCCTGAGCATAAATAGATCCCCAAACCACCATTTTTATCTTCACTGAAGGTTATTTTGGATTTTTGGCACAGTGTTTTCATCCAGAATTTACATATTAGATTGTGCTGAGCACCTCATATAAAACTTTTAACTCATGTTGAAGCCAAGGCTTTTGAGAGGACTCAACAGCACAGGGAAGTGTGGGTCTGAGCCTGATTCTGGGGAAGGCATTCCTGAGCAGACTCATCTGCCACTGACCTCTTGGGGAGGTAAGGACATGGCTGTGTAACAGCATTGACCTTTGCAAGGCTGGAATGTGTGTCGGGCTGGGGGAGTATTCAAAGGTTTAGAGAAATGGGCCTTTTTTGAAAACACTATTTATAATATTTTATTTAAATAATGTTATTAAGTAGTATTGAAGAAAAAATGCTCTCTGAACTCAGATGTGTAATACCTTTCTTATCTTTGTTGTATACGGCATGATACATATTTTTTAAAAAAAAAAAATTGTTTTTCTAGAAAGGAACTGGTTTTCCTATATCTGTTTTTTAAGATACAGTAAAAATTTCAGAAGCATGGTTTTCTTTGGGTGTTTTTCATTGAAATTGGTTCTTTTTCCACTGAAATTCATACTTAGCAAATTGTAATGTTGTGCTTTCATTCATATTGTGGTAGTTACATAGACAATCAATTTGAGAGGCAAAAAGGAGCTTTGAAGTAAATGGAGCTGGACACATTTTCAAATATTTACCCAATGCTTCAAAAAGTGGAGGTTTGAAAAATAAGATGTTAAAATATTAAAGATCTATACCAACAACAACAACAAAAGCGCCAACCCCATTTTAATGGAGATTCATGACCTACATGAAGCTTTCAAAATTAGAAAGTATCCATTCACACACTTGCAGTGAAACGATGTGAAATCTAAATTGAGTCCACAGAAGATCGCTACCTGCATAGTTTACTGTATTGATATCTCCTTGCACTATCTCAGCTGGTTTCTTCCAAAGTTAAACCTAGGATAGACAATTCTGAGCCATATCAAATTTGTTTGGGATGTATCTTGATGAAGATAGTGGAATTACACTAGGATAAACTTGGTATAAGATCTCTTAAATTTAAAGGACTTGTACATATAAACTATTTTGGAATAGTTTAGCTGGATTGTTTGCGAGAGACTTTTAAGAACTGAAATTTAAATATGGATGGGGATACAGAAAGCTAACTGCATGAAAACTGCTTCTTACTGGTGCATAACTGTTGGCTTACTGCCTCATCTTTTTAAGGAATACAGAAGTTATGCCCAACTACAATCAATACCTTTTGTCATAATGTTGAATCCTCTGACTGAAACATACTGAAATGCATGATCTTTTCCTGAATTGCTGTTATTATACCCTGAAATACTAGGATTTTGGTTTCCAGAAGTACTCAATTTCTATTTAAAGTTTCTGTCTTTTGACAGATTATATACCCTTGTAATTTCAGGCTTCTACTTTATTGATTCCCAGTCCAAATCAATGTCATTTGTTTTAAATTATTGTTGAGCTTATATGGGTTTTAATGCCAGCCTGTTATACACTTAAAAGAGTGGTTTCATTGCCCTGCTTTCTTTTTTCTTATTTCTTTTTCTTTCCTTTTTTTTTTTTTCTTATAGTTTTTTATTTTTATTTCTGAAAACCACATGAATAGGGTTATTTTAATCTATTCCCTTGATAATTCTGACAGTTCTCTCATTCAGTTCTCCCAGTCTGAAGTTTTTTTTTCCTTGAACTGAATGACTAAAATTTCACATGATATTCCGAAGGAAGTACCACCACTGTGATGTGAATATTTTTGGTTCTCAAATACAAATGTCCCAACTGATGTATCCTGTAGACCTTTTTTTCAGTGACAAATGGATGCTTTGGTCTTGTGATTGCTAATGTACTTTTTTTTTTTTTTCCCTCCACCAATTCCAGAGTTGAATTCTCAATTTACAGTCCAAAGTCCTGGATATGTAGGTACAAAATGCTTATACTTAGAGCTGATATGTTTTGTTCTATTTCTATAATTCCTATATTTACAGGTATCTTGTTGGTTGGTTGTTTTTTCCTGAATTGTATTACTGTTGCTACTTTCCATTTTGCCTCCCACAGAGGTATCATCAGAACATCACCTTTGCACACTCCATTGTTTTTACTGTAGACATCATTATGAAATTATATGGAAGAGTCCAAAAACTTGTGGTATCATTTTCCAATCCCCATGCGCAACTTAGCAAAACTGACACAACATGCTGGCACTTTGACTGTTTTCATAAGACCAAAAATGTCTCATTGAAACATACACAGCAAAATTCTTGAGAATCCCTTAAGAAAACCTGCCTTGAATACCAAAAGTAACACTGAAAAAAACATTAGCTGTGAGGTGTTCTCTGTGCTCATTTTTCTTCCAAACTGTTTAACATATCATGTTTTATTTTGTTAAATGGATGTATGCATCATAAATACAGTGTAATAAAAGTAACAGTGATATTGATACTCCTATTGGGAATGTAAATCTTACATTTCCTGCTTAAGATTCCCTAAGACACTGGTACATGCTTAATTTTATTCAAGTGAATATTTCCAGTGAATCATTGAAATTACCTTAGGAAGGGAGTTATGTAAAAATAAATCCTTGCAAGATCCAGGTACCGTTGGAGTCAACTTTGGAATTCATAGTCTGATCCAAAGGTGATGGCTAGGGGACTGTATAATGTATTAAACTGAAAACCTTAAATTGAAACAAATTCTTATAACATTCTGACACATTTAGCTTGCCTCCATAGCTAACTACGAATGCTCTATCAGCCTGAATTTCCTGTTTGCCCATTTCAGGTCATAAGACCTTTTGAAATAAGCCATGCATGTTCCTTCAATCATCACATTTTACCAGAGGAGGTTGAAAACAGACAAAGAGCATTCATTAAATTTATGCAAATGCATAACTTGACAAAGATTTGTGAAACATCCTTGGTATTCTACTCTTAAATTATTTTTATCCATGTATTGAAAAATTAAAACATTATTATAAACTAGCAAGTTCTTATTCAGTCTTCAAAGTACTGCATTAATGTAAGCAAGATACTGTATGAATAACATAATTCCAGCACTCCAGATGTGGACATGGAATTGATAGGTATGCAAACACAGAAAAAAGAAATTTTTCTAATGGAATTTAAAAGAGCTGTTACGAAGTTGTAGGAATATAACTCTGATGCCTTTATACTGTCTTGACTGAGAAGAATGAAAATAATAGTGACTCTGAAAGAGTTTCCTCTGTCTGATGATTTAGAGAAGAGGACTAGGTGACATCTGGAGACACAGGGGCCAATAAAGAGGATTCAATATGCTTGAAGCAGGTCTTGCTGAGATCCAGCTTAGGAGTTCCCATCCATGGTACCAGAATGCAAGTAATTCTTTCAATCTACCGTAGAAACAAAGTAATGAGAGTTTTTAGGACTGGAATGGTCTTTCTCTTTCATTACTGAAATGGTAGGTACAGACTGGGGCTTTTCAGAGGAGTGAAATGCATTTTTATCAGGTTGGAAGTGGGTTTATCCTTGTTGCTGTTCTGTGGGTGAGTAGGGTGTAGGACAGATCCCCAGCACATTAGAAATGAAAGCAAACTGCAAATAAAGTAGCCTCCAAAACAGCTGAGAGGTGACATTAGATGTGCCACTGATAGCACTTTGCTGAATGAAGAGGCACATCTTTTCTTTCCATGCTGAAATATGACACAAGGGGAGACAAGCAGGACTGGAGTAAAGACATAATTCACATTAGGAAAGTCATAAACTGACAGTAGAAAAAAGAAAGGGAAAAAAAGTATATGTGTCTGCCAAATAATTCCCAGATAGATAAAAATTAAGTAATTTTAATCCTGTCTGTCATTTCTTGTAATTTTTGAGTGTCTAAGACAAGAAAGAATGATGCATCATCACTGATCAAAACTTTGCTGATATTGCTTACAAGAAAAACCTGGCTTGGGAAATTTTGAAGAACCAAAGCTAAAGGGAAGATCAAAATCACATAGAAAAACTCCTAAAAACCCCTTTTTCTCTCCAGAAAATTTGCACACTAAAATACATATCTAAGAGACCAGTTCAGTGTCTTCATTGTTCATCTGAAATACTTAAATTCCAGAAACCATAGATTTATTTAAATTCTTCACCCTAATTAAAATTTAATTGCAACAGATTTATTGGAAATGAAGCACTTCAAAAAAGTCTTTAGATCTTTGTAATTGGTCATTATATTATTTTTATTCATTTCTCTGGAGAGAAAATGGTTTCTTTGGCAGCTCTTCACCAAGAATGATGAATCATTCATATGATGTTATGATACAATGACTATCACAATGCACAAGTCTCGCCCTTTTTCACCCCACCGCACCGTGTCTTGCCTCAGTTCACTAAACTGTGCACTTTTGATCTAGCCCATAGCAATCAAAATGAAATTTGAGTTCCCATAGATCGAGCATCCCTTCCAATGTGCTGAACTCAAGGTAATAGTGCTCTCAGTACAGTCCTTAGAGCATACCAAAAAGTAGAGGCAAAAATAGTATTTGCTTTTGTGAACCTGCATTCATCTCATATCCTTTTTTGTTATCCATTGTTTTCCTTTGTGACTTTTCTGATTTCATGACATTGTGACTATTTCTAAAGCTGACTTTTTATTCTCGTCCTCATCTTTATCTAGATGGCTTGCTAGCCCTTTTGACACCTTCATGGTATCAGCTGTAAACAACGTAAATGGAACCTTTATACCATCCTCTGTTACTATAGAAAATATCAAATATAACTGAGTTCCCAGAGAGTCTCCCTTAGAGCCTTTAAGATACCTTCTAATATTGGTGATAAGTATGTGTTATCTGTGATTCTTTTCTGGCCAATTGCAAACCTATCTGATGAAGACTTGATCTTCACCACACTTCCTCAGCATGCTTCTGAGAATCACATAATCATAGAATACCATTTGTGACAGCGACAAAAATTGTTCTGAAGTCAAACTATCTTATATTTGTCACTTTTCCCAAAGCTTGTTTGTCTTGATTTACTGCGGAAGAACTAACGTTAGATAGTTTTTATCACCATCTTGCCTTCTAGATACTTAAAGTGACTGCTTAATGATTTGTTGCAGGGATTAAATTTAAGTGCTGTGAGGTATAATTTTTCAAGTCCTCCATACTCTCCCTTTCAAGGATAAATAATATGTTTGTTATTCAGTTCTTCACAATTCCTAGACTTAATTGCTAGTGGTTCAGCTATTACATTGTCCAGTTCCTTTACTGCCCGAAATTGATTCAGGACTTCCTTGCTTGGATACATTTATTTCACTTAAAATGTATTTAGCCCAGGTTATTTTTGAGGAGTTTTTGCACATTTTATTTTTGAAAATAATGTATTTAAAGATCTGGATACTATCAATAATTCGTTTTGAAACTGAGAGAAAGGTATTTATTGTTCAAGTTTTCTCTGCCTCATTCACTTTTAACTCCCCTTTTGTTTTTTTCTTTATTAACTGATCTATACTTGTCTTTCTTTTAATCAATAGTACAACATTTTTTTTATTCTGTGTCTCATTACAGTTTGTAAGGATATTGAATAAAACATAACATCAGTTTTGCATTTCTATAGTTTCATTGGTGTAACTCCATGTATACGACAACTATGATTTGAATAACAGAATTGTCCTACTATTGCCCTCAAGGATTAAATTATTACATGAAAGAATTAGTAAAATAACTACCTTTTACACTAAGAATTACACCAGGATACTGCCTAACAATTGCATCTTTTCCTTTTGTTTTGTACCTCTCAACAAGTTTAGTAAGGTTATATCAATTTGAAAAAAAGAAAATTTAGAGTTATATATCTTCCCAGTTTTGTTTAATCTCTTATGTAATAGAAACCAGTTAGATATGCAATTATACAGAGAGAACTTTCTCCTATATATTTTAAATTAACTTCTGAACTCTGCCTTTTTTTTTTTTTTTTTTTTTTTTGTGAACATACAGCAAAATATCTACAGACTAAATGCAGTACAGTCCATAATAAGGGTGACCCCTTAACCTGACAACACTTCAGAGCTTGTGCAGTTGTACAACTAAAAATGCAATTAAACCAATTGGTCTTCAAGGTACATACAAAACTCTGAGTTATAAAGACTGGACTTTAATCCCCTAAAGGCAAATCAGAACATGACCCCATTGCTCCAGTTGCGGGCTTGAACACCTCCTTCAGTTTCTTCTTTTGAACTTTTATCCTTAATTTTTTTCTGACAACAATCCTCTTGGTGCACTGTGTTTCTCCCAGACCACAGGCAATGATGATGGGGTGTTCTATAACAAATAAAACTGAAACACTCAAGGACTCACCTGTCAGCTCTGGTCTGTGCAGATATAGGTGGAGACCTTGATGGTGCCTCCATGGGATAATTGCATTGCATCCACACAGATGTATATGGTGCTAGGATTGTAGATCTCATGTCCATAACATGGCAAGGAGGATGACCTCCTTCCATTGATCCCTTCTATACACTTTCTTTAAGTTCATACAAGTCTTGAATACATTTTGTCTTTGGAGCCAACAGTTTAAAAGCAACCATACAAATGACAAGGCTTGTGGTTTTTTTGTTTGTTTGTTTTGTTTTTGTTGTTGTTTTTGTTTGTTTTGTTTTGTTTTGTGTTTTTTTTTTTGTTTGGTTTGGTTTGGTTTGGTTTTGCTTTGTTTTCCTGAAACATGAGAATATGACTTATTTGAAAGAGTTTGCATAGTTTGCTCTCTTTCTCCTATCAGATGATAATGACACTATTGCATAAGAGTATTGCAGATCTTTTCTGTAAATTAAATGTTTCAGCTATAGAAATAGTGTAGACAGTGTGAACGGGATAGCATGCAGCTGCACTGAGGTATCTGACTGGCATACGTGAATCCTATAACATCAGATGAAATAATACAAAACCCAGTTACAGAAAAATGCATCTTGCACACAAGTAAGAAATTCCTCCTTGAATCACATCTGACCTTCCAAAAGACTATAACCATTTCTTGTCCAATTGAACTGAAAATGGTGGAAGTGAATGTGATGAGTCAAGGTACAGCAAGCACTGTTCGTGCTGTGCAAACATTACTGATGTAGGTTATCGCATGACCTACAAAAATGACAAAGGCAAGAAAAAAATTCAGAATCACAAGATTAGCAAATTGAAAAGATGCAAGAAAAATATTTTTGCTATGTGGACATACGAAATATGCTGAAAACTACAACATACCACTAAAGATGACTATAGTGAATATACTGCTTAAGTAACAGATTTTACCAGATTTTAGAGAAATGCTGTAACTTCTAATATAAATCAGTAAATGAAGATATTTTCTAAGACATTGCTGTGTTCAGGTTTCCTAAAACTCCAAACCAGTCCCAAATATTCAAAATACTGCTTAGGTTTCCACTGCACTGAAAGGTCATAAATACAGCATTTTCTCAGTTATTTAAATCTATTTGCTTAATTCTTTAGAAATTTCTCAGTTGCACTCTTTATGTTCTGAGCCAGCTATCTGATGAATTGAATTCCCATGTAGATTATCTGTAGGTTGATATGTTGGGGTTTAGGGATGTCTTTCAGCTGGAAGTCTTGTTTGAGAGAAGTTTCACGAGGGCCGGGAAACACAAATGAAATTCTTTCACTTGGAATAAAATAACTGCATGCAACTCTATAGTCTAGGCTCCAGCTGCTTAGAAAACACTTTTGTTTAGAATGACCTGTCCATGTAGACAATAAATTGAACATGTACCTGTAGTATGTTCTTGCAGCAAACAAAAGTAATTGCACAAAATACAGCACTAGAAAAAGTGCAATCAGAAGGTCAGGGAAAGTGATTAAGGCAGTTATTTCCATCTATTTGGTACTTGTGATGTCCCGTGTCAACTCCTCTGTCTGTTAAATCACGGGGAAAATGATTCACAGAGAAAAGAACAGGAGAGGAGCCCAAAGAAGATGAGATGTCTCTCCTGAGGACAAGGCTCTGACATATTAAGGAATTCCACATATGTTGAAGACCTGCAACAAATTCTGAGTCTCTAGTCTTTACATGTGTTACACTGATAAAGTCAGTAGTATACAGTAGATACCTACTGACTGGTCAGCTTAGTCATGTCTACATTTTAAGTCCATTTTGATTGATTTTAGAGAAATATGTTTCAATTTTAACAATATTTCACTAAAGGCCTACTGACGATTTTATACCATTTATGTAAGTAATATAACATTACTATAAAATTAAAAATAAAACTGCTATAATATAACATTTTTTCTGCATAAATAATTTGTAGATGATCAAGTTCATTTAGATCAGAAGTAAAACCTTATCTTAAGATTTAAAAACCCTTCCAAATGTGGCAGCTCAAAAGCAGGTCGTACCACATCCCAAGCATGGATGATCACTGTTTTGCTCTTACTTAATAATTCCAGAAGAAGGGGAAATACTTTGCAGAAAACAGGTTTAATGTGGCACTTGGCTTTTCAGGGAGACAGACGTAAGGAGATACTGCACCAGTGTGCTAAGTCACTGTAAGGGCGAACCTGCTGTCTTCATTTCAAAAAGAATATGGAGAAGACATTCACGCCTGATAGAGAAAAAAAAATCCTGTTTGTGGCTAATGTAATGGAAAATTTGAGAATTATTCATGCATGTGAATATGTATGCAAATCTGACCCTGATGATACTACCAAGGTCAGTGCATGGCAATCTGCTGAGTAAGTGCTAATCATTCAGCTTGAAATGTGACTTTATCAGAAAAGCAATTTTGTAAAAATATCATGTCATTCCCTACTTATTTTTCTCCTGTGATCTCCATGCCACGCTTGCTCATTTGTCAAGTTTACATTCAGGACTTTTCCACATAAAGCATCTCCTTGTCAATCAAATCATATTTTCGCTTTGTGCAATGTTAATACATCTGAGATAACAACTTAAAATTACTCAAGCTCTTAACAAGGGAGTGACATTCTCTGTAGGACATTAACAGCTAAATCAAAGTATGGCAGAGTGGTTAAACTTGAAGTACTACTTAAATTTCAAAACCAAGCCCTGTACTAAACTGGGCTATATCAGGCCACAATTAAACTGGATAAGAATGGTTATTGGCTCCTTGGTACATATAAACTGAGGCTTTACAGAAGAGAGCTCATACAAAAAGATCTGGAGAATGTAAGTAAAGGGGAAGATAACTTTCTAACCAAATGAATCAAGATAATTTTTCTTTAGCAACAGCATAAATGAAGATTTGTTTACATCTCTGAGACCCCTAGAAACTTTAGGACACTTCAGGGCACATCAAACTTAATAGCCCTTATTTTAGACCCACTTGCAAGTATGCTAAAAAACCCAATAGGGTATGATTAAATTAACTTTTCTCTACTGTCTGATTACAGCAGGTGGACCTGTAAGTTCTGGTTTAGTTGTCATTGCTGTTTCCTTGGCCTACTACAAAATCATCTTCCAGACAGAAGTACAGAGACAAGAATAGGGTTCCTTTTGTTAAATATCCTCTTCTTTCATGCAATAAATGCTTTTTTACTGGTATAAGATCAGTGGATTACTGTTCATCTCAAATCTGAGGTCCTAGGGACATGTTAATTTATTCTTGCTAAACCTCTGAAGGTTTCAATGAAACAGGTGACAAAACTGAAATCTCTTACTCCCTATAAAATGATGAAATTGAACTTTTTGACCTGTTTCTTTGGGGTGTAATGACTAGGAGAACTAGCAGTTAACTTTAAAAGGGGGGTGGAGATTTGAGATGCCCCGGTTCTAGAATTTTTATCAGAAATGTTTATAGCTTATCTATTTATTGAGATCCAGAAAGCACTGTAATTATTGATGTATTAAAGCTAAGGCCTAGAGACTAACTTAGAGTCATTATGGACTTTAAGGATATGTTCCCTGTCAGAACAGTATGTTAAGCACCAGATATGGGAGCAGTGATAAACAGCAACCCCAAAGACAAGTCTGCAAAAATCCAAAGCAGTTTTGAAAAAGAGATTTGTTTTCCCATTACCATTATGTGGTCTTAGAGAATCCATATGAAATTAATAAGATCCCCACTTGAACAATGATCAGAGATAAAAGACGCTCAGCTAAGGCAGCAGAAATAGAACCTGGAGCTCTGCTTCCATAATGCAAGCAGTTGCTTCTATCTTTGTCTGATTTGATGTTTAGCTACCGACTTCTCCTTTTGTTGTGGTCTAGCATGTTAACAGGCACCAGCTGAGCGTTGGAGGTAAAGTTTACACAACCAATGAAAGGAAAAGGTAGAAAATGTTTGTGTAACATATCCTTTCTGTGCAGTTGCCAACACTCTTCTTGAAAGAAACATATCTTCCTATTTCCAGTCTGTAGTTTTCACCTGTTCAAAGGATGTATTTAGGGAACAGAAACAATATCACATGATTAGAATACTGTCCATACAGTCATCCTGCAAGTGACATTCTATTTCATTGTTCACATTGTCCTTACACAGCAAGATCTGAAAAAAAAAAAAAAAGTGTACAAAATTAATAGAATAATTTGAGAAACTATGAATTTGTATAAATTCCATGAGTAACAGAAAAAGCTGATTTTATATTTAAAATGATACTTTTGGCTACAAAACCTGCACAATATTTGAACATAAAATACTCAGAGTATTGAAGTCAAAATATTTGACTATGTGGTAGGATCAGCTATAGTACAAATCAGTGATATGAGCAATGCAAAATACTTCTTTTCACAAAATCATTACATTATTATTACTGTAAAACATACATAACATTAAAAAAATAAAACAACCTTAAAGTCAAGTGGTGCAGATGAATAATGTAACAGTTCTAAAAGAAGAATGCTTAAAATAGTTAAAAAAGGAATGGAAAATGTTTTTTAAGCATCTTTACTGCCTTAAAGATTTGCAATGGAGAAAATTACTGGAATTCATTTCTGGAAATAGTTTTTCCTAATCATTTGTAAAAGGTTATTTTTAAAATAATGATTTTGGATCAAATAAAAAAAAATAGAAAAGAAAAAGTGATGAACTTTGTATTTTGAAAGGACTGAAAAAATGCAACAAATTACTCTTCTAGAGATCATGATGGAAGGGGGTCATACCTAGGGAGAGAGATCAGAGAGCTTCTTGCCTTTTTGAAGCACAGACCTAGACTCATTCTACCAGACAATTTCCCCTGTACAAGAGAACATTGAAAAGTAAATGCTTTTTTAATGTGTAGCTCTGTTTTCAATTATACAGGAAAAGTGCATTTCCAAAGCCCATTTATCTTGAATATGACATTGTCACCCTGTGCTGTTGTTTGCAGGGATGCAGAGAAAATATTGATTAGAAATCAATGTAAGATTTGTTTCCCATGGTTTAGGTATTTAACTCTAAAAAAATAAAATGAAGTGCAAGGGAAGAATAAAACTTTTATGACTCTGCCACATAAAACCGACTAAGTGAAACTTTATCAAGGCAAACTCAATTAACTCCTCACCTGATTCTCATTTAATCTGTGCAAAATCAAAACCTTTTTGAGTAAGACCAGAGTTTAGATTATGGATTAGTTGGAGTTGACCCAGAAATCTTAATAGGGCTATTTTGTCCCTGCTGGAATGGGCTCACAGCATCATAACTGTCCTTAAAAATGCAAAGGAGAAAGGACATACAGTCACTGAGTTTCCATTCCACTCAGGATAATGGAAGCCTTAACAATGCGGTGGTGGTGCTTACTCTATATATAGGTGATTGATGTGCTCAAAAGTGTAATTATCTAGACACTTAATGGTAGTCCAGTTTGTGAACAAGTACTCCAGATATTTCAGCTAATAAAACTTTGCATCTCGGAGATGACAGCCCTGATGTATTTCAAATGGGCACACACGTACACTATTTACATTCTATGAGTTATTTTCTAGAGTTAACTGAAAAGAGTAGATACAAATATCTACTAAATGTGGGAGCTTCTTAGTTACAAATAAGGTGTCTCATAACGTTTCCCTAGGGATAGTCTGAGAGGAGGATACAAAATTGTCCTTACCTAGGGAAGATATTCCCGGCCAGAAGTAGCAGCATCCCTGGACTCCATCATTCCAAGAAATATTATCAATAGGGAGCAGGAGACAAAAATTAAAAAAAAAAAAAAAAAAAAAAAAAAAAAAAAAAAAAAAAAGTAAATTAAGAATATTATGGTTCAAGTATAAGGAGGGAGGGAAAGACATGCGGACACTGTCAGGAGGTGGAAAACTTCTGTTTTAATTCTTCCTGCAATATTAATTATTTACATAAAGCAAAATATCTTTATTAAGAACACACTTTTCTAGTTCAGAATATCCTACAATAAATTTGATTGGAGTCCTCCTAATACAGCTGAAATCCTCCCAGAAAAGAACAGAATTCAAACAGAACATCCCACATCCTCCATTAATTCTCTAATTAGTGAGACTGTAAAAAAAAAAAGAGAGAAGATATTTCTTCTGGGATGTTTGTGAATCTTTTGTTTTCTCCCCTCCTATCTAAAACTGTTTGGTTAATTCCAGTAGTTTACCCACATTACACTATTTTTCCAAGTGAACAAGGAAGACATTTCCCAGATTTGCCAGGCTAGTGCACCTGGGAAAGAAGATATTTCTGAGCCCCTGCCCTTGCACTGGGAGAGTTGCTGCTTAAACTTGCTTTCTTTCGCCAAAATTAGAGTACTTCATAGTTACGCTGAGTAGGCTGTTTTATTAACAACAAACAAACCAACAACAAACCCCCAAAACTATTGCATACTTTCATTAAGTTTATGTTACAAGTCACGGAGTTTATGCGCTGGAATGATAACAAATTTCAAAACCTTGCAAGACAATATTCTCCAGCCAATGCAGACCTTTTCCTTAACTTGGCCACTATTATAAGCGAAAACAGCCCAGGAAAGGCTAAACCAAGTGATCAGCAGCTGGTGATCTGACTGGCATGCAGTGTCCTCATCCCCAGCCTACAGCCCTTCTGGTGTCAGCTAACTTCTTTGTCCGGGTTCCTCCACACCTATCTCATCCAACATAGTGGACCTCAGCATAGACTGAAGAGCAGAAACATCAGGCAAAACAGGAATCACCCAGGTCACTGTTGTAGAGGAAACTCTGCAAAATTTGATACTGTAACACAGTTCCAGAAGAGCAACCACTGGCCCCTGTCCGTTCCTAGCTCCTGGTCATATCTGTCTGCAAATAATCCTGGTACTACTGCGCAGTAGTTAATAGTAAAAATCACTTCAGGACTCAGAGGTCTGTAGCTCTGCCTGGGTAGCATGCTGGAGTTTTTTAAATTTTGTGAAGACCGTGGGGTGGAAGCAAAGTGAATTCCCTCAGCAGGTAAGCTATAGGGAGTGTGACTTTGCTCTCTGTGGCTGTAGCATTGTGAGAAACGTGGTTATGTCTCTTCAGCTCTGCCCCTATGCAATATTACTGATGCATGCAACACAGCCATGGCTTTACCTATGTACTCGAAGAGCTAGATACAACTCTTTCTCTTCCAGCCATGAGAACTGTCCAGCATGTTACAATTCATGTCACATAACCAAAGAAATCACAGAATCATAGAATCTGGAAGGGACCCACTAGGATCATCAAAGCCTAATTCCTGGCCTTACACGGAACAGACCTCAGAATCCCACCATGTGTCTGGGAGTATTGTTCAAATGCTTCTTGAACTCTGTCAGCCTTGGTGCTGTGACCATTTCCCTGGGGAGCCTCTTCCAGTGCCCAGCCACCCTCTGGGTGAATGACCTTCTTCTAATATCCAATCTAAACCTCTCCTGACACTATTTCATGCCATCCCCTCAGGATCAGTTCCTGCCCCTCCTCTTCCCTAATGGCACCAAAGCTCATTGTGAGATACTGGATTCAAATTTCACTGAATTATATATTTATGTAGTCAAAGTCAACTCACTGTGAGTGTGTGTACAGGGGAAGGGCTGGGCTGTGCCTGCAGGCACATGGTGGGGCATGCTGGGGACACACAGGCTGCAGCCACATGGCCGTGGGAGCCACGGCTGGGTTGTCAGTCAAAGAAGGCCTGTCTGGTAACCCACCCACACCACACCCCCTGGAGCCCCTGTCTGGCTGTGATACCCCTCCCTTTGGCTAAGGGGACAGGGAGTGGTCAGTGAACCAAAGATCCTGCCTGAAGGGAGTGGGCACAAAGCCTGATCTCCTCAAAGCTGTCAATGTGTGACCATCTAAGTGGTAATTTTTTTTCTCTCTTTATTCTTTCTTCTCTTAATCTCTCTTCCTTTACTCTTTTCTTCCTCTTGTAGGTAACCTAGACACCTATTCTCTGTACCTCACTTAGGTGGCACAGAGTTTGTGTTTGCTGAGTATAACAAGAGTTCTCTATAGGAATGCTTGTTAGTCCTGGTAATATGTTGTAATGCTTTTGTGAAGTTCCATGTTATTTTTGTGAAACCTTTTCTGCCAAAACACCTATATTCTCACTAAATTTGAAGAAATCACTTAGAGAAAAATGTGTAGTTTTCTTGGAACATTAACTCAAGCTATCAAAGAACCAATGGCTTTAAAAGAGTTTGTGTGAGCGAAATCTCTTGGAGCCTAAAATTAAAAACACACCCAGTAGAGTGTGAGGCTTTGGGACCAGGGTGCAATACTCATCAGAGCTCCTACAGCCACAGTGTGGCTGGAACTCCCCATCAATCACAGCAGCATCTGATTCTGATCTTTTTGACTCAAATAAATGCTCGGTCTAAACATAAAGTCTGTACTCCTCAAACAGATGTAGACACTGTTTATGCATAAATAGTGAAGAGAAAACAAATCTGCACTTCTCTTTCATCTTGTCTTTTCTTTTACAATCCTAAAACTGATTAGATTGTAATGCCAACTCAGCCCTTCTCTGTTGGTTATTTTTAATGTAAAGATGTGTATCTACTCTCTATAGTGCAAAGTAGCACCTAAAATCATAAACTTCTTTTGTTTTCTCACTCCTTAAAAGCAAAGTTAGGGAAACAAACAAGGTCCTTAAAATTCTAGCCTGTGATATCTAGCATGCACATTCTAGTATGGAACAAATTTATCATAGCAACTCTACCACAGGAAAAATACCATTAAAATTACACAGACTGTAAAGAGCGCATTTTGGACCTACTCTGCCTGCATGTTTTCCTAACAGAAAATGCACTTCCCATGGCTTGCATCCATATAGGCCAGCTGAGATACCCTGGGCTGGCAACTGTTTTACCTCCTTCTGGAAACAGTGATAAAAAAATGCTATTTTCACTACTGATGGGCAGCTG
Organism: Xenops minutus; assembly: GCA_035221455.1. Taxonomy (NCBI): domain Eukaryota; kingdom Metazoa; phylum Chordata; class Aves; order Passeriformes; family Furnariidae; genus Xenops; species Xenops minutus. Next base: position 41,591,965 of record JAWWEE010000001.1, on the reverse strand, counting down.
GGTTCATTTTTACTTCTGTCCCTAAAATGTCAATCTTGATGCTTGGCTGAGCACTCCAGAACTCCTTTTGCCCACAGAGTCCTCATGAAACTAGCAACTCGAAGAAGGACAGTGAAAAGGGATTGGAAAATGGAGAGGTGTACTCAGAAAATTTTGTGAAGATTTTTCTAAGTAAGGAAGTATATATATATATATATATATATATATATATATATATTCACATATATTACAGTTATATACACTCAAACACTATGAG
>JAWWEE010000001.1:41560940-41581518 GCA_035221455.1 Xenops minutus | reverse complement strand
ATAGATGGGGGTAGAATACACAGCTTTAATCACTCCCACACAGTGATAACTGGTCCCACCTACTGAACTAGGACACTACCCCTGCTTCCTTCTCTTTGGTTTCATTTTTTTCAATCAAAGGCTTCAAATTTCTAATGCCCCAGGTTTCATCTGGGGAAAAAAAAAATTATTCCCTCACATGAACTCATCTGCCATCATCCTCTGTAATGCAGAACTGTGCTGTGCTTCCTCTTCCCACTAACTCCTCTGTTGCATTTGTGAGACTATGTTAGTCTGAAATGGAGAAAGAGTAAAAGCATATGGACTGAGTGAGCTCCCTCTCTCCTGGGGAAGATACTAAATCATCTAAGGGCTCTAACTGCAGCACAGGGGTTTTAGATAAGGCAGTTCCATATCTTTCTTTGGCATCTCTGATGTGTTCAGTTTCTTGATTGCTTATATAAGATTGAAGGCATCTGTTCTCTTTCTCCTGTCCTTGCATAATGATACTGAATCTGTAACCACACAAGCTATTTATTTCATTCAGGTGGTCACTTTTCAAAGTGATTACCAGAGATAAATTGGGATTTTTCATTTAGCATTACAAAGTACAGAAAGCTTATATCTCCTTTGCTTAATCCTAGAAAAATGAGGGCCAAATCAGGTTTTGGCTTTATTCCAAATGTTATTCATCAGGAAAAGCTGTTTTTCTGGCAACAGTTATACCATGAAATCAAGTGATTTCACAAAATAAACATTATGTTAAATGGTCCAAACTGGGAAAAGTTAAATTCTTCACAATATGTATATTTGCTGATTTTTTATTTCACAAGCATACATATGGATCTGTGTTCAGGGACAAATATACATTTTAGATTTGATCATTTTCCTATTTTGTAGGCATATTTCTGATATTTTCTGAGCTACAATATGTTCTCATTTGAAATTGTTCCATATTTTTGCTGTCTTCAGGTGTTTCACAGTTTGGAGGTACTATACCCTGATATACAAAAATTAAAGTCATAGCAGTGCAATTCTTTTCAAATCTGTATCACAATATGTATTCCAGCAGGTTATTTCATATTTAAAGGGCTGCACTGAAGAGGCGATAATAGGAAGGGCAGTAGAAACATAGAAAAACTTCTAAAACGTAACAGCAGGAATCCAGTTAACGCTTATGAAAGTGATGAGATAATTATCACCATCCCATACAATTTCTCATGCGGGAATAATTCTCCAGTGTATGTGGTGCCAGGGCTGTGAAGTTACCTGCATGGATTAGGAATGGTAAAACCACAGAGACAGTGCTTTTACAAAGTTAAGAGAGGGTGAGGGTAGGGCAAGGCACTACACTGCAAGAATTTTACTCATCACTTACTAAAAGTAGATCTCAGCATGTGTCATTCTGCTTACTGCCATAGAAGAGCAGAATTAGGGTAAGCAAGATCACAGCTTCAGTGTAAATAGGCATGGCCTATTTATACTGTGAGTAATTTTGTGTGAGGAATTACTTTGACACATTTTCACAAGGGCCAAAAAGAACTATGAAGTCACACAAACCCATTGCTTCAGCTGTCATGGGATACTCTTCTTATGTCAGTTATCCCATTCCAAGTTCAACAAGGAAAGCAGGTTTTGCTAGGAAAACCAATACATTATTTGCCCTGTAATAATGTGGTAAGGCCAATGTGAGGTGCCACTGGAAGAGCCAGGCAGTATTCTCAGATATTCACAAGCAGCCAGCATTAAATTCAGAAAAAGAAGGCAAAACATAGATAGTATTTTCTGATCTAACTTGAAAAAAACTTCTCCCCACTGGCCCTAAATCTGTCCATCAGCACAGCTCTAAATTTGTCAGGCTGTCGAGTCAGAGCTATGAAAGAAAATTTGCTCTGACTTGTAGCACTGGTGGGTACCCTTCCAATGTCCTCCTTCTGGCTCCTGCCAGCCCTCAGCACTTTGAAGGAACACAAGAATTAATGCATTTGGCCCATACAGTGTATGGAAAAAACAATCCTTTCTGAAGTTGGCAGTGGAAACAACTGAATCCCTGGAGCATCCAGTGCCTCAGTTCAGTGATGAGAGTGTTCTGGGTGATGTAGGGCAAGGCAGAGCTTTCTTTTTTCCCTGGCCTGTGAAGAACAAGCAGAGGTTATTCTCCATGTTGGAATGGCCCTTTGAATATGCTTGTGGCAAAATAAAGGTATATATCCAGCAGGCAGGAAACCAAGCTTTTATTTTGTTTGCTTGCTTTCTTCAATATCAAATTGCTCACTTCCAATATATCATTTTCCTTTTCCTCACAGTGTGGTTGTCATAGTGCTGAAATGCTCACATATATCTTTAAATAGAATTTCACAGAAGTAAGAGAGATTAGTTAGAGGGCAGTGAATGAGTAGTTTTGTACCTTGAGAAAAGTAGGAAGGGTGGTAGCAATAATTGTGGTCGGATCCAAATTGATGAAGTAGACTGTTAGCTCTACAACAATCAATGCAAAATGTCAAGAGTTTGCTCCTGGATCCAATGTCAGAAAACTTACACAAATCAAAAACCATAAAGGAAGAGATATGAGGTGCTATAAAGGGTTTGGAACAACGTATTTCTCCCAAGCCTGACTCAGTTGACAAAAGCCTGTCTTCTCCCTCTCCCTCTCCCTCTCCCTCTCCCTCTCCCTCTCCCTCTCCCTCTCCCTCTCCCTCTCCCTCTCCCTCGCCCTCGCCCTCGCCCTCGCCTTTGCCCTCTTCCTCGTCCTCGCCCTCTTCTTCCTTTTCCTCTTCTTCAGTGTTTTGTATGTCTCACTCAGAAGGTCATGTAAGTAATGTCTGATGTGAATTATACAATCTGTACCCACGATGATACAGGTTATCTGTCAGGATTCCCAGTAAATTTCTGTTAAAGTGAAATGTAAGAGCAGCAATCTGTGATGGAATTCTAGTTCAGCTGATCTTGGTTAGGAAAGACTTGCATTTTTCAAGGACTTATTTCATCAGACAACTGTGTAGTATCTCCCTAAAGCTGTGAGATTTGCCTGTTCGGATAAGAACATTGTTTAATGATTAATGCATTTGTAGTACAGTTGTGCCACAAACACCTTTCAGCAATTTTTGGCATAGGAATTTGGGAGTTGAATGGAGTTCTGAATATCTCATTCATTTTCTTTGAAAATTACTGTTTTCTATCATCTTTCCTGCAGCCCCACTAAACATTTTGCATTTCATTTCATTTGTGTGGACCCTTACCCCACCCTGGTATGCCATTATCTTCTCCAAGCTTCACCACATCTAGAGATTCCATAAGCCCTTCTCAGTTGTGATCTAGCCCCATATTAATGTCCAAAAAATGTTCAAGAACAAGCCAAATGTGCCAAAGACTAATCTGAACTCCAGTAAAGCAACAGTCTTGTATCATGCAATCTTGTTCTCTCTTTTTTCTCCTTCTCCTTCCTATCCCATGTTGCCTTTTGATACGTATTATCTGCTGTAGTTTGAGTCTTCAGCTTCCAACCTCTTTTCTATCTTCCTGCACTAATCTCTGTGAGTTTTGGCAGGAGCTCTGTGTATTAGGTCAGGCTTCTTGGCACTGACCACAAATTGGGCACTCTGAGATTTTCTTCTGAAGATCATTGGTCATCTGTATTGTACTGTTTCCATCCTTAGTATTTGAAAACTAATGACATTATTAGCATCCAATCCCCAAATGGGCAGAGTCAGTTTGATTTCTCCCAACCCATCAAAGACAGAAATGTTAAGTGTTACTTTGAACTTTTCTAATAACATTGATTCTGCAGCATCCCTCAACACCTGCCTCCATTATCTAACCATTTGTAGGCTTGTAAGAATTTCTTAATATTGAACCTGTCTTTTTTCTCATACAAAGTAAGCCAATTATTTCTTACTCTGTTCTATTTGACAAGAATGGAGGGTGAGCTCTGTCTGTGTTCACAGTGCACTTACAAATGCCTTCTTTTCCTGCTGCTCTCGTTTTATCCGTTCTCCTGATATGTGTTGCAAAGATTTCTCATTCCTTTTTCTCTCACTGAATGTTGATAAAACAAAACATTCAAAACCAGCCTGTTATTCTGGGAACAATTTCTTGAATATAAACTTTCCAATCCACAATTTTAAATATAGTAGGCTAGAAGAGTATGCTGTGATTATTTGAAAAGCAACTGGAAAGAAACAGGATGTTTAGAATCTTAGTAGAAAAGGTGGAATCATAGTTTTCATGTATAAACATTCCTGTTTCTAAAATAACACTTCCAGCAAGATAAAAAATGAAGCAATCTTATATTCGATAGAATTAAATCTTAAACAATTCAGAATCTTTTAGGAATTTTCTACAAGGATTAGTGAACCTTTTAATATAACTATTCAATTTTGTGGAATGTCTAGTGTGATATTTTCTATTGAATGAGTTTTGCATATAAAAGTGCATGAGGCAATAACATTTATCTCCAAAGCCTTGTGTGACTTTAGTAATAGAAGGAGATTCCAGAGTGTTACTTGGAAAATTAAATTCAGTTTATTTATAATGCAACAGCATAGGTAACTTCTACATATTGTCCCATCATCACCTGATCTCTGGGGAACAGACAAGTTCTATTAGCATTCTTGGCCCATACAGTTGCTGTCCTCACTGCAGTTTGACAGAAAATGAAAATCTAGTATGCTGTTTTTGCAAGGAACAAGTCAGAACTGAAACCCACCAAACTCATTATGTGTATGGGACAATAAACTTGCAAAGAAGAGGGTTTTTTTCTCCTGGTAAAATGAGTATGGCTAAGTCATATGGGCTACATGTACAAAGATGCATCTCAGAGCAGAAATGATTTGTTATTCAGTTCTTTCCAGAAATCCTCACCAGTCATGTAGCAGGTGGAAGGGCTATATACTGGACTCCTAAGTTACAATTACAATTAATGGTGGTTTATGGTGTGAAATCTAGTCTCAGCATTTCATGGAACCTTGACTTTTTTTCTTCTTTCTTTCTTCTTTTACCCTCTGAAAACAGTAGAGCAGAAAACTCACGTAACTCACAAATCATGGCTATAGCTGCACTCAGGTTCTTCTCATTCTAGAAGCATCAAACAAATCTTATCAACCTCCATTTCTCCTCATCACAAAATACTCTACTGTTTCACTCATCTGCACTTTGTCCTCCCCTGCAGAAACTATGATCGATGTTTTCTATCAGTATATGCTAACCTACCTTCTAGGGTAATTTATTTTCTTAATAAAAGTTAAGAGCTGGTGGTTTGCTACTGCATCACATGTGCTGCTAATCATCCTGATGAGTAGGCTGTCAAAAACAATTCCTTCCAAAAACAGGGGGAAAAATTTAGAAAGCAGATACACAGACCTGAAAATAGAGTGTTAACAGACAAATAGCATTTTTTTTTTATTGTGCTTATGATGATTCAAGAGAACTGCATTGAACTAAGAAGGACAAAAAAAAAATCTTTAAATGAACCTTATGGTTGGTTCATCAGATTTGTGAACTTCTGTCCCTCTAGAAACTCTTTAGTATCCTTGCTTAAATACCTCTTAATTGATATGACCCACTTGGGAAAAAAATGGGAGGAAAAAGGGAGGAGGAGAAAGGCTGAATTCATAGAGGAGAACCAATGCTTAGTGTAACATTAGTTACATGAACATGAATTAATGTTTAAACAATTGATATTTGAGAAGGTGTATTACTAAGGAGGAGTTTGGTTTCCTCAGTAATTCATGCGGCGGACCTAGTAACAAATTAATAATGAAAAACGAAATGCTGGCTGGAAAATCAGAGAAACTTGGTGAACAATAAACATTAGATTATGAAATAACTGTGATGGCTGTCCAATGGTAAAAATATCTTTAAAAAAAGGGGGGGGGAGGGAAGATTACCCAAAAAAAAAAAAAAAGAAAAAAAAAAAGAAAAAGAAAATTGCAAATCCATTTCAGATATGTAAGGAATGGAGATTAAGGTCTTCTAGTACCTTTTTTTTTTTTTTAATTATGACTTTTATTTTTTACCCCAACACTTCCCTAAATGATCTTGTGAGGCATTTTTGTGCAATTCACAAATGACCATGGGAACTGGAATTGCCTATGGAATGGATGATTAGAAAAGAGCAATAACAAGGAAAGCAAGGACACTTAAGTCAATATGGATTACCTATAATCTCCCTTAATTAGTTCTGTAAATCCTGCTGTACCAGCAGTGCCATTCAGAATCATTTCAGAACTGTTTACTGACAATGGAGATACAAGAATCGAGGTGGGAAGGCTTGTGCTTACTTTCAGGAAAGAGTTATATCGGGTGTAATATAAAAGCAGCTTCATCACTTACTAATGAAAGGTATGTTTATTACAATCATAATTCCTAGAATTGTGTGTGTGTAGATTATGATTGGGCATAAAACTGATATTTTTTTAGGTTACATGAGAAAAGATTTCCTTTCTCTGGCAGTGTGTGCTGGATTTTGAAACAGGTCTGCCCGTGACCAAGAGTATAGAGGATGAAAAGATCACTTCCAGTCTTTCAATGATTCTATGAAACATTAGTCAATTTTTCAATGGAAACCTGGATAGGAATATAATTCTGTGTGTGTGTGTTTGTTTGTTTGTTTTAGCGCACACATGACTATGTTCAGAGATAATGAACAGATACCATTCCTTATGTTGTGTCAGAATATATTCTCAGTGCTGCCTTGGTGCATCTGAAAAATGAGATTTGCAGAGATTTGCGGGTTGCAGAGTGTGCAGATGGAACTCAGATAGTGATATATGTATCGCAGAATATCTTCTCACTACAGGGAATAATAACTAGTTGCATGTACTTCCTGCACTCTTGGATTGCAATTGTGGCTCTAGAGAAAAAAACCTTCTGGTACACTTTTGCAGGATGAAATCCATTCTGAAACTAAAATTGCTTTTTTTTTTCCCCCCTCAAAGATTACGCTATTTTCTGACATCAACAGCCTTCCAGATATATTCTGCCAGTCATTAAATGTACAAATAAAGCGTGAGAGGGGAAAAAACCCCCATATTTTCATCTTTTTTGTTGTCTCCCTGATCTCCTCATCCTGAAGTTAGATCAAATTCACAAGAACAGAAAGACTTTATGGGAAATAAAACAATGAGTCTGTCTGTATTATACATCCCAGGAAAATATCAGAAGGATGTAAACAGTACTTCCTAACCATTTAAGGCTTGCAAATCCCAGCTCATAAATGGTTTGTAAATAATTAATTCAAAAATCTGCTGTTCTCTACAGCACTAAAGAAATAAATGTACCGCATTCTGAAAGGAAAACATTTTCTTATCCTTTAAACGCTAATTCTTTGAAGCAACACAATGCTGAAGTTTGTAAAATTGTTATTTAGAGAGAAATAGGAAGGATATGTCCTGTAAAAAAGGGTTTACCCTTTAGTAAGATGGTTTCTACATCTAAAATTTTAATGTGCAGTTGGGCACTTGTCTAAATTTTAGTCAGCAGTTTCTGTTATCTAGTTTGCCCATCAAAATAACTAGAACTGTAATCCACTGTCATAGAATTTAATCCTCACCTCATCATGCCTGGACTATAAATGAAATAAAAGCTCAGCAGTGACATTTCTTTTAACATTAAAAAAAAAAAAAAAAAAAAAAAAAAAAAACAACCACAAGAAATTTATATATAGTTATTCTGTTTAGAAAAATATAGTGGAATTTTATACATTGACTGCACTGTTGCAGCATGCTGTTTCAGTTTTTCAGTTCACTCAGACCAAGTAGCTATGGTATTGTGTCATTTCCAAAATGCTGTCTGAAAGAGTACATAAAGGAATTTCAAAATAACATAGATGAGTCTATGTATGTAGCCACAGATGCTCATATAGAGCTTTTTCTCAACTTACAATCATCTCTAAATAATTTTAAGTACACTGAACACTGGGTTAGCCAATGTACTGCCATAGGGACTTCTGCAAAAACAAATAGTCTAAATTATTAAAAAAAAGGTGTTGTCTGCAACAAAGAAAATTATTTTCTTCTTCACTCTATATGTGTTTCTTAGTGGAGGAAGTAGAATTGAGAATAGGATGGTCACACAGAAAAGCCAGGTTCACCATTCCCTATGTAAATTCCTGTTTCAGAAATTAAGTGAAATTGCAAAGCCAGTAACAAAACTAAGATTCAAAGAATTCCTGAACTTTCATGTATTTATTTGCATTCCCCATGCTGTGTCCTCCCCTGAATAAAGAAAAGATCTTAAATCTTTTCAGAATTGGAATTGATTAGGACTTTTTTTTTTTCCTGAATTATGTTTTGTTTAAACATAACTTGTATTGGAAAAGATTCTTTAGTGTGAGAAAGACTGGTTTATTGTATGTGGGTATGACTAATCCAGGGAAGGGAATAAAAGTAATTAAATTCCAGATTGGCCCAGGACTAAATAACAAAGACAACATAGAGGGCAAAAAATTCTTTATTCCATGATATGCCTTCATTGTGTATCTAATATGGAAGTCTAGTCCCAAATAATTCCAAACTAATAAATCAACAGTCAGAAAAGCACAGAGTGATGAAAGATATGAGGTGGCTTCTATTCAGTTGTAGTGAACAACTAGCCCATAGAAGAAGGAAGAGAGTTCAGATGAATTTCCATTGTATCATTATCAGTATCCCTGTATCCAGGCCCTCTCCTGTATTCTTCCTTACATATCTGCCATTTGTCACTGCTGGAAACAGAGTAGTAGCCTCACTGATCCTAACTGGACATTTTATGTCATCCAGTACAGCTCTTCTTATGCTCTTACTCCTGGAACATACAGTTGTGTCCTATAGGTGCATTCCAAACCAAAAGATTTTTCATTTTAAAATACAGGAAACAAGCTGATCCATGAACTGCAAATTGATGCAGCCAGGGTTGCACTAAACTTGCATCATTTTTCCCAACTGCCTCTGGGACGAAATTGGAGGCAAAAGATGTTTTCAAGGGTTTAAATGCACATTGGTGCAAAGAGCTTTGATCTTTGGTCTTTCAAAGTAAAAGAAAAATGAAGTATCAATGGGTGTTACCTGTAAGGACTTTTTCCATTATCCACATCAACATAATGCAATGTCACAATTTTAATACCTTACATATTTTGTTAAATTTGATTGAAACAGTCCTATTACCACAAAAGTTATGAGTAAGGTAAAAAATAAATAGATGAAGACTAAAAAAAGGACAGACAGCTTGACTCTGTAAGCTTTATTCCTTTTGTTCTGAAACCTCAGAACTTACTATGACGTAAAATTGCCCTTTCCAGTGAGATCCATAGCTTTATTCTTTACTTTACTGATATACGAAGAACTACATTACATTCAGCCTCTGAATTACTATGCTTTTTAGATACTAAGGAGAGTTGTAGTGAACAAAGTTAGCTGCCTCATTTGTCATGTCTTTCTTCCATTACAACCTGTTTGCCACTACCCATCTGTCATCCACATGAAAAAGAAACTTCTCAGTCTCTTAAATCTGCCCTGAAACACAAAAAAATGAGAGCTCCAAGTAAAAGATGACATTTACTAGTCCATGTAAGCTGGGATGCCAGAGAGCCTGGAAACTCCAGTCTCCAAGTGTGGTCCCTTCTGAAGTCTGCTTTTACTCTCCCGGCCATAAACCCTCCTTAGCTTTCCAAAGTAACAGAAGGGCTGGCAACAACAGTGACAGGACAAAAGTCTCTGAAAGACCAACAAGGAGGAAAAACCTGTGACAGAAAAAGGTGAGACTGCTTCTGGCTTTATGAAGAAGACAGAACTTCCTGTGGAAAGCAAGCAGTCTGTAAGCTGTCATGCTTCTCTGAAATGGTGGTATGTGAGTTCATTAGTGTCTACCTGCCACCTCCGTATTAGACTTCAAAATGTTTCTTGTACTGGCACAGATAAGAGGTTGATTGAGGGATCTGTCAAACTGCACCACAACAAGCCATTCATCCTGTAAGAGTCAGACAATGAGAATCTCCTCCTTCAGGGGATATCGCTTAAAGTACATGTAAGCAAAAATCCAGGGTGTGCGCCCCAGTTATCAGAGAATCACAAAATCATAGAATACGCTGAGTAGGAAGGGATCCACAAGGACCATCAAAGGCCAACTCTTGCCCCTGCACAGGACCGTTCCCGAGAGTCACACCAAATGCCTGGGAGCACTGTTCAAACACTCCTTAAACTCTGTCAGGCCTGGTGCTGCGACCACTGCCTTGGGTAGTCTATTCCAGTGCCAAACCACCCTTTGGGTGAAGAACTTTTTCTAATATCCAACCCAAAACTCCCCTGACACAACTTCAGGCCATTCCTTGGGGTCCTGTCACTGGTCACTACAGAGAAGACATCAGTGCCTGCCCCTTCTCTTTCCCTTACAAAGAAGCTGTAATTGCAGTGAGGTCTCCCCTCAGTCTCCTCTTCTTCAGGCTGCACAGACCAAGTGCTCTCAGCTGCTCCCCATACGGCTTTCCCTCAAGGCCCTTCACCATCTTCATAGCTTTCCTTTGGATGTTCTCCAACAGTTCAATGTCTTTCTTATATTGCAGTGACCAGACCCACACAAAGTACTCAAGGTGAGACCACACTAGTGCAGAGCAGAACGGGACAATCCCCTCCCTCAACTAGCTGGTGATGGTTTGTCTGATGCCTCTCATGACACATTTGGCCTTCCTGGCTGCCAGGGCACTGCTGACTCATATTCCACTTTCATCAACCAGGACCTCCAGGTCCCTTTCCTGGCACTGCTTTCCAGGATTTCATTCCTCAGTCTCTACCTACATTCGTGTTTGCCACATCACAGGTGCAGAATCCAGGATTTGCCCTTGTTTAACTTCATATGGTTGCTGATTTCCCAGTCCTTTGACTTGCTGAGGTCTGTCTGCAGGGCCTCCCAGCCTTCAAGGGACTCAACAGCTCCTTCAGGTTTTGTGTCATCTGCAAGCTCGATTAGTATGCCTTCCAGTCCTGCATCCAAGCCATTTATGAAGATGTTGAAGAGCACAGGGCTGAAGAGGGAGCCCTGTGGAACCGCACTAGTGACAGGTCACCAGTCTGATGTCACCCTATTCATTATTACCCTCTGTGCTTGACCCGTGAGCCAGTTGCTCACCCACCACATGATGTGTTTATGCAGCTCTGTGCTGTACAGTTTATCATTGGGATACTGGGAGAGACAATATTGAAAGCCCTACTGAAATCCAAAAAGGTTACTTCCCTTGATCATCTAGGTCGGTTACCTTGCCATAAAAAGAAATCAAGATTGATAAGCAGGACTTTCTTCTCAGGAAGCTGTGCTGGCTGTGACTGATGTTTGCGTTGTCTTTCAGGTTTTTTTCAATACCTCTCAGAATAAAGTTCTCCATAATTTTACCAATCACTCAGTGAGACTAAGTGGCTCATAGTTTCCAGGGCCATTCTTCTTGCCCTTTTTGAAAATGCAGACAACGTTTGCCAACTTCCAGTCAACTGGGACCTCTCCAGATTCCTGAGACTGTTCAAAAATAATCAAGAGAGGCTTCACAATGACCTCAGCCAGCTCTTTGAATATTCTTGGGTGAATCCAATCACATCCCATAGATTTGCAGGGATCCATCTGGAGCACCAGGTCCCTCACAACTTCATTGTCAACTGGGAATTTGTCATTCACAGAGCCATGGTACTCCAGCTCATCATGTAACAGGCTGCTGTCATTTCTGCAATGTCTTTTGCTATTAATATATTTTAAAAACCTTTTTTTATTGTCACCCACATTTCTGGACAGCATCAACTCCAACTGAGCATTGGCTGCACAAATTTTCTCCCTACAGCAACAAGCAGCATCTCTGTGTTTCTCCCATGTCGTCTGACCTTGCTTCCACTGGGTATACACATTCTTTTTTTGCTTTATCTCCAAAGGAAGATTCCTGATTAGCCAAGACAGCCTTCTGCCTTGTCTGCTTGGCTTCTGACATTTAGGAATTATTATTTAGAAGTTATGAGGCGAAATTCAAGTTTGTCTTGGTAACTTGCATGTTCACTGAGTTGTAGCAAAATATTTACCAATGTTCCTGCAATGTACTGAAGGATAATATATTATTTTAAAGAATTTAAACAGTATTAGGTGTACTACCCTCCATTGCCCTTGGAATAAATTTCACCCTTCTTCTGAAAAGAAACAAAACTAAACTGCTCTATACATTAGAGCGTATCAGTGACCCCATGAGTACTCTGAAAAATGTGTGCCCATAATTCATATGCAGAAGTGACAAAGTTGAGAATTATATTAGCAATTCTTCAAGTTAAACATTCCCAGAGAATCACTAATCAAACAAGAGTTCAATTTTACTCCTAAATTAAGACAATTATATGAACCCAGAGGGATTAGTCATATCTGTCTACCAAATGCTATTCAATGGTTTTGAGGAAAAATCCCAAACAAACCATATTTATAGAGGTGTGTGTAGAGTATTTTAAATGGTGACAGGAATCATTCCTCACTTGCCTTCTTTGATGGAACTACACAAACGATATGAAGCTGCATTAATTTATGAAAATCGTCTTTTTCCTCAAATAGCAAAGGGAATAAGGAAGGTGAAAGATAATTATTCCATGCTATGCCTGGACTGTGTAGCCTACAAGCAATTCTACTCCTTGACAACTCAAAACAGCTAAGCAATTGTCCTGGGTTACACAAAATTATGGTGTTTACCTTTTCTCCAAATACGCCTTTTTTAATTTTTGGTGTTTTGCCTTTTTTAAAGAGACTGAACTGCTGCTGATTAATGACAACATTTGACCACTTGCAGTGACTGGTCAGGTTCTGTGAGAGACTGGACTGTTGGTGTTCATGGCTCAATCATCAGAGGGCTTTGCTAACAATGTGCAGAGGGGCCACCCAGGCCAGATGCTGAGGGTGTGCACACCCAACACCTCAGGATACAAGCTGGGTGTTAAACAAGGTAAGGAAAGAGGCAAATCCGGTGAGGTGGGGAAGGGTTTCTTTGGCCTTACACAGATGACTGTGGTAACTCCCTAGGCCATTCACAGGGACCCTGAAGGAATTCATCTCTTCTTGAGGAGCCCTAATAGACCCAGCTGCCCTGATGTAAGAGACAGCTACAACACCTTAGGAGGTGTCAAAGGCTCCTGAAGTATCTCCTGACCCAGTATTACCTTAACCAGTATAAAACTCCCCATCCGAGGGGAGGTACCGGAGGCATTCCCTCCTGAATCTGAGTGTATATAACTGAGGTTTGGGGCTTCTCAAAAGCACCTGGGGTTTCCAACACCACCTTAGTGGACCTGGACTGGGACCACCTTTGGCAGGAGAGCAACCACCACTTTGACCAACAAACATCAAAATTGCAACAACCAAATCTCATCTCTGGATCCAATGGGTGTCTTGTGGATCCTTCCAGTCATCTGGGAGAGACCTGCAGTCCTGCTCCGACTGCCTGTACCAGCACTGCAGCCTCACTCCAGCGCCACGAAAGTGTCTGCCAGTATCAAATCCCATCTATCCACCGTTTTCTGCCAGTGCTGACTCTCCAATCATTCCTGCTAGGTTTTCTGGATGTGGAAGGATGCGGACCACATGGAAGGGGGCCAGTCTTGTCTTTGTTCTGTGACCACATGTATTTTTTTCCGGGTGGGGGAGGCTGAGCCACCATCTCAGTTTGGTCCAGTGGGCAGAGCTTCAGAAGTTTCTCCTCATTGGTTGGTTTAACCCAGTTTTGTTGGAATTGTTGTCATCATTCTTCTTGGTAAAGAGTCATTTTTTCACTTACACTGAGGTATATTCTCTCTCTATGTTGGAGAAAACAGGGGTATTGAATTTGAAGAAGACTTCTCTCTGAGGTCTTAGCCCCTCCAAATTGTCTCAAACTGAGACAGTAGTCATGTAAAAAGCACAGGTAAATTAAGTGTAGGGTATGTTTTCCCTCCTTTTCTTTTTCCATTTTTTTCCTTTTTTAAATACACTTTTCACATCCACTCAGCATTTAGCTACCTCACAAGGCCCGTCCCAAGTGCTGAAAAAAGGTTCTGTCCTGAGTATGTGGAATATATTAGCTAAAGGTGAGATATTAGTAAATTAAGATGTACATGAGACAGCTTTAACATCCCTACTATGGACATCATGCCAATACATATATACACACTCAAAAGTACATGTATCTACTCCCTTGGAAAATATCCTCAGCCTACACTGTGACCGCAACAGTAGATAATAAAACTGCTGTGCTTAAATCACAACCCTGCAATTAATGCAGTGGGGAGCAGATCCAGCATCGTCTGTTATCTGTGCTGAGTTAAAAATGGAAGAACATTTGCAGTAACTAAAGTACTGGTTATCAGACCAGAGCAATTTCCTTTTAAAGGTTTACAAGAAAGGAGAAGTCATTCTTTGCTCTATTTTTTTTTTTTTTTCCCAAAAGACATAGTGTTTAAGCTCTAGAGTAAATAAATATGATTACGGTCATAATCTTTGTAGCATATTTTGCTTTACTTGTTTCTACTGAGCTGTTACTACCAACTGATATATCTCACCTCAGAAGGTTAAATTATTTCATGAGATAACATTTTCCCTTCTACTCCATGAAGCTCCAGTGGGTATATTTCTGGATGGGTTTGAAAGCAGCAGAACCAGCTGTGCACCTCCATATGTGAAAGGTCTGATCAGACCAGCCTTATTTTAAAACCAACAGAAGTGACAGAAAGATTGTTTTGCTACAACAGAGAAATCCACAGCTTCAGTATAGTTTGATGCCAAGTTTTTAAATGGTTTAATAAGTCAAGTCAGCTAGGAGTCAGAACATGATGTAGTTGTGTGGCATTGCTGCAGAGCCTGACATCTCCAATCAGGCATAAAACTTTTTTTTTTCCTTGAAAGGTCTGGTTCATGTAAACCAAAACTTTTTCTCTGTAGAAATATAGCATTTTTTGAATTAAATATTGTCTGAGAATTATTTCTTATGTTTAGGGCAGAATCACAGGTAAATGCTTGAAATGGCCACCTTCTCAGCACAGGACATGGGGCCACCCTTTGTCTGTGATGCCATCAGACTTCCACACAGAAACAAATGAGTGAGGCTAGAGAGAAAACACATGTAAAGAGAAGCCTGCATCTGTAGTCTCCCCACTTATAGGGATGATCCCACTGGGAGGAGAAGTCTCAGCTTCTGGACGTTTTTCACTGACTTTTATGGGTTTTGTAGTGGTGAAGTGTTGAAATGAGACCCTTCTCACTATCCAAGAAAGATTCAATTTAAGCACCTTGAAAACATTTCATACAAAATGAAGACATGACTGTGTTTCAGTACTTGAATTCAGTCTGTTCTGAACTGCAGGGATTTAAAACAGCATGTTAGTGCATAAGTACTGCATAGGTTCTTCAAAAGCACTGCAGTCTCTGTTGGTCTGAAACTAATTCTTTAGTTTTATGGATGAAAACAGTCACTAATTAATTATACTATTTATCCATCACTAAATTAAGTTGGACTGTTAAAGGCATAGAATCAATATAACCCATATAAGCAAATTAGCTGTATTCTGTGCATAGTTACCCACATTTTCTAAAAGCAGGGAAGCAGGAGCTTGTTTTCTTCTGAAGGAAATAATAGAAACAGACATTTCTTATAAAATTACAAGCTCAAACACCCCCCAGTGAATGTGGGTGTGCTTATGAAATTCTAAAAATACAAATCTTCCCACAAAGTATGGGACATTGTCAGTGATTCTTCTTTACACAAAGACGTGCTCATCGCTCTGTGGTGGCATTTGGTACCTTACAGAAGAGGGTCCATCTGCTTGTGAACAATGCCATGCTGGTAGTTTGGGAAAGTTTAATTTCTTGCTTAAGCTTACAGAAGTGTAAAAATCCCACGGTTACCAATGGTCTGATCCAGAAGGACCAATCTCAGTAATACCTTCTGACAAAGTCTCATCTCTCATTCAGCTGGAAGGTGGCTGGGAACAAAATACTACTGCTTTTTGAAGTCCACACACCAACTGGGATCCCTACAGAGTCAATAAAGATAGGACACCAGGTCTCAGGGGCTGACTGTGAAGTGCCTCAGCCATTCAGTTCAAACATGGGTTTGGTGACCCCTTCTGGGTTCATTGTTGTTCTTTAAATATTGTGTTTCTCTGACACCCTTAAAGTCATAATGCCTTGTGATGACAATGCCTGCAGCACAGCAAGGTGTCTGTGGGCACTTTCAGACAGAAAATCAGTCCTTCATCTTAGCAACTTTTATTTGTAAGAGGAAAGCCAGACAACTACCTTAGAATAGACTCCAAACCCTAAACCTGCTAATTCAGCTGACTGTCCCTCCAGTGGAGATGGGTGTCCATCTTTCTTGAATGATACTTGTCTTCCTTAGGTTCCTTCCAGATCTTATGTAGCTCCTATTTATGAGACTATATTTACTTCAAGTTCATAGGGCTGAACTTCTTCCATAACTTAAAAGAACTTTAAAGTGTTATGAATAATGTAACCTGATATCTATCAGTTGAACATGTATTTTATGGAACCAAATATATGTTTCCACTTTGTCAACCTTAAGCATTACTGAAGATACAAACCTTCATTATCCTAAACTACAGCTACAAATATAAATAATTTATGAAAACATAGAGTTTTAATAACAAAAATAGCTTTTATATTGCAATTCTATTATGTACAAGCTATTTGTAACTCTGAGACCACAAGGTCAATAGATATTTAGAGGTTTTTTTATAAGCATTTTTCCAGCTAGTGCAGAAAGTTAATGTTTTTGTTGCCTTAATCTCTAATAATTAAGAAAAAAAAAAAAAGGATAAAAATGAAAAAAAAACTTTCATAAGATTCTAGAAGAGATCTGTTCTTTTCTTTGGTATTACCATGCAGAAACTCAAGATAAACCAAATTCCTTGCTTTAGCACATGCTTTAAAAAATGTGTGCTACATTTTAACATGTTCCATATGTCATGAAAGCTCCTTCTGTCACTGGTTCTTGTTTACACTGTTGCCTTTCTACACAACTTGAGTCATAAAAGAGAAGATACAAAGTGAAGAAAAACAAAGTCCGATCCTTCCCCAGCTGGGTGGCCATTGTATGTGCATGAACACATGTGAGTGTGTGTGTGTGTGCATCTTCAGCGCAGGATTTTGCATGGCTCTTCTCAAAAGGTAAAGAACAGCTACTGCTGGCACACTTGAGTAGTATCATTGGAAAATTCTGCCTTCCTCACTGGGATCTATAGGTCACAGTCACATAGAAAAAGCACAGCAGATAATTACTTTTACAGCATATTAATTAGAAGAGCTGGTTTATGCTATAACGCATAACACTATATGTACAACGATTGTAAATTTAATTTTTAAGTAACAGAAAGCTGAGCATTTGCTTAATTATTCTCTGCATGAGCTTTAATAGAGCAACAGACAACTTGTTATCTTCTACAGATGTTAAAGCCATTGGACCCACACAAGCACTGCCAGGACACACGCAATGAACTGGACTCCATTGTCATACCTGGGTATCTGAAATACCTCCAGGGCACCTGAAACATCTGCAAAGGACCAGCAGGATCCATTCCTTGTTTCCTCAGCAGCTAGACATCTGAAATGATTGAACAGGACCAAATGAGGATTTCAATCAGCTTGGGAATATGTTATCTTACTGTTTAAATATAAGTGCCTGTGTATCAGACATGTGACTGTGGTCTCACTGAGATCCCTTCAATGCAGCCAGTGCAGGTATCCTGTCCAGCCTTCAGTTGCTGCCTCTGAGACTGTGTCTCTCTAAGGTCCTGTACTCCATCTGCCAGTTACCTTCAGACATCTTGTTTGTCTTTTGCTATTTCAGATCACACTAACGCCCTATGTTCAGGAAGGTCGTTGTTAACTATAGAGACAGCGTAGGTATCAAGATCACATGTAGATACCTAAAGGTATGTGTTTGTGACCAAGCCATGAATTCCTTATGTCTTTCACAGAGAAACCAGCTAGGCTTGGATATATGCAATATTGTGTGAATTCTGAAAATGATACTTTTTATTACATATGGTTCATATAATGTATGCCGTCTGGATTTGCAAATCCTTTTCTATGATACAAATCAGAAGAACTCCTTGCAATGTCAGTAAGCATGTGAAGGCTTAGTATCAAAAATAATCATGGGATGTCTCCTGCAAAGCATATAACATGTTTCATTAGAGGAAAGGCTAAGACTGAAAAAAGACTGCAGAGGATTATCAACATTATTTAGGCTTTCAGCCTCTGAGTCATGAGGTGAGATTAGCGGCACAAAAAGAACAGAGATTTCACAGAACTTCATCCCATCTGGAAAACAGCATAACAGAGTCATGTTGAAAAACTCTTTGATACTGTAAGTAATTCAAAATCACGATGCCTTGATGTTGGCTTACGTTTGGAAAAGTGCTTTTAGTAGAAGTTCTGCAAATCTTCAAGCACCTCAGTTTATTCAGCCAGAAAGGAGTTGGCATTTTTTCAGTGAGGGATAAATAACTACAAGAAAAAAATGCCCTCTATCTGTCCTTAAAGCCTTTTGATTATGGGCTCCACAAGCCTAGCTCTGGAGAGCTGGTAGTTTTACAGGTGAAAGGGTTTTTGACTGAAATAGAAGAAAGGTTCAGTTCAGTAAGCTTCTTGTACCAGTAAATTCCCTTTCTAGTATTTTTTTTTTCCCTTTTCTTCCTGTAGACAGTGTTTCCACAACAGTGGTTGCAGAAGACACTTGATTTTTTTTTTTTTTTTCTCCTGTTGATTCTGTTTTTTTCTGTTTCTGGGAATTCTGTGCACAGGTGCAAGAAGAGACATAGACATAAGTAAGAACAGGAAATGGAAAGAATCCAGAATAAAAATATGATACAAAAGGAAATTAAGTTTTTTCTATTCTTCATGATTCTGTTTCTTTATTTCCATAATGAAGAGTGATGTCCCAGAATGTCAAAGCTGGGACTTAAGAACTGTGCCATAAAAAACTAAGGTATTAGGTGGTATCTTCTCCTACTGTGATTCTAAGTGTCAAGAAAAGAGAGCATAAAACTATATAAAATCACAAATGTAGAAGTTGTACAAAACTAGATGGCCAGAACCTGTTCATCTTTGTACAATTCTACTTTTACAATTTTTGCAAATTCTCACTTAACTGGCTAAGCTTTCTTGGGTTTTCTGTCAAAATCACCTTTAGTACTATTGCACTGCCTTTCACCTGCTTCTCTAGTAATGGAGACTGAATACCAAGGCAGAAATCCAAACACAAGGGAAAAACTTTATAAACCGAGCATGTTTTATGGACCCAAAAATAATTCAATAATTTTGTGAGTTGCTTTATATAGAGGGAAACATATATAAGAAAGAAAAACAAGAGAGAGACAGATAAAAAAGCTGTTAAATGTAGTTTGGGAGATTAGGCAGCGTTTAACTCTCCATTACTGCTTAACTTTTTTTTAATAGAAATAAATTCATGAATGAAGAAAGGAAAAGTAAACAGGCTAAGGAGTAAAATCAAAAAGCATAGATGAGGGTGACATTGACAAGTGGACAAATGGCCTCTTGTTCCTTAAAATAAAATTACTTATGAGGGTCTAAGGGGACATTTATAGAAACCCAGCAAATCTGAACGACATACTGACTTCTTTCTCTTGGCAAGGCATGAGGTTTTCAAGTAAAAGTCTTGGCTTGAGGGGTTTTGGTGCCATACCTCATCAGCTCCAGCCATTATTCTGTATACTCCTGAGCCATCTGCACAGCTTAATTTCACTTCTGGCACAGAAGTCTCTCACTAAGACCCTAATGGGAAGGATTAAGGTTACATTCTTAAACCAAAACCCATGGTCATGGACCTGAATATAATGGATTATCTTAGGTACTATGGATGTTGCAAAAAGGAATCCTCCACGACATAAATATTTGCAAACTTTTGGTTTATTGAAGCACATTTTTTAAAGCTTGACTTAAGGAAAGAGATTGTCAATTGTTTATCAAAACATTTATAGATCAGAAGTAATTTTGAGGACTTTACTGAATATTGTAGATTTATACTGTAAGATGAATTTATGCAGATTTCCAGTACTAAGAACAAGATCAGGTAATTAATAGTCTTGGAACAGACTCGATGGATTAACACATTTTCATGTAATTCTATGGCACACTACGTAAAAGTATAACATAATTAAATTGAAGTAAACTGTGATGCAAATAATTTCAAATCACAAATACACTTCTTACTGCATGTGGTTCCCCACATCTGAAGTATGTTAGATTTAATGATAAACTCCTATACTATTTACACTGCTCTAATGGCTTTGACAGTGTGATATCTACTGAATACATTAAAAAAAAAAAATTAAATACCTGTCTCATTTATCTTTGCTTATAAAATAATAAATGGTTTTTGAGAAAAGGTAGAATTCTATATACTTAGGAGTTCTTTGAGGAAAACATTTCAAGACACGTGTTTTAAAAAGGGAAAACAGTTACTGTTAAATGACATGGGTCTTTTAAAAAGCAACTTTTAAACATCTCCTTTTTAGCGTTCTGTGATACCCACAATTTAATCTCTGTTCTCTTTACACTGAGAAAGTCACTGTATATGATATACATTTCAAAGGGGAGGGGAGGGGAG
>JAWWEE010000001.1:41472503-41560235 GCA_035221455.1 Xenops minutus | reverse complement strand
GAGGAGAGGAGAGGAGAGGAGAGGAGAGGAGAGGAGAGGAGAGGAGAGGAAAAGGGTAAAGGAAGAGGAAAAGGGTAAAGGAAGAGGAAAAGGGTAAATGAAAAAATGAAAAATAAAGAAAAGAAGGAAAAGAAGGAAAAGACAAGTGTTGCTACTGAACATGGTACAGTATCAAATTGTAGTCTCAGAAACTGATGCACAGATTCCTTGCAGACCAGATTGCTGTGAATAATCTCCAATTTTTCAGCACTCACTATTAAAGATCATCAGCCTTCTGACTAAACCTGGAGCTCAAGTGACAAGAACAGCATGATAACATCACATTATCTCTTCCTCACTGCACATGTGTTAGCACTGTGTCACTGCCAGAAATACTGCTATTGCTATCACATTGAAGCAGAGAAATGTGTTTCCAGAAGGCTGTAAGGGAGACAAGCCCCTGTCTTCCGCATCTGCCTTGGCCTAAAGCAATACAAATAATGGTTGCTGGATTCTTGTAAACAGTGAAGACATCACTGTTTTTGTGATTCTCATGTAGGAGTCATAGCTACCAACCAGCACAGAAATGATACTTTTATTCTGGTTTCTCTCAGAGCAAAACTGTTTAAGCAACATAAGGTGCTATGCACAGAGGTTTGAGATACTGTGTTTAAACAAAATTTATCATAATCACTTCAACTGCATTAAAACAACAGGAGGAAAAGAAATAAAATTAGCCATGCGGGAAAAGGAAAAAGAAGTCTGTAGGGGAAAATTATTTTCAGGCTTCATTTAGGTCACATTCAGTGACAAAAAGCAAACCCCAAAATTTAAAACTATTTAAAAAAATCACTTGACAACATGCTTTCAAATTCAATTATTCAAATTCCTTTCATAATGAAAGTCTTGTAAAATTAAAACACATTCATCTCTCGCAGTTGTATTCCACAAAGATTTCCTCTTGACTGATGAAATAGACTTTGCCTTGAAGGACTGTCATATTAACATTCTCATGCATTCTTTTTATGGGAGCATGCTCCAGAAACAGGCAAATGGAAGCAGTTCTGCTGTCTGTGAAGATTTAGCTAACGTACACAGTCCTTTAATAAGGCCCTGTCAATGTGAGTCCACACAAAGACTAATCAACTTAAGAAAAGCAGAAAGTATTTGAAAACGAGGAAACTCAGGACAGCTCAATCATTTGTGCTCTGTTTTGCTTGGAGTTTAAATGTGTTCCTCATATAAACTCTATGGTTTGGTCTGTAAATTTGCAGAGAATGCTGTGCCAGTTCACACGGCTATTATTCACATTCCCTCATGGACAAGTCTGGATTCATGAAGGTTTTCCTTTTCTACAAAGAGATGTCGCTCCTGCAGTGATGCATACTTTCATATATCAATTCAGATTATTAATTAACAACAAACTTCTCCCTTTGCTTTCTCTTTTAAATGAATATAGAAATTAAGATACTGTTCTTTTCTAGCTATTATATTTTCCTTTCTGCATTGTTTCAATGTGGATCAAAATGACTAGAACCAAACAACTTTGATACAATTTAATACTATTTTTTCTCATCTTGGTTTTTATCTTGAAAAAAAAAAAACAAACAAAAAACAAAAACAAACAAAAACCACAAACAAACAAATAAACCCTCACACACTTACAATACATTGTAGAAGAGGCAAGCCTTTTGAAAATAATTAAATGGTCAGGCTAAAATTGTCAAAACTCTTTATACCTTATAGAACAAAAGTAAGATATTTCTGTTAGTTTGGTTTATTAACAAAGAAAAGTATGCATATATCTTCAGAGTAACCTATTGAGATAAATGTAAGGTGAAGGATTCCTTCAAGATCCAGAAAAGACAGTTTCAACTCTATGTTAGAGGCCAGGGGTTTCCAGTCGAGGTCACACTTGGGCTTGAACATGGGCATCCCCAAGATGTGTCTTTGCTGTTTTGTTACCAACATGAGCACTCACAGGTGAAAAACCACACTTGCCAACCCTAAATCCAAGGTCTGGTATGTGTGTCTGAAAGAGGACACTAATGTTGAGGAAACATGTGACCTTGTTTACACACATCGACTACACACCTTATTAATTTAATCATTTAAGAGGCGAGTAACTCTGTTATTTCATTCCAGGCTGCAGACTTTGGGCCTTCAGGCTATAGACACCTCATTGGCATGCTAAATTAGGAAAGTATAAAGGAAAGCAGGCCCCCTATCTCCAGCACAAAGCTTCACCTGAAATTTTAAATGGACCCTGGCAGATTGGCTCTCCCTCTGTAAGAGCCGTTTGCTCCTGTCTGTTCATGGTCAGGTAACTCAGGTGTTTATTTCAGATGGACAGTCTGATAATAAGGCTGCCAGATCAGCTGGCTGCAACCCAGTTTAGGACCCTGACTGGGGCAGTTCAGTGAGTAAACTTCAGTAGCGAGCAGCCTGTGACATTAGTATCTCTCATTCTTTTCCTCCGTGGTATCTTCTATGTGAGAGAAGTTTTTATTCATTTTCTACTTAAAGCTCAAGGTTTTTTCCACTTCTTCACATCTGTCTTGCCTTTTGTCTAGTTTTATTCTTGTCTTAAATATTAAGTTCCCCTTTTCTGTAATGCTATGTTGGTTTTCCACCTAGATATAAAGGTTTGATTTCAGCCACTTGATAAGTGGTCTATAATTTTTGCTTCATAGTGTTTTTAATCCTCAGCTGCCATAGGTATGTTGCTTAATGAATCTCTATAAGTTGCCTTTGAGATAAGTCTAACAAATCTTGTTATTGCATAATTTTTTTTTTTTCTTACTCGCAGAAGAGGGCAACATATAAAGCAAGGACCCACACAACCCTACTTCTTAGCTTATTTAGCTTTTTTTTCTTTTATTTCATCATTAATGCTCTTCTGCCTTCTCTTGTAACATTATTTGAATCTCTGTATCTGCTTTAATTCTGTTTATTTTCTGGTTGTCACATGCAGAGATGACTATTAGAGATTTATTTTGATCAATTTAATATGCACCTGACTGACTCTGTGTTTGAAAACTACCTGTTATTACGCAGAACCATTAAAATATCTTTACTTGGATCTTCACTGTGTTTCAGAAATTGCTGCTATTCTCCTATTTTTTTAACAAAGACACTTTTTCTTATTTCCTTTAAAAATGCTGGCTCTTTTATCCTTTTCAACTTTCATGTCACCTTTTGAGCTGCAAGTCTTTTATAAATTGAGTTTGAAGTATCTCCTCAGAACTCTGTTATTAGTCATAGACTAATAACTGAGTCATCTCTGCTTTTTTGTCTTTAAAGAGAACAATATCTCTTTGCAGCAGTACATGATATACACTTCCTAAGACAAATAAAACCATACTGCAGCACCATGGACCTTTAATGATTTGTTTTGTTTTATTTTGGATGAGCCAGAAAAAGGACATAACCCAGTGTTTTCCACATAGCACGTTGACAGAGTCAGACAAAGACACACGTAACTCATTAGGAACGTCACACCATGGAGTGTTTTCTTCATGTTATGATTTTGTGGGCAAGGGAGTCAAGTCATACTTGCTCCATATTTGCCAGAAATAACAGAAAGAAACTTCACTGTTGATTCTTTTAGAAGAGAAACTGTGATAACAAGATGACTAAAGTTTTATTCACATTTTTAGTAATAAACAGCTGGAAGTACATGTGGATAATGTTGGTCTGAAACCACACAATATGTATAAATGACATTGGTTTACTATTTAGATACTTTATTATACTAATGCCAATGCCAAAGATGAAGACAAAGTGCAATCCAAGGTTAGTCTGGAGTATAAGAAAAGACAGACAAAGAATGAACAGAAAAACTTAAGCAAAAGTAGTGAAGTGACTCACAACACACAGGTCAATGAGCATCCCTTATTTCAGCAGAAATACTCATATTGCAGCCTAGCAATTTATTGTCATAGCTAAGCCTGCTGAGGCCATGCAGTCAAAAGCTGTATTTGTGCTAATCTCTAAGCTAGCTGATTTTCCTGCACACTGTGTGCAAGGATCATGATTATGCAGACCTAGTCCTTACTATTTTGGGACTTTCAGTTTAAACCATACCTGATTTTCATTAACCATTTTGTTTTGTTTTTTTTTTTTTTAATTGTCTGGAAATGCACATTGAATTGTGAATTCTTAATTCTGTAATTAATATTTTTTTTAAGATGCTTACCTATGTTTTTAAGTTAAGTAGAGACACTCCTGTCATAATCTTCTCTAATTTGGATGGAAATATAGAAGGATTGCCATGCCTGTGTTCCCTGTGTTATCTTTACATGCAAGTAGTTGGAGAGCATGAATAAAGGAAGGACTGTTTAAAAGAATAAGAGGGGGAGAATGATGTAATTTGGCATTTCCCACATTCTCTTGCCACATTTGAAACCCAGGGCTGAAACTGAACACAAGGTTTTCAAGACACCAAACTTTCCAGGAACAAAATACTTAAAAGGCACATCACGTGTTAGCTTGCCAAATACTTGTGGATTGAAAGTGTGTGTGTATATCTGTGTATCCATGTGTATGAATGTTCTGTTATTTGCCTTCTTAAACTCCTTGTTTATGATTTAAGTATGGAATTTTGTTTAAAAGGGGAAACAAATAAAAAAACTTCCTGGGCATTTTCTGCAAATGCACACACTTTTGACACAGGAATGATTGTAGTCATGAGTAATTGCAATATAAATCTGTTGGAACACTGGGAATTTTCTCCAAAATCTCCTTTGCAGTCACTGGAAGTTTTTCTTGAATGTCAACTGGTCCCAGAAGCAGCTGCATTTGTGGCCAGAGAGTACATTTAGCTGCTTCCTTCAGGGGCTCCAGCTGCGGTCCCTCCCTGCTTCTTGATGAGCATTCCTGAGCCCTCTCACTATTAATGCAGCTACACCAATTTCTCCTCCTTCATCTCCTGTCCTGCCAAGACTGGTGCTTCATGACATCCACCATATATTCTTGTGTTAGCAATGTCTTTTATAATTTTTATGAATACATCAGTTGCAAATTGTTCAGATGCTACACTGAGGGGCACAGAAGTGCCTTTAAGAGAATTTGCAGCTTTTACTGAAGCAAAACACCATCTGGAATAAACGATATGCTTGCCTACACAAGCCCACTCTGCTTGCTTCTGTCTCCTTGTAAAACTTCAGCATCTTTGTCACAGGCATTTTTATTCCACCTACTATTTGTGGGACTATTTGGTGCCCTTTAACTGATAGAAATTTGGCATCTGGTCTGAGTTGGCAGGCTGAGCTAACCTAGGTTGTTGGGGGGATGGAAGGAGTTTCTTTCTGGAAATGTCTACTACTCTGGATCACAGAAGCAGGCTGGGCATCTAGGTTGAACACTGTGCCTGCAATAAAGGATCTCACATAGCATTGCTTTCCAAAGCATTTTTCAGTTAAGAACACTGATCTCCTTTCCATCGACAAATGAA
Source organism: Xenops minutus (assembly GCA_035221455.1). Taxonomy (NCBI): domain Eukaryota; kingdom Metazoa; phylum Chordata; class Aves; order Passeriformes; family Furnariidae; genus Xenops; species Xenops minutus. Next base: position 41,554,801 of record JAWWEE010000001.1, on the reverse strand, counting down.
TATGAAAATGGCATTTACTTGTTAAAGAAAAAGGTAGCAGCAAAAACTCCACTCAATAATACATGCTGCCATTTTTCATGTTTTCATATTTTTTCATAACCACCATGGAACAGAATTCATTTGTCCAGGGGAAGAAATAACAGGAGACAAATATCTTAGCAAGTCTTCCTCAAAATCCCTGGGTATTTTTGTGTCTGCAGACTGTTTCTGCCATGACACCCAGGCCTAATGGAGGGATGGGGCATATTCTCTGTTCAGCACATGCTTGGCTGTTCTGCTGTTACTATCTATAGGCTTTCTACATGCCAGCCTTTGCCTTAAATCTTCTTCATTCTTTCCCTGCTGAGGCAAAATACCCAGTTATAAAATACCACAGAGAGTTTTCTCTGGCACCTGCTACATTTGGTTTCTAGGTAGAGTCACACTGCACAGACTTTACCCCAACGTCACACGTACGTTGAGAGCACTTAGGAACACAGCAAGGGCTATCAGTCACGTGAATCTCACTAGATTACGTTCCTCAGCATGAAAATCTTATATATTCATACCAAGGGCTAAAGAAAGAACTAATTAGGAAATATTATCTTTTAAATATTCAAATTTCACTGAACACAAAGTCTGTTAAAAGATCAAAGGGTTACATTTATTTTATCTCATTTTATGTTAACTATATTATTCTTATTAACTATATATGTGTTGTTATTTTCTTTTTATCCTGCAATCATAGCTCTTCAACTTTCCTCTTTCCTTGTGAGAGAAATATGTTTTATTTCCCATCCTCTTCTTCCTGGGTGATCATCTGGAAAAAAAAACATCAGCTTACACAAAGTGGTTGAGTACACTGCATTCTCCTGGTCAGTAAGCAATGAAAAATTATTCCTCATTGCACATTAGAGAGTATAACACTGTAATCCAGGGCACACCATTTATACATCCAATCAAGAAAGCTTCTTTACAGCAGGATCCTTATCCATTGCTCTGAAGGTGGTGAGAAAGAGACCCCGCATTCTACATCTCCAGTATCTTTGCACTCTTGTTGCATCAGAAGTGAGCTGATCCGAATGCACAGCCAACCACCCCTGCTAGGGTGGCCAGCCTGGGGTCTGGCATGAGAATCTGTGCCTCCAGAGGAAACAGAAGGTCGGTTGAGGGTCTGCTCTGCCATGGCTCCAACCACCTTCACCAACACCTACGTCTGCCAGAGCCCAGGACATCCTGCTGTGGACCATCAGAGCAGCACCCTGATGCCAGAAGTAAGACTTTACTCCTATAATGCCATGCTCTCTGAAGTCTCCAGCCATGGAAATTTTCCCCTAATTTCAGTAGGAATGATTCTGGACTTTGGTGCCACAGTAAGGAACATGACAGAAGGAGAATTTACAAATGCCTTACCTGAATGCATTCTGTTGTGCACCGAAACTTATACGTGAACTCCACTAAAGGGTTTCAAGGAATTTGACAACAAATTCAGGCAACTGTGTAATAAAGGTGCAGCAATTCACATTCAGCCACTGCCAAGGCTTGTCAAATTTGCTTGAAGTCAACACCAAATTTTCAGACTATTATGATTTCATGCATATATATGCAATTTTTTACATATATTAGTTAGATTCTTTGCTGTCTTTTGTGTTTTGGCTGGTCTGCTCATGAGTTCTAAGATATAAAAATACAGTCACATTCTTCAGAAAGTATCAGAAAGTAAGAATGGCATGTTTTCTTTCTCATAATAAATCATCTTCTCATTACATTTTCTAGCTTGAGCTCTTCCGATCCAAAACATTTTGACTCTCCTAACAGCTAGAAACAGAAACAAACTCAGAAAATAGGAACAAATCAACATATAGTGCCAGAAAGACAGCTTTTCTTCTTTTGTACTGCCAAGCCAGATCCAAAAATCTGAAAAATAACTATTTCAAAAATAAAAAAAAAATGAGAAATTTAAGAAACTATTTCTGTGTCTTACTGCTGCTGCCAAATAATTTGCTTTCCAAGTGAGATGCCTTTGCAAGTTTTCAAACTGAGAAATTGTAACCACAATTCATACAAATTTGACAGTTACAAAATAATCAATGCCAAGCAACTATTAAGAAGAATTTCATAATTAAACACGTTAGTTTGCATATAACATAATTGTAATGGTTTTAATATTTAAATAAATATTTAGAAATTATGGGCTATTTAAAATAGAGCCTACTCATTGATTTATGTTAATCTTTTTTATTTTAGTTTACTTTAATATATGTCTATGGGGGTTATTTTGGCTTAAATTAGAAAATACATTTCTGTATTTAAATATTAATCATTTTCTTTAAATATTACATACAAGTGTATTTAACATGATCCTCACACCATTTTAAAAACCTATTTTATATAAATAAATAAACATCATCCTGATTGGAGACTGGTTGAAAATTTAGACAGAAGTAATAAAGATTTAATATTCATGTTATATATTTGATTCTTACTGGCTCAAATTCCTTTTTTTTCATTGTTAAACAAGTTCAGTAGCTCGATTAGTGTGGAATACTTGAATTTAAAATATAAAATTTCCTGTTAATTTTACAGTGACAGGCTGTACCTTTAAAAATAAAGGATAGAAAAATTTCATATAGTTTTTCTTGAAACTTGAAATACCAATACCTCAGGCAAAGTGCCTGCTGTGAACATATATATCTTGCTGGACTGAAATAGGACTCAATGATCCTTGTAGACATCCTTGTAAATCCCTTCCAACTCAGGATATTCTATGATTCCATAAGCACTTCCATGAAGTAATTTGTTTAAATTAAAAAAGAGCTTTCAAAAATGTGAAGATTATTGGGGACTACTAGTCTGTCTAGGTAAAAAGCTCATGCTAAGGAACCTCACCCACCAATATTTTCCCTCGGGTCTTTAAATTCAATTTAAGATACAACATATCTTCTAAAAAACCCCCAAAGATCTAATCTTAATCTACAGCTATTGAAGAGCAGAAGGCTGTCCCTGATCATCATCACTGCTGAAATGTCTCTATTTCTGTTGTTGTAGTGGTTTGGACAAAAAAGATACCAGACTGTTAATCTGAATATTCCTGAGAGGGAAAGCATAAGCTTCAATGGCCCTATAAGCAAGGATAAATCTCTCCTGTTAATTAAGTAATATTTGACTGCAGTGAAAAATCACAGGATAGCATATGAGAAGCTGAGCTGCTCAGGTCCTAAGGGCTGAAACCAATATTATTTAGGTTTTGCTCCTGGCCATGCTTCCTCTGCTCTGAGGGCTGGATATTATACCAACTGTGAATCCTTCTGAAACACATATTTCCAGGAGCCATTTCTAAGTCCACTGATAAATCTAATAAAGCTAACAATATAAAATTAATAAGGGTCTGGATTTATCGATGTTAATCTCAATGTATTTGACAGATTCCCTGATCGACCTGAGCTAAGACTCACAAGCAACTGGAAGAACATATTATGAAAATACCACTCCCTACTATAAACCACAAAACTTGTTCATGTCATGACAGAAAAAGAAATTTTAAAAAAGGAATTCTGAAGTTTAATTAGAAGTATAGTGTACCACCATAGAGACACCACAAACTGCAGAAGGAGGATGTACCTGTTGCATATACAGAAACCAATTCCTTTCTATGGTCTTCTTGCAGCAGTATTCAAGTAATAAATGCTCTGGAATTGCTGCCTGGGAAGAACATATACACTACAGGGTTGATGCACTGTGAGGACTGTAACAATTTCTGGCCAAAAGTGACAGTGTGTATTAAAGGTCTTCTGGGGGATATAGCCTCAGAGGTGACTTTTCTTGTGAGGACACAGAAACCTGGAGGGAGAGCAGGGCTGCTGAGTATTGTGTTCTGCCTTCACCAGTTACATAGAGAAATGCGCTGTTTAGATTTAGACAGGTAAAAAGTAATTGAAATATTTATGTGTACCTTCTTGCTTTCTTGTGTTTCTCAAGCAAATAAATACATTTGAGAAAAACCTGTACACTGCTAGTTTTCTACCAGGGTAGCTTAGATATTTAAAGCAAGTAAGGGCAATCTTTACAGAAATAATTAATAAAGAGATAATGAGTTGGAATATTTTTGCCTGGTTTCTAAGGGAATGAAGCTTTTATAGTCTCTCTTCCTATTAATTCTCCCACAGTCCCCATAACTTTTAAAGCTGTCAGGCAACTTCAACCACATTTGACAGGAACAGATGCCTCACATTTGAGAACATAAGAAATCCCCTCCCAACTCTCAGCAGTGACACATCTACCCATTGAGACACTTCCACATCAATGTCAGTGGCAGAGGCAGTATAGGGAGAACTCAGGAACTCTTTTTTTCCCATAATCCACTACTACAGGAATGTTAGAGGGCTCATCCCTCCCTGTACCTTTTAGCAATTAATAAATAATTTCTTACATATTTGCATAAAACCAGCAGAAGGGCAGAAGAGAGACATCCAAATTAGTGTCCTCTCTGACATGCTCTTTGTAGGTAATTTTGATTACACCTTCCTGGCAGTGGTTAGCTAATCAATAGATGAGTAGTGACAGCCAATTGGCATGTGTGCATTTTGTAATGGATCAAAGCAGTGCCTCTGTCAAGCTGGCAGATCAGTGAAGGGCACCTGAAGGAACGATAGCTGGTGGACAAAAGTAATGAGTAAATACTACACCCCTGGGGTATCTCACCATGTTTGTTTGCTTGTTCTTCCTGTGTTACTCTTCTAATATATGTACCATACTATCTGGCTCCTATTTAGAGTTTGAGGCATTTTTCCTCATTAGAAGAAGCCGATGATAACATTTGAAAGAATTTTTATGCAATTCTGTATATTTGTCTGTACAAACTGACTGTTTCTCTGAATAAAAGGAGGAAACATCCTTTCTCAGAGTATTTATTCCCTTCTCACAGTCCTGTGTCTCTTCTTTCAGATGTAGGAGGAAGGAGTTCTCTTTCTTCAACTCTTGTCATAGTAACTTACTACTCAGTTACTTCTCTGTTTTCTTTCTTTTCTTTGTTGTTGTTTTTTTGTTGTTTGTTTGGTTTGAGTTTTGGTTTTTTGTTTTTTGTTTTTTTTTTTTTTACCTTTCAGCTGTATTTGTCATGCCTGCATGTTGCAGCCTTTGCCTATACCAGTCAATTCCTAAACAGTTTTGCATATTGTTGAGCACATTCAATTATTTAACTGTCTTAACTACTTCTCTTAGTTCTCATGAGTGAAAAACTGCTTCCTTCAAAACATGATTTGTGCACAAAAACAAGCCTGCTTGTAGATGACTCCTTTCTCCAGGATAACAACAGCAAAACATCAAGAAAAAGTGCAAAAAATATCTTTATAACTAGGCAGTGGCAGTCCTTTCAGAAGCAAATCAAATTTGCAGTAAATAATACCCTCCCCTCAAAATTAAAACCAGAAGACAACCAAGTCAGAGTAGAAAGAAATATATATTTTGAAAAATGCCTTCTAACCCTATTGCCTAAACACTTACTCTTTCCAAGCATCAAAAAAATGAAACCAAAGAAAGATTAAAAGCAACCAGTATGCATAACTTAACTGTGAGTTGACTCATGGGAAAAGGTAAGTGAAAATAGTCTTGAAACTCGTACAACAGAAGAAATACTTGGGGCGAAGAAAGACAGTAGAAATCTAAGAAAGACAAATTATATGGGTAGAAATCTCTTTTAGGAGTTATAATCTCTACTTTTTTGTGAAGAAGAGGAAACATCAAGGCTTCAGATGTGTAAGTGAAACAGCAAAATACCTGGAAAACTGGACATCAAAGAACACTCCCAGAAAGCTAAAGAAATTCTGTGGGTGTTTTAACTTCTCTTATCAGTGATTTTCTATGTCTTTTTTCTCCATATGTGTTGGCATAATTTTTTTTTTTTTCCCAGAGATACCTTGGAAAAACCTTATACTCACACAATAATAGGGAAGACATCATTAAATTTTCAAAAGAACATCCACTTTGATTTAAATCCCTCTTCCTTTTGGTCCAGAGGAAGAAGGATTGTGTTCTCAGAAAAATCAGTCATCAGCTGAAGTAACCTATGTCGTCTTCCATGACAGCTGATGAGGGTGTACACAGTAAGGGATGTACATGGACACATGTGCTAACTCTGAGTGTAAAGTAAGCCATTTTCACAGACATGCATCCACACCTGATTTTGCTTCCATGCTGCCCCATGCCACCTTCTCTGAACAATCAGATGCTGCCTTGCCTCATCAGTTTTACTTTCATGTCCTCTGACAGACAAAAGAGGTCCAGGAAAGCGAGGCAGATGGGGCTACACCATCCACAGATTCATGCTCATGTCTGTGATAACTCAAACCTCAGATAGAAATAACTCCAATATTTCAGCAAGGAGCAGTGATTCTCCTTGTTTTTTCAACTGTTTACAAATATTGATGGCATACATGTGATGTATACAGGCAAGATCAGTTTTCCCAGCAAATTATTAAACACCAAGTATTTATGTAAATAAGAGAGTACTGGATTGGTGAGTTGTTGTGCCTGCCATTGAAAAATGTCACCCAAAATTCAACACTTGAATTCCCTCCCCAAGGATACAGCTGAGTTTCCTGGTGTTTTTGATGAACACACAGTTTAGTTGATTAGGAGAACACTTTCTTATTTCCTGCCAAGATATTTTTTTCCCTTAAATGCAGTGCACCAATTACCGGGTCAAGGCAAGAATTGCATTGACTGAGTCTCTCAATCTATATTACAGTAAACCAGTAGAATAATTTTTATCTACAACAACCCTCAGAGCTGCTGAGAAGCGCGCAGTGACCAGGTGGGAGTGATGCAGCAATCCTGTGGCATTTCTCACCATTACTTGTGGGAACCAGTACAGTGTGCTTGGTTGTTAAAGCCCCCATTTTTTTTTTTTTTCTAGGTGTAGTCTGAGTGGCTGATTATGGACTATGAGGTCATGAGGATCATTGATTTTAAGTGATTAATTCCCTGTGGATAGCAGTTATGAGAGGTGATTGGTGGTGACATTGAAAGTACTGTCTTCTTGCTCCTAATGCTACTATTTATTTTATTGCACCACCAGAGCACCAAAGATGTTTTGTCCAAGGGGGATAACTGACTTGAGAAATGGGGAACTGCCTGGGCCTCATTTACTGGACAGGGGAAAGCACCCTACACATGGATTGAAGCAGATTACTCCACTAGCATCAGAACTGAGTCCCAGCATTAGATCTTAAAAGTGATTTCTGAGAGGCTTTTGGGAGAATTGGCATTTGTAAGTAAAATGAGGGGTTGTGTGTTTATTATAGGTCTTTTACCATGTCTGTGGAAAGTTCTGCTTGCACTGCAGTCAAAATAAATATGAAAAAATATAATTGTATTTTGACATGTTAAAGGCAGTTAGATATTGATAGTTGGGTAGTTATGCATCATCTGTAAATAAATGTCTTCCATCTATCAAGTAAGCGTACAAGCAAAGTGTCACTGAAAAAATACACATTGCATTAATGCAATCTCTGATGAAATGTTTTTCCATCTGTCATGAAATTTGCTATAACAAATGGGAACTCTGTGCAAGCTTTATTTGAATGTATGATTTAACACCAGGCCTTTCACGTTGTAGATAGTTAGTAAAAACAGTATTTCAATGAATTTTTATTGACCATTTATTTCAATGTGTAAGTTTTAATAATGTCTGTTTCCTCTTTCAGAAAGACTGAGGCAGTGCTTGCTCTAGCTGGCATGACACCAAACAAGCCTCCTCTTAGCAGATATGATTTCGTCAGAGATTCAGTCATCATTATATAAAACACCATATTTTTAGATATAAGGGAGAAGTCTTTTACAGTGATGGTGGTAAAACACTGGAACAGGTTGCCCAGAGAGGTGGTGGATGCCCCATCCCTGGAAACACTCAAGGTCAGGTTGGTCAGGGCTCTGAGCAATCTGATTTAGCTGAAGGTGTCCCTGCTCAGTGCAGGGGCGGGGGGGTGGACTAGAGGACCCTTGAAGGACCCTTCCCACCCAAACTATTCTATGATCCTATTAATTCTCTTGAGAGACCACAAAGTAACATGGGGGCAAAGAAGCTCCCCTCTTTAGTCAGTCTGGGTGGGATACCTGAAATGGGAAGGTAAGCTGTCGTTGTATGAACAGTTTCTGATTTCCTCTTATCACTGTGCTGAAGGGGGGATGCCCCACCCCTGCCTCTACACTAGTATCTTAATGTGTTGAATCTAGAAGCACCATGGTTTAAAAGGTAGCAATGAGATACCACATTAATAAGATATGGTTTAAAAGGTAGCAATGAGATACCACATTAATAAGATACCAAGGGCTTTGTTGGTTGAGTTCAAGTAAACACCCTCCAGGAGCTGGGGCCTATTTCTTCTGTTTTTGCTGACTTCTCTGCATTACAAGAAAGCATCAAGTGTCTACTACTGCACTACAGCACCAGTACATCCTTTGCTAAGGTTACATTGGGAATGCACTTAATCTTTTACTCAAAAATCAACAACACTGGGGAAACGCCACTCTACAGTAGTGGCACCAGAGTTCAGTTTTACCAGGGATATTAGACATTCATGTTGAAAAACTCTCTTTGGATCATTGGGTTAGAATGTCTTCTACATGCATAAACTGTATATATAACAAATGGGTGCGTGTGTTATCTGTAATACAATCCTCACAGAAGCAAAGAAAGTTAAGATTTACAATTAGAATGTGTATATAACGGTTGCAGGTTTGGACTGGAAGGACTTCTGGAGTTCAAGCTAGAGAATTGCAGTGAGATGGTGAGAAAAAATAATGTGCTTTATGTTTTGTCTACCTTCTTACTTATATATTTTAAATATTTTAAGCAAGAACCTTTATTGGGAGTTAAATACAGTGTTTCTTTGTTAATGTCCACTGAATTTATTCTCTAAGTTTGCATAATAAGTTTCTGGCTCTATGGAGGAGACTATATATTCAGTATATTCCTTTATTTATTATGTTTTTAATGTCTTTTCACCTCTGTAATAAATGCATTTCTTGAGAAATCTAGAAGATCTAAAGATAAGACTAGATATATATTTTAGAACTGTAAGGAAGGTGCCCATTCTAGACTCTGGAAAAGAGTGAAGAAACCCATAGATTCATGTGAGGAATCTGATCAAAAATAAAAGTTTTAGACTTATCCTCCTGGTAATTTCTGAACTGAGGAATATAGAGTTAAGAGCTGAAGGAGGAGAAAAGTCAATTCTTAGCTAAAGGGTATATTTTTTCAGTAGCATGTTTACTTTTACTGAAGCAAATGGACAGTAAATATGTGGGACTGCTGCAGAACCAGTATTAGCCTAATTACAGACAGAAATAGGTACCCTAATATCTAACAGTTAAGATCTTTAAATGACAGTTCCTTTTTCTTTGCTTGCGTTTGCTGAGGATCTTCTTAATACTGCAAAATCATAATTTTTTTGGGCTTTCTCCTTCTGGGTGATATGCTTTGAAATTTGCTACTGGGATGTACTTGATCTCCAGGCCTTTTTCCATACACCCTTCCCTATTGATTGAGTAGAGGCTTCAAGTCTGACAACTTACAGCTGTCCCTACATACTTTTCATCCCAGCTCTTCATTTTATTGAGTTTCCATCCAGGAGACATTTTGAGGAAAGACAATGTGACTATAGGTGTCTTATGCAGTGTGCTCTGCAACCTCAGTCCCACACTGGGATGTGTCAAGGTTTCCCCTGCTGCATATTCCACAGGGCCTTTGCAAGGAAGCCAAGACGCTAGAGAAGAACTTGTGAACAGACAGTCCTGCCCTGATCTGCTCTGGGTACACAACCATAGCATATACCCAGAGCTGGGAGCTGAGAATCCTTAAAAAGCTTAGTCCTGAAATGAGAGCTCTTCTAGAAGTGAGGTGTCAGAATGCATTTTTGTATGGGACGCTAGGACAAAAAGACAGTGAGCTACATACTTTGCATCCATCTTTGCTGCTACTTTTGCTGTTGTAATGGCTAAATGCTTCGGTACTCTGTTCAGAGATGCATTCTGTGTCATTTATGCAGTATATGAAAACAGCAGCTGAGTGAACAAGAGAACACCTTCTGTAGGGAGAAACAAGCTGGTTTATTAAACAAAACAGTTCTGTTACTACAGTCCTGGTGATATTTGCACAATGTGCAGTGACCCCTGACTCATATTCCTACACTCCTTGTAGTCTTACAGAAGTTATTCCCTGCATTAGGCTGAAGTATTTGATTCCCTTCTATTTTAAGGCCACTATTTTCTCTTCACCATTAGCAAGTCTAATTTTGTTTATTTTTATACATTTTCTATTTTATATTATTTGGATTTTGACTCTGCTCTTCAAAGTTTACAAGCCTTTTAGGTTGGTATCACAAAAACCTTAACGAAAATCACTGAACAAGTAATTCCTTGAAGTAGTGAGTGGGAGTAGTCCTAGGACAGATTCTCCCTGAGGACTCCAGAACTTACCAGGAAAATAAGCTATTGATAACAGTACATTGAATCAGAGATCAATGAGAAGTAGCATCACAGATGCAGGAAGGATGAAAGCAACGATTCAGCTGCAGCTACAAAAGACAATAGCTGGAGCAGTACCAGGCTACAGAAGCCTTTAATGATAAATAGCTTGTATTTAACAGTGGGAATCATATGTAGAGAGGGACTCACTACTTCAGGCTTTGGCTTTTTTTGAGGGGGAGAGGAGGGTGGCATGAGAAAAAAAATTAGCTTTTCAGCAACAAAGACAAGCAAGTCCTCTTTTCTCATTCAGAATGAGAAAAGAATATGAAATAATCAAGTCAAGAGGTCAAAATATAGTTTCATGAGATGTGGAAGTGTTTAGAAAGAAAAAAATCTGGATAATTGTGATACTAGACAAGGAAAACCTATTAGACCTACTCACTGCCTAGATGTAAAGTAATACCTTGGATGAAGCAGCCAGCTCTCTACATGTGCTTTGCTTATAAGCTCTTTATTAAAGATATCCAACCTAGTTCCAGATGAGTGTTTACTCATCACAATATCAATCAGAAATAGTAGCTTGCATGGCACATTATTTAGTTGTGGATTTTTTTTTTCTCACCCATTAGGAGAGTTCTTCATCTGCCTGAATATATTTAACTACCTAAGTGAGTTACCTCTGCACCATTTTTTATTATGCAGGATAGACTTGCACTGAACAATAGAGCAATTGTATAAGAATTACTTACTTTGAAATGCAGGCAAATGTAATTTTTTCTGAATTCCTACTGAATTCACTGAAGATAAAACATTTAAAAAAATAAAGGCTTAAAATTTCAGTTCTAGTTTAAGAAGAAATACAACTCCATTATTTTCATATACAAATTTGCAGTGATATTTACCAAGACTGTACCTTCAGAGAGTCAAGACACCCATACTCTCCCTGTCCCCTTCTAGCAAAATCACTTCTAATCCCTGATTTCAAGAGGAATAAAATTGCTTCTTTAACAGGTAAAATTTATTTTAAAAGCTTTGTAGTGCTGGAAAATCAAAGCCTATATCAACCAATTTAATCTGGTAAGGGAATAAAGGACCATAAGAAAGCTTTCTATAGGTACATCAGTAGCCAAAGGAAGACAAGGGAGACTTTGGATTTGTTGCTGAGTGGGAATGGGGACCTGGTGGCAAAGGGCACAAAAAAGGCTGAGGTACTCAATGCCTCCTTCACCCCTGCCTTTACTGGTAAGGCTGGCCATCAACAATTCCAGACCCCTAAAACTGGAAGAGAAGTCTGGAGCAAGGAATACTCCTCAGTGAAGAAGAATCAGGTAAGGGAACACTCAAACTAACTGAAAATACACAAGTCCATGGGACCTAATCGAATATACCCAATGCTGATTCTGCTAAACTATATTGCTTCAAGGACACTCTGGATTATCTTTGAAAGGCCATGAAGGTCATGGGAGGTTCTTGAGGACTGGAATAAAGCAAACGTCACTCCTATCTTCAAGAAAGGCAAGAAGGATATGGAGGATCTGGAGAATAACAGGTTCGTTAGCTTCGCCTCAATCCCTGATAAGATGATGGTGTAAATAATCCTGGAAGACATTTCTGTACATTTGAAGGACAGGAAGGTGGTTGAAGGTAATCAGTATGTATTAATTAAAGGAATATTGTGCCTGGACAACCTGGTAACCTTGTTGGTAGAGTTGACTGTCTTGGTGGATGAGAAGAGACCTGTGGATATTTTTTATCCTGACCTCATCAAGACTTTCAATACTGTCTCCCATCATATTCTCATTGATACACTAATGAACTATGGACTAGAAGAATGGACAATGACATGCACTGGACTGGAGTGATCTCAAATGGCTGTCAGCAGCAGCACAAAGCCCAGCTGGGATATATTAATGGTGTGCCTCAGAGACCAGTACTGAAGCCAGTACAGTTTAACATCTTTTCCAGTGACCTAAACAATAGGACAGCATCCACCTTCGGCAAATTTGGAGTTGATACAAAATTGGGAGAATTGAATGATACACCAGACATTAATGACATATAATGACATTCAGAGGGCTCTCAAGAGACTGAAGAAAGAGGTCTTATAATGTTCAACAAACAGAAATACTATGTTCCAGGCATAAGGAAAGGCTAAAGTCAACTGGTTGGCAAGCAGCTCTAGGACAGGATCAGGGGGTCCTTCTGGATGCCAAGGTGTCCATAAGCCAACAATGCACGACCACAGAAGGAAGGCTAACAGCTTCCCAAGCTGCATCAGGCAGAGCATTTCCAGGGTAAGGAGATGATCTTTCCTGTGTGCTCAGGACTGCTGAGACACTGGAATGACGTGTCCTGTGCTGGGCTGCCCCATACAAGAGAGATATGGACATACTGGAGAAAGTCTCAAATGATTAAGGGGTTGGAGTATCTGTCCTGCGAGGAGAGGTTGAGACAGATGGGACTGATTAGCTAGGAGAAAAGAAGACTCAGGGTGTTCTTATTAATGTTTATGAATACCTGATGGTGGGAGTAAAGAAATGAAGTCTTCTTCTCAGTGATGCTCAGTGACAGAACAAGAGAAACAGGCACAAACTGAAATACAGTAAATTTTATTGAAACATCAGAAAAAAATATTTTTTGCTGTGAGAGTAGTCAGACACCAAAATTAGTATCTCAGGGAGATAGTGAAATCTCCATCCTTGGAGGAGTATCTCTTAGCTACATGACTTTTGACTCTGAGCTGGAGTTTTCTTCATTTCTTGAGAAATTTTACAAAGCTGATCAACTGAGCTGGTTCTGAGACTGGGAGATGAACAGGAGGAAGCTACAGTTCTTGGGAAACAAATCAGTTTGGGAATTGAAACCTAGGTCTATTTTGCGTGCACCAGTTCCTTATTTTTGCACCACAACTTTTACTGTTAATTTGAGCAGCTAAGCATTTTTAAGTATATTTAGCTTTATTCTTTGTATGGTTTATTTTTCACAGCTTCTAGGATTAGTAAAATAATCATAGAATCATAGAATATTAAGTTATTGGAATGGACCTTAAGATCATCCAGTCCTATCCACCCCCCACCATAGGCAAGGACACTTCCCACTAGACTAGGTTGCTCAAGACCTTATCCAACCTGGCTTTGAACACTGCCAGGGTTGGGACATCCACAACATATCTGAGAAACCAGTGTCTCACCACGCTCCCACTAAATAACTTCTTCCTAATATCTAATCTAAATTTCCCCTCTTTCAATTACCTTAAGTACCCATTACTCCTTGCCCTATCACTACAGTTCCTGACAAAGAGTCACTCTCTGGGTTCTCTGTAGGCCCCCTGAGCCACTGGAAGGTTGCTATGAGGTCTCCATGCAACCTTCTCTTCTCCGGGCTGGACAGTCCCAACTTTCTCAGTCTGTCTTCATAGGGAAAGTGCTCCAGTCCTCTTACCAACTTTGGGTCTCTCCTCTGGAACTTGCTCCAACAATCCCATGTCCTTCTTATGTTAATGACTCCAGAACTATACTGAAGTACTGCACTAAGCCAGGTGAGGTCTCACAAGAACAGACTAGAGAGGGAAATCACCTCCTTCAGCCTGCTGACCATGCTAGTTTTCATGCAGCCCAGGATTCAGTTTGACTTTCTAGTCTGTGAGCACACATTGATGGCTCATGTTGAATTTTTCATCAGCCATCACCCCTAAGTCTTTCTCCACAGGGCTGCTCTCAGTCACTTCTCTACCCAGCCTGTAGGTGTGTCATGGGTTGCCACAATCCAGTGGCAATTGACTTGCACTTCTCTTTCTTGATCTTCAGAGGATTTACAGTGATCCACCTCTCAAGCCTGTCAAGGTCCCTCTGGATAACATCTCTTCCCTCCAGCATGTCAACTGCACCACCACAAATTTGCTGCCCCTGGAGGACACCACTCATCTCTGGTCTCCACGTGGACAACGAGCGGAGAATATTCTATTCTTTGCATAGAATAGAGCCATAGGTGCTTATTCTTAACATAATTTCTCCTGTTACAGAAAAACTCTTCAGTATCCTATTTATCAATAAATCTTTGTATGTGATTAGTGGGTTATTTCACAGTGCAATGGCTTCATCTTTGACATCTCACTGCTGCCGGTACCAGAAAGGCTGTACAAAAATGCAATGACTGATACAGTGTTGCAAATGATACCAAACTTGCTCAGGTTCTAATTACCTAAAGTACATTTAGTTGTCTGAGCAGACACAGTTAGATGTGAATTCATTCTTGGTATCTGTGGATTAAATCTAATGCAACTTCACTGAAGCCTTTCATTTATGATGCTATAACACAAAATGAACTATGACCTCTGTACTCGTAAAATCAAATCGTTCATCTCTAAAAATGTTGCCAAGCATTGCATGGGAAACATTGCAAAATCAATAGTCTTTGTAACATTACTGCCACTTAACAAATCATACCCAGACCTCACACAAAACATCCCGAAATAGGCCAACATAGAACTTTTATATCAGAAAATGTGTAATGCAGAACTGCAGAAATGAAACAAGTGCTGATAAATTTAAATGTGGCTATAATTCCATTGTGAAAATTTTTTTCTATGAACTCTTTCAGTGTTATTCAAACTCAAAGACCTGAAACTGAAATGTCTTGATTCAATGTATTTAATTTGTTTTAAGGTATTGAGTCAAGTACTGTTTCTTTAGCCTTTATCTACCACTTCTGCTGTACAGCACAAATCTAATGGAAGTTATGGAGAAACTAGGTAAGTATAGTATGGCATAGCCACAAAACATATAAATATCTAAGCCTAGGGACTTAGGCTGATGTGTGGTTGCATAGATCAATAGGATACATAAAATCGGCAAAAAACAGATGTAAGGTTTATGGAACAAACATAACTTTTCAGTCTTGCTGGCATAGTGACTAAGCTTAAAGCTGCATGCCAGATTTATAACTGTGCTGAATGTACCCTCTAGTGTATACACAGTATATGTTAGCTGTACTTAGTAGTGCTTAAAATTGTCCAGATTGTGGCAGAGCAGGGAACTGGGCAACATAGCTTGGAAACTGCAAGTGGGTCACTGCGTATTTCCAGCTCTCCCTCCAGAGATTTTCCATCCGCCTGGCTGGCTGCCCTGCTGCTGCCTGCCCAGGAGCAAAAGAGACAGGATGGCTACTGCAAAAGGTGAAGAGAGCCTCAACCCCTGCTTCCATGAGCCTATTCCTAACGAAAAAATAGGAGAGAGAGGCAACAAAAAGTGTCTAACAAAGCAGTTTAACTCCTTTTTAGTGGCACAGAGCAAAGAAGGATGGAGACCACAAAGAAGGAAGCAGGAGAAGCATCCAACCACCTGGTTCTGAAGGACTAGGTGAAGGGAGTGGATGGGTCTGTTACATGGACGAAGATACAGTTGCATGCTGGTAAGACATGTAAATGCAGTGATGATGATGGATTCTCATACACTTTTTTTTCAGGCTATTTAAACACTGAGTTACCTGCTTTAAACATACACCTCAGTCACCCTATCCTCCTTCTCCCTCCTTCAGTTTTCTCCCTAGATCACTAAATCAGTGCTCCATTAGTAGCTGTAGGAAATAGATTCTTATCAAGGCAGCTGAAAATCTTCTTCCAAAGGTGTGCAAGTTTAAGTTTCATATTCAGTCTCTTGAGCTTTTCCTCTGGCTCCTGTGCACTGTTCCACTTAATCTGATTTTCTACCTTAGTGACTTTTATTGCTGTTATATTTTACATCAGGACACTTATTTATGACTCAGTCATCATAGTCATGGTTAAATACTGGTAGTCCTCACCATATTTATGCAAGAAGGGAATCAGGAGCTTACTGTTCAGGAATACCAATAATAACATGATGGGTTGAATTATGCCCTGAGTGAAATTTGCTGGCATAGTGAAAATTGCATGCCTGTCAACAAGTAGAAAGTCTGTCTCTGCACTTAAAATGCAGAGAGCTATTGCTTTCTACTGGTAAATGAGGCAGTTTGATGAACAGCCTCTCAGTAGGAGGGGACAAATCCCCAAATACTTACCTCAACAACATATCCTAATGGATCTCCAGATGCCTGGGACTTTGGAAAATACTGGATGTTTTTATATTTCTGTTCCTGCAGGGCATTAAAATTTGTATTATTCTTAATATAATGGAAGCAAAGTTAGCTTGGGAGACAGACCACTCATAGAATCACAGAATCATAGAATCATAGAAATGTTAAGGTAGGAAAAGACCTTTAAGATCATCAAGTCCAACAACCAACCCAGCACTACCGTGTTCACCACTGAACCATGTCTTCAAGTGCATTATCCACAAAATTTTTGAACACTTCCAGAGATAATGACTCCACCACTTCCTTGTTCCAAAGCTTTGCAACCCTTCCAGTGAAGAATTTTCCCTAATATCTAATCTAAATTTCCCCTGGAACAACTTGAGGCCATTTCCTCTCATCCTGTCACTTGCTACCTGGGAGAAGAGAGTGACACCTGCATCACTACAACCTCTTTTCAGGCAGTTGTAGAGAGTGGTAGGGTCTCCCCTTAGGCTCCTTTTCTCCAGGCTAAACATCCCCCAGCTCCCTCAGCTGCTCCTCATCAGACTTGTGCTCCAGACCCTGCTCTGTTGCCCTTCCCTGGACATGCTCCAGCCCCTCAATGTCTTTCTTGCAGTGAGAGGCCCAAAACTGAACACAGGATTCGAGGTGCAGCCAGTGCAGAATGAAAGGGGATGATCACTGTCCTGATTCTTCTGACCACACTATTCTTGATACAAATCAGGATGCCATTGGCCTTCTTGGCCACCTGGGCACTCTGCTGTCTCATATTCATCCACTGTTGGCCAGCACCCTTGGGGCTTTTCCTGCTAGTTAGCTTTCCTGACAGTCTTCCCCCATTCTGTAGCCATGCCTGGGGCTGTTGTGATCCAAGGGTAGCTCTCAGAACTTGACCTTGTTGAACCTCATGCAATTGGCCTTGACCCATCAATCCAGCTTGTCCAGATCCCTCTGAAGAGCCTTCCAGCAGATCAACGTTCTAGCCCAAGCTGGTGTCATCTGCTAACTTGCTGAGAGTGCACTCCATGCCCTCATTCAGGTCATTGATAAAAGGTATTAAACAGGGCTGGCCCCAATACTGAGTCCTGGGGTACATCACTAGTGACCACCACCACCGCTGTCTGGGCCTGGTTATCCAGCCAACTAATTCCAAAAACACAGGAGACTACCCAGATATTTTGTTAGTTATCTGAAGCCTTGCACTGGTGGGCTGCACTTAGGTTGTTTTTACTAACATTTTTGTACGTGTCATACAGTATAAATAAAATTAATCTCAATGAACTGATTTTAGAATTTATCTTGACACATTATATATTGTTCCAAAATTGCATGAATACACATTACATATATGTTAAGTAAAGATATACTGCAATACATAACTTGAATATTTCATAAAGTACATTTAAGTTGATGTTTAATTTAGTTTCTGCTTGTCACACAAAGTAAAAATGCATTTATTTTATTTAGAGAGATTCCCTGTTAAACAGCTAAGTCAGCTGAAATTTGTCATTTATTTTTAAAGTAAATCCAGTGCTCCTTCTGCTCCTGTTTATTCTTTATTTATATATACAGATATAATTATGCCTATGTGTCTGGATGAAACTAACTGCATTTTCCTATGATTGTGAGCTTTAAAATTCTGCGATCTATATTTTGCTTCTGTGATGTCACTTCAGGGACATTTTATGTTTTCAGTAAACATTGCCTTGAGGTTCTTGAAAATATACTGCTTCTTTAAACCCAGATAGAACAGATGGAAACTTCACTGCTTAAACAAATGGCTACAATTTTCTTCAGGGCACAAAATAGTATCATGAACTTGACTGAGAGCTTAAGAAGTTTCCAGGAGCTTTTAGTCTTCCTTTGATGGCTGGCTGATTGAATTCACAAATTTCGCTCAAGAAACATTTAAAAAAAAAATCCCTTTGTGTCTTTCTGGTTTTTGTTGTTTTTTTTTGTTTTGTTTTGTTTTTTGTGTTTTTTTGTTTTGTTTTTGGGTTTTTTTCTTGCTTTAAAGCAGAACAGTGGTATTCCTGATTCAAATGACCTTTTGGATTAAACTGTTATGAGAGAGATTTTGTGTGATAATACATTTTTTTGTTAGCTGTTGAAATTCCAGTGCCTGCGCAACAACCTAAACTATTTCAGCAGGCTCCACATTATTCAGTCCCCAATTTTTGCAATTTAATCTGGTGCAAAAGTTCTGTGAAAGAGTGACATGAACTGCCAAAAAAAATGTTGTACTTTTGTAGCATTTTTCATCCTTGAAACGATACACAGGACTTGTTCTTGGCTATCCTACACCAGTCAGAAGCAGTACTATCACTTTCCCATAATGTACATTAACGTAAATCGCAACATATTCTCTGAGTCTGGATCTTTATTGATCTCGGTTCAGAACATGCTTGTATCTTTGTGTGAGAGAGAGAATAATCTTAGTGCTTTTACAGCTGTTTTAATTTAAACTCTACTGACAGAACACATCTATAATAAGGTCTGTTGGAAGAGTTCCCAGCTCTGACAGTTATCTATAAATTAATGTGAGTCATATACTTGCACTTGTTTGGAAAATATGTACAACAGACTAAAGCAGATAACTGAAGTCACATCTCCTGAAGGATACTTGAAGAATGCATAGACAAAGGTGAGCCTTTGTTACCAGTATCTAATCCTTGCAGCACAGTCATGGTGCTACTAATACAGGCAATAATAAGGTATGGAGTTTAGTTAGAAAAATAAGCTCAGTATGTGTCTGTGAAGCAGTTGTAATGAGACGGATTCCTTATGGCCTAATCTCTAAGTTGCCTTTATGGCACTGCATGAACTAACTTGGTTTTGGCAGAGGTTCAGCCTTGTATTTCTTGCATCCACAAAACATTTGCTGAAGGTCTGTACAGTTCTTGTTCTCTTGGCATTGCTTCAGCACCTGCAAACTACTCAAACATGGATGAGTCCTTAGCATCACACAGAGCAGATTTCCCAGGTAAGAGTAAACCTTACACATGAAAGATTTTTACCTCTGTTAGTAATTTTTGAATGTGAGTAGGGCAACATGGCAGCTAGATATACCACCTGCACTTGGATTCTGCAGTCTCACTTCTTAGGACTGACAAAGCCAAGACAGCTGCGCAGTACCTCAGCTGTGTTTATAAACCAGGACATCAGTGCGGTGTGAAAACACAGCAAAGTGACTCTGAATGCAAGTGTTTACACAGGATAAAACAGAAAGGCACAAAGGGAGTAAGTACAGAGTCACTGTTTAAAGGGAGCTGCTAAAAGCATGGAAGACGAAGTGGAGGAAAAGATAGGTAAGGTTGTTTGGATACGTAACCAGTGCATAAGGGAGAATGGCAGCATAAACTGACTATGACAATGTGGTCTCTCAGCACCCCTAGGATTACAGAGAACATGGTCTGTGAAAGAACGTGAATATGAAATAAGTTACTGATGCTTAGTGAAGTAGTTGTAAGTTATTGTAAAAGCTATTTAGCCAAGTATCTGGCTGTCACTGCAATGGCATTCTGCATGGATAGCAAGAGGACAAACTTCATTTATTTAGGGCAAGAGAAAAGGATATTGTAAGAACTGAGTCATAAAATCATGTTATTCTAGATGAATTTTAGCTATGAAGATGAGACTTTAACCAGAAAAAAAAAATCATGAAGTAACTGAGCATAAACACTGAAGATCTGCAGATAAGTCTGTGACAGTGCCTCAGCTGTGACTCCAGGTGATGGGCAGGTTGATGATTTACACACTGACAAAGAAGACAGTAGCTAAAAGGTATGTTGGATAAAGACAAACTAATGTGAGTTTAGCCATTTTTGAGCTCTAGTTTTGACTGCTCTCTCTGTCAAATCTGGGAAGGGGACTGAGATTTTACTTGAGCAGATTTGGGCTTATTTATACCAGGGGATTATCTGGCTTATTAAGATAAAAATTCGATAGTGTTAATCTTCCCTTTGAAGTGCCTACATGTAAGTTCTGTACCACATGAACAACAATTCAATCCAACTAAAACACATTGAAATATACTAATATACACACACACTTTTGTATATAACGAATGAGACATAGGGCTGTGCTATGCATAGCATCTTCAACAGTATCTTTGAGGATTCCTTTAAAATGTCCCATAGTAATAATCTTCACTATTATTCAACAGTTAATTTGACTTTTTCTTTAACTCAGAAAGGTTCCCTTTTCTAATCTTAGTCTATGTAATAGCATTTTAAATACTCCTGAGTGTACTGATTCTTTGCTTTTTGCCTCAATTTTGCTTAGTCTGTTCAAAGAGAATAACAGTTTTGGCTTCACTTGTAGAATATTTTGAGAATAGCTGAAAAGCACTATGTAAGATGTAGGCTCATCATTAACAGCTTTTTCCATACATCACAATTGCATTTGCACAGAAGGGGAAATGTCACAGGAGATGAGTTTGTTTCTCATCTATTTAAAAATCTTATAAGGGAGTACAGAAAGGAGAGTTTATATTGCAGTTTAGGCGCAGGGAAAAAAAAAAAAGAAAAGGAAAAAGAAAAAAAAATTATATTCTAGATCATTTACTTATTTCCTGAAACATAGCCAAGTCCTAACACTAAACTTTCTGGTTTACCAAAGCCAAGTCTCAGCCATTGAAAAAAATATTCAATAGTCAATGTTATAATAAAACCTTCACTTCTATTCTGAAATGCTATCTTTTTCTTATCCATCATAATTTACCATCATCTGAAGACCAGACTCTCATTTGCCTGTGAGCAAAATGTCAAGTCAAATAAGCATTTTGGGTTGTCTAAGTTGAATGATTGAGGCCTTATGGAATAAACATTTATCCCTCCAAAATCTAAACAAATTAATTGCTTTGAAAAACAGACTAATTGAAATTATATTCCAAAGAATATATAATAATGGATGTTATATTCATTCTCCTTCAGTCTGTTGCCTGCATGAGAGAGCAGCAGAGTCATGTGTGTAGGTGGTGATGACAGAAGGAATAGAAAGGTGGCAAAAAACCCCCAAACAAACAGGGGGGTTTTTGTGTTTTTATTTAAAATGGAAATTCAAAATTCGGTTTTATGGAATAATCACAATTGATTATACTGCCTTTAATTTGTGAAGACTGGTAACTGTCTCAGAGAGAATGATGGGATTTCTCCAGGATCAAGAAAGTCAATGAAAGGACAAGTGGGTTAGGTTTTCTTGGTCCATTTGAGAAAACAAACAAACAAACAAACAAACAAAAAAACAACACAAAAACCCAAACCAAACCAAACCAAACCAACAAACAAAAAAACCCACAAAACTTCAAATACTGTGCAGAGAGTAAAGAAACTAATATCATCAAATTGCCAATCTAGTACCTGTAGCTGCATGCAATAAAAAATAATTTTCATTTCCTTTGTACAAAAGCTTGTCAACAATTATACAGCCTTCAGAGCCTATTCCCACATTAACTGCCATGTGTGAATGCATCGACCTATTTAATACTACCACAAAGCCTTCCTCACAATGCAAATGTCCTCATTATACTCACATCCCACCCAACTCATTTTCCTGCAGAACCATGACAAAAATAGTTTTGACTCTTTAAGAATGGATTAGTTAGGAAAGCCAAAAGCCCACTATATCTCTCCGTCATGGAAGTCTACTGACAGCTGTGTCTTGCTATCACTCTAGGCAACACTCACACTTTTTATCCAAAGGCAACAGTCACTCCAAGTGTATTTCTGACTGTTCCTGTTGTATTAAGTCATTGTGTTGTTGGGAGACCTTTAGAGAAAGAGGCTAGTGGTACTTGCTCTGAGACTGCCAAATGGGATAAGAATTCCTTCATTCTTCATGAAATCTGCGGACTAATTTTGGTCCATTCTTGTCTTCCACAGTGGCATACAAAACCGTGGAAACAATTACTTGCTTCACTGGAACAAAGAATGAAGGCATGTTTGGGGCCTCTCTTTAGGACAACCATCACTTTTTGTTGGGGCCTCTCTTTAGGACAACCATCACTTTTTTTCAGAGGCAGGGAGTGGGTAGGAACATTCCAGTATTCGTTGTGTTATTAAATACTGATCAGGTTGTTTTTTTCTTTGAAGGATAAGAAATTTTGACCATAATGTTTTTCATTTTATGTTGCATTGTAATAAGCCATTCATCAGCCAGCCAAGGACTCAAGTTCATCAAAGAAGGAAGTAAATAATAACAATTAATCTGTCCAGTGTTACTTAATAATAGCATGAACTGCTCCATGGAGCCAGGAGTAATTGCCACTAAGTGTATTATACAGCAGCCGAGGAAAACTGATTTATAAACCCAGTTGTCAAGCTGCAATCTAATAGTGACTGCATCATGTTGTAGAAAGTGGCAGTAATTTGGGAAATGACCCTGATGAATATTCTGGAAGAGAGCCTGTTGTTATCAGTAGCTACATTTACTCTACTCCTATACCACCCTCAAGAACTGCCCCCTAACCCTGACAGATGCTCTTCATTTCTGCTTCACACACGTACTTCAAATGTAAAGTCCTTAGGTATGTCAGTTCTTCTGCAAGATTTTGCCTGCTGCCTTTTTGCTGCACAGGATCTGTATCTGCCACAGACTGATAACTATCACCTTCTTTGTTCCAGACCTATCGAAAAAGGGCATCCTTTGGCATCCTGATGTGGTATGACAACACCCACACTGGACCAGTACAATTTTCTCAAAACAATTTTGAATCCTTAAGGTACAGTAGAAATGCCACTCTGTTTCTGGTTTATAGGAGGAAATCCTTTCTCTAGAGCAAGACTGTCAAAGTCCAGCAGAGAGTGAATAGTATCACTTGGAAATTAGCTATGCCAGACCCTTAGGTGAGATGGCATTAACATTGGGTGCACCTCCTCTGCCTTTGTCTGTCCCTATCACAGGTTTTTTCTCCCATCCTTCCTTCCAGCCCCTCTTCTCACAATTCCCTTTGTGGACAATAGTCTGAAGCTCTAGTCTCCTCTGTGCTAGGTGGTGATTTGTGTTCTTTGGCCAGCTGATTGTCCCTGAGTGTTCCTGGCTGCTGTCACTGGGGCAGCACTTCCTTGTCATCATAGTCACTTTCCTTTGGCATTTTTTTCAACTCTCCTTTTACAGGCTGGGGATTCTCCCATATGAAGTGTTATGTTTCCCTGGAAGGGCAGTCCACTCAGGGCATATGCATGAACACCCATATTTTCTTTACCTTCCAGATCAGAATGTACTTCCTTTGGAGAGAGCCTATTCGTCTGCCAGGGAAACAGTATCTGTGTGGCTCTGTATCTACCTAGACAGATCCTTCCTGTGTAGCAAACTCTGAGCTCCTGGAGGCCAACAGGGTTTCGAGCAAAATGTACTCTTGATGGCACAGGTTTATAGAGACCTGATGTCCTGTACACCTTATCTACTGGCAAAGACCAATGTCTAATAGCTGAACCTGGGCTGGAAGAGGTCTTTTGTGCAGCTGCAGTCTCCCACCAGCTTCAAGGCAGAGGAACCACTTCAGTATCCTTAAATAGAAATCTGTGGCCTGGTCATTTGTTTTTCTGTCTGACCTATCATTACTAGCAAGTAGTGACCTGACCGCGTGTGGCCTCCTAGTAAGAAAAGGTCATCTATACTTACTGACTTAACTATAGCCTTTCTGTACAGGGTGTTTAGAAAATGGGTGTCCAAATAGGAGTAGCTGACCATAAAGGGCATTTGAGAACTTTTTAACAATATGATTATAATCTTATAGACTCACCACAGTGCAAATCAGTGCATCATTTTTACAGTCATGGGTGGGCAGAACACAACCACTATGTCATCCTTCCAGAGTAGTCAGGTCTTCAGTGGCACAGCTGGCATCTTTCCTGGCTGACGAGAATTGGTATATGATAGTACATGAATGGTAAAAAACCTGCAGCTTCTGAAGAGCCACAAGATGTATTTTAGCAGCATGTCCTGGTTAAGTGGCCTGCAAAATCCATGAGCATCTGTCTGAAAGCTCCTTGTCAGAAAGCCAGGCCAAGTACAACCAAGGGTGAACAAGAGAGCTGAGCATAGGAACAGAAGTTTGGAGGGTAGTCCTGTGGCTGACCAGCATGGACAGTTGACAAATTTGAAGTTGTTTCTACAAAGCAATGTGAACATTTTCCTTTTAAAGGTGGTATTACAGAGAACTAATGAAGGACTACAGTGCCATTTTTAATGACTAAAAATAGGTAAGCATAGATCTCTTTGCTTATGGAGACAGAACGGCAATGCAGTCATTGCAGTGTGACTCATCTGTGATAATAAGGAGAATAACATACTTTTCAGACAAACCAACCTTATCACTGTTATTCTCAAACAGAAGCAAACTTTCTGAAGCTTAATTTGCAAAAGAAGGAAGTTTCTCGCTTTCTGATGCATCATCAGGAAAATGCTGGATTTTTTTCAGTTATACCAGCCTGAACAGGTAATATATCTTTCACTGTGACTGTTTTGCAAATATCTCATTGGCTACTTCACCTAAGTACCTTCTTAGTACCTTCAGTTGTTTCTTGTTAATGATGTGTTTTGCTCCAGTTCAAACCAATTTTTACCCAGCTTTACCTATCTGTCCATGCTGAAGCCCATGCTAAGACAGCAGTGTATGGTATATTGGCAGGAAGTTAAAACTCATTCACATTCCCAATTCTGCCAATAACCAGCTATATGACCCAAAACACCAGTTCCCAACTTCCCTTACACACTCAGTCTTTAAAGCAAAGTTGTCAGTGTTAGACACAGTGTTTTGCTCTCTCTAGTATTTGCAAGTATTTTACATACTACTAGCATAATACAATTTGGGATAGTGTTAAAGGTTTCCTGCCCTCAGCTTCCTCTTTTTTTTTTTTTTTTTTTTGTGCCATTCAAGAGACATCATATAGATACGAATCCCCCAGTTTTCTATGTGTGGTTTCTTATATGAGAATATGAGATGTATATGCCTATTGACTTACCTATCTCTTATCAATTGCTCCCTCATGTGGGGATCTGTTAATAGTATAAATAGTTAATATAACACTTTTTTTTTTTTTTTAATGTACCATACAAAATCAAGAGTTTAATAGCTGAGGGTCCATTTTTCATAAAATTATGTGAATAATTGGGTCTCATAAATGTTACTGTTCATTCCTCTCAAGTGAGACATGCTGTTCCATAGCAGAAGAGATGTTTTGCAGCACTTACTGGACTGGGAAGTCTGTAAAGCAAGCAGTAACAAGAGCATTAATGTCACTACATACTGTGTTTGAGACCACAGTGTGGCTACTCCCTCATGTTTAAAAATGGATATTTCCTGTATATGTGGCACCAAATTGTGGGTGCCACAGTGAAAGTTCCTAGCCTCATCATTCCCATCCCATGTGCATATCTGAAAATGAACAATAGTTGTTATGACTTTTTGCATTCCAGTCTCATTATCTCAGTATATATGAGAGAGATTGTCAAATTTCACTGGGAAAAAAATGCCACAAGTGTAACACTTGCTGCAAGGTGTAACAACATATCTCATGAGCAGGTAGGATAAAACACAGAGCTGGAATAACCTGCCAGGAGATGAGGATAATTTAGTAATTATTTCTGATTAGTGCTGCTCTGTGCCCACTGGATCAGGTCCTCACAGAGTCACCTCTGATTGATAGCACCAACCCACCCTGCATCATACCCCTGTAACTTAAGCAAGTAAAAATGCCAATGTTGATGTCTCAGAAGGTTTATCATATCATAGAATTATAGAATGACTTGGGTTGGAAGGGACCTTAAAGATCATCTTGTTCCAACCCCCTTGCCATGGACAGGGATGTCCAACTTGTTCTTGAACATTTCCAGGGCTGGGACATCCACAACTTCTCTGGACAACCTATTCCAGTGCCTCACCACATTCACAGCACAGAATTTTTCCATATCTAATCTAAACCTACCCTTTTTCAGTTTAAAACTGTTCCCTAATGTCTTATCACTACATGCTCTTGTACAAAGTCCCTCTCCAACTCTCTTGTAACATCCCTTTATTAACAGAAGGCTGCAATAAGTTCTCTCTCTTAAGCCTTCTGTAGGCTGAGCCACCCCAAATCTCTCAGTGTGTCTTCATGGGAGTGGAGTTCCACCCCTCTCAACATTTTCATGGCCCTCCGAACTCAATCCAACAGGTCCACATCCTTCTTATGCTGGAGGTCCCAGAGCTGGACACAGTACTCCAGGTGGATTCTTACTGCAGAGTAGAGGGGGAGAATCATAGCATCACAGAATCATAGAATGACCTGAAGGGACCTTCAAGATCACCTAGTTCCAACCCCGTGCCATGGACAGGGACATCTTTCACTAGACCAAGTTGTTCAAAGCTCCATGCAGCCTGGCTGAAAACACTTCCAAGGATGGCTCATCCACAACTTCTCTGGGCAACCTGTTCCAGTGCCTCACCTACCTCACGGTAAAGAACTTTTTACTAATCACCTCCCTCGACCTGCTAGCCATGCTTCTTTTGATGCAGCCCAGCACACAGTTGGCCTTTGAGGAAGCAAGCACACACTGCTGGATCATGCTGAGCTTCTCATCCACCAACACCCCTCAAGTTCTTCTCCCCAGAGCTGCCCTCAAACTACTGCCTGCCCAGCTTGTACTTGTGTTTGGGATTGCCCAGACCCAGGTGCAGGACCTTGCACTTGGCTTTTTTGAACTTCATGGGGTTTGCACATGCCCACCTCTCAAGTCTGTAAAGGTCCCTCTGGATGGCAGCCCTAACCTCCAGTGTGTAAACTGCACCACACAGCTTGTTGCCATCATCGAATTTGCTGAGAGTGTACTTGATCCCATGTCACTACACAAACATGTTGAACAGCACTGGTTACAATACTGATCCCTCAGGAGCATCACTCATCACTCACCTCCACTTGGACTTCAAGCCATTGACCAAAACCCTTTGAATGTGACCATCCAGCCAATTCATTATCCACCAAGTGGTCCATCCATTAAATCCATGTCTGTCCAGTTTAGAGACAAGGATGTTTTGCAGGAAAATGTCAAATGCTTTGCAGAAGTCCATGTAGGTGATGTCAGTTGCTCTTCCCTTATCCATCAATGCTGTAGCCCCATCATAGAAGCACATCAAATTTGTCAGGCACAATTTTCCCTTAGTAAAGTCATGTTGGCTATCATAAATCACCTCTTATTTTCCATGTACCTTCAAATAGTTTCCAGGAGTACGTGGTCCATGATCTTTTCCCCTTTTAAAAATGGGGATTATGTTTCCCTATTTCCAGTTTGTGGGAACTTTATTACCACAGCTTCTCAAATTCCATGGATAGTAGCTTAGGCACTTATTCTACTAGTCCCCACAGGACTTGCAGATACAACTCATCATGTCACATGGACTCATGCACCTTGAGGCTCCTTAGAGAGTTCCTCTTCTGCAACTTCATAAGATTTACCTTCAGTCTTGCCTAATGGATCAATGTATTTGCTTTGAATCAAAAGAGGAGATATATTTATAAAAGGCTTTTTACATGCTTGCTTTTTACTCCTCTTAAAATCTCTTTAGATTTGGATCTCCAACTTGTAGACTCAGACCCTTTGGGGCTTTACTTTTCCATAAGTGGTATTTATTTACAGAAGATTTGGCAAAAATTAATGAAGGCCTTTTATGCACAGCTTCACTCCATTGCATGAAACATCAGCTTTAATAAAACAAGTCTGATGAGAGATTAGATAAGAAAACCTTGAGTACTGAGGTGAACTTCCATGAGTATAGAAAACATACAAAAATTTGGCTTATAGTCAAGTTTATTGAGAGGAGACTATGTCTTGTACAAGAATATATTTGGTAGAGCAGCATTTCTATACATCTCAGTTTCTTTTATGTACTGCATACAATCATTAACTTATATATACTGGTAATTTATATGTATTGCTTTACATATAAAGACAAAGTAGCAAGAGATTTTGGTTACATTAAATAAACTTGATTCTCCTTTATGTGTATGTTTTAGAAACTAAAAAAAATCTGATCTTTACTTTTTCCACCTGGCAAGATGTGTAACACTGACACACTGCATGGGGCACTTCAGCTTTATTTATGTGATGGACAGTTTGTCTTAAAATTTCTCTCATAGATCCAATCTGTACATTTTATTGCATATTACATTTAGGAAGGAGAAAACTCAGGATGACCTTTGAGTATCATACCTTTTTTTAAAGTCAGATTGATGGCTTCCCTTCATTTCACTCTCCTGTGCCTTTTTCTCAGCAATGCATAAAAGCCTGGAATAAAATCTCCACTGTGTAAGGCATAACTAATTTTATTTTTTTACTCTAAACCCTAGCAATTCAAAGCCAATAAACACCAGCAGTCTGCATTCACTTACACTATGCATGTTGATGCTAATTGCAGTTCCCTAAGCATTTTACATTGTTTGCACAAAATAGCATTGCTCTGCCTTCAAACAGTCAGTTCAGTGACAGCTGGAATGAGTTTATCTCATACTGCTTAGTGTCAGGTGCATTCTTACAGCTTTCCTGTCTCCTTTTGAGGGCTAATTAAGGCATTCTTCTCTCTTGTTTAACATTTACATTTAAACAGCTGCATCTTATTTGGATATAATGCAAAGATGGCACCTGGCTTTCTTTCCTGGAGTTAATTCTGGGAGGTTTTTTTTTCCTCTCCCTCTCTTCCCTAAAGATCCAAAGCGGTTATTTTTGTGCTTATGTAGGGAAATGAACCGAAGCGGCTGTAAATGGAAAGAGATGCTCTTCATTCACAAACAGTGCGCATCTTCCCAGGATCCTTCACAGTTAGTCTCCTTAGGATATTCTGGATGAGAGCAGAATACAAAGCAGAGCCCCTGAGCCTTTCATAATTTTTGCTGCCTTTGTCAGTCTCTGGTCACCTCAGGGGCTTCTTGATTCTTCCAGTCCTTTTTGCATTTTTGGTTATTTGGTTGGTTGCTTTTTTTCCCACATGAACAAAGAGTTAAAAGGAAAAAGAGAAAGGAAAAATAAAACAAAAACAAAAAAGAAACAAAGCCTAAATATTATGGCACTAGGAGACCACGGCGAATGTAGCCATAGGAGTTTCATTAAACCTCTTATTACGTTAACAGGAAGGCATGTAGAGGTGCAGCCCACTCTGCCTTCAGAGGTCCACACAGGCCCAAGTTCTCCAAGGGGAACCTTATACAGAGACGTGGACAGGACTGCAGCCCAGCCTTCAGGCAATAAGCATTTTGACAGATTCAGCGGCACCATTCACAACAGTCTTGGTGCAAAGTGTGAGCCTGTTGGATGTACCACCCTTTGTGGTTCTTTCCACATTTGCAGACCTCCATCTTCAATAAGGGGATTTCTTAAAATTAAATAAAAAAAAGAAGAAAGAATTTTTCTAAGAAACTTTGAAAGGTCCAGGGGCAAAGATCTATCTCCATGCATCTCTATGGGATGAGCATCATCAACTTTGCTCATTTTTTTATGATTTCTTTTTTGTCAGTAAAAAATTAATAGGGACATTAGACATCAATTCTGTGCTTTAACGAAAAAGTGCATTAGGCTGTGATAATCCAGATAATAATAATAGTATAAGTACATATGAGAGAATTAATGACACAGGAAAACTAGATTGTGATCATAAGTTTAAAGGCCATATGTTTATTGATACAAGCTAATGATGTAATTTTCTTATTTCTGTGCAATTGCTCTTAATTTCTCAAAAGGAAGTGGGAAAGAAAAGCCTTCTCTCCTTGGAAAACATTATAAAAGGAAGGAAACAAACTCAAGAGGCATGTCTCACCTGAGTGGGGTCAGGGGCCAACAGGACTGCAGTGCTGATGCTGCAGCCTTGCCCACTTGGGGACCTGGGATAACTTAGGGCAGCAACAGGCCATCACTTCAGCTGCCAAATGCTGGAGGGGAACAAGGCACTATGGCAAGGAACTTCAGAGATACTTGATGACAGCAGAGGAGGTTGGGGAGCTTGGTTCCTGGGGATTATTTCTCTCCCTGACAGGAAGCAACTGGCCTGCAGCTTGGTCTCTCTTTGTTTTGACCCAAGCCTATCTCAGCCTTTTTTCCTTGCCCTGCAGGAACAAGAATTGATACCCCCTCTCCATCCTTTCCCATTCCCACACTTCTTGTCCTGATCCCTACTCCTGCTTTGTCAACTCTAATTTTCCTAATCTAATATGATGACTCCTTGGAAAGCTTTTGCCAGCCTACCAACTTCCACTCAAATCACTTTGCCAGTCCAGAACATCCTTTCTATCTTCATCCTGTCAAAGTACTGTCAAAGTACAGGCTGCTTGCACTGGTATGTTCTTCCTAATCACACATCATTCTCTTTTAATTTCAGTGAAATAACTTCTCCTTCCTTGTTTGCCAGGGATTGGTTTGGAGAGATTCAAAAGGTCTTGGCATAGGGACTCACTCAGGACTGGAACTATTACACCAAAAACTTGAGAAAACAAGTCCTGCCTGAAT
Source organism: Xenops minutus (assembly GCA_035221455.1). Taxonomy (NCBI): domain Eukaryota; kingdom Metazoa; phylum Chordata; class Aves; order Passeriformes; family Furnariidae; genus Xenops; species Xenops minutus. Next base: position 41,523,832 of record JAWWEE010000001.1, on the reverse strand, counting down.
AACACTCAGTACAGGACTGCACAGAGGACAGGACTTTTCAGAAGACTTAGGTGTGAAGCTATAGCAAGTCTCAGTGTGTGTAAATTTCATTTTTTCGTAAAAGATTTGTAACTGGACAGGTTTTCAAAAATGACAAATGGCACATCTGGTTTGAAGGCCAGATACCTTCAGCCCAAATTTCAAGTCTGTATAAAGTTATGGGACACCAGAGTACCTAAAGAGGAAAAGCACAAAGGGAGCATTCATCTGACTACATGTGAATGTCTTTATCTGAGCTTGCAGTCACTGAACATTCAAAGTACTAAAGAAACAGGCAGTTCTACTACAGACTACTAAAATAGTCCAAGCACTCATTATAAAGATGTCCTAGAAGGATTATCTCACATGTAAACCTCTAAAGTATAGATATCTAAAATAAGGTGAAATTATTATCAACATTCAACTTTAGCAACCTCCTTTCCAACCACCTACTTAAAAACACCCAGTGGATGTTTACTGAACCACTCTATGCAGAAGAATGTGAATCCTGAATATAAAACATTACTAGAGCATTGCATACAGAAAGCGCCAAGCAATCCTAAGAAGACAAGCTGTTTCTTGCAATGCAAAATTTTATTATTCATTCTTTCACCTAAAAAACATCAACCTTTTATGTTACAGCGAAGTACACTGTCTCTGAGGAAAGGGACTGCACTGAAGACAGACTGTTGGTTCTCATAACCCATTCTGCATGCATAAGTTTACTGTTTCCTCAAATATATTAATGATAGAACCACAGGGGAACTACCTACATGGATAGCTGTGTAAAACCTGAAGCTTTTTAAACAGCCTGTCCTTGCACAAAGGCTTATTATCAACTTGTACAGTAGTGCAAGGTTTGGAACAAGGAGTTGGTGTTATTGCTAGATTTTACCATGAGAAAAAAATGAAGAATAGGTGGTTGTCATTTTATTCTGATTTTAATGTAATATTTTTCCTCTGGAAGAGTCAACTCCTTCAGAACCTAAACTTGCCTCAGGAACATACTGATTTTGACAAACAAGTATCAAAAGGTAGTCTTTAAATCTCTCACTTTAATTCAAGTGATGTTAAAGTGCTTCATGGAGATTAACTGAATAATTTAATTGAATTTGAGTAATTGCATTCAATAAATGTTTCTCTGAGAATGTAAAAGCATTTCACTTGGGTTTGTAAATTTTCTTCCAGTTCAAGTTCTGAATTACAGTTTTCATGCTGTGGCTGTGCTTTACATTTTCCTCTATCCAGCCTGGCTGACATCTTTCACTGTAATTCCTACTTTTCATTATTAATAATGGATCCTGACCTTTACTGTCGTTCAGAAACAGTTCAGCCTGCATTAAGGTTAAAGCTGGGGGAAATAATACATGATTTGATCCATGTTAAAAAAATCATGGTGGCATTTTTCTTTGAGCAGCAGTAAAGCTATTCTATGGGTCAAGATCCTACATTCCAATGAAAATTTAACCAAAAAGAACTTTTAAAAATTGCTTTTCACATGCACTAAAAGACACATTCTTTAATGTCTTTCAGTTCCTGATGCTGTCTGAGCCCCGTATCCTATCCCCACACAGCAAAGTTTGTTACTTTTACCAGCATAGTTCACAGGGATGTCAGTGGTATAATAAGAGATCAGCTGAGCACATGCAGTACCAGAAATAAATCAACACTGAGTTTAAGAGGTATTTTGTCCTTTCTGTGACTGTCTTTCAGCCGCCTGAATTATATGGAGGGAGAAGCAGGTTTTGTTAATACAGAACAGCAAAAGCAAGGTGAGAAAAAAGGAAGAAGGTGGGAGGATATTCAAGCGTGATGAGAAACAGCAACTTATGTAGAAAAGAATCTACTTTTAGGAGTTACAGGGAAGGAAATTGGTCAGGGAGAGGCAGAATAAATATTGGACATGCAAACTGGGACTAAAACCATGAGAGTGATTCTAGAGCTAGCAGCTGATGAGGGTAACAGGATATATATGTGGTAGGGGAGAGACAGGGCTAAAATCTCTGGCATTTCTTCCCCTCTGAAAAATACAGGGGCAAATGGTCAGAGAATGCCAAGGAGGTTAATTAAAGCCACAGAGAAACAAGGAAGCAGATGAAGAGAATATGGTGGAGTAAGACAATTACAGGGCTTGGGCTGTGTGAAGGGAAGAAGATATTAAGGTCAGTGATAACACTGACAAGAGCAGGAGGATGAAGGTTCCATAAACCAGGAGATCTATGCAAAGATCAGGAACTTATGTGGTGTTATGGTGACCTGTAAGGATGATTGATTTTCTGGAGGCAAGTCCCTTATCTGAAATCCTGTGCTGAGTTCTGCTTTTTCTACAGCAAAAATGACACAACAGTGAAAAGGTGATTCCAGATAAAATGACTTTCAGGAACTGAGAAAAAATAGAAAATAAATGTGACTCTTTATTTTACTGTAAGATAAAGAGAAGATAAATAAGAAAGTGCAAAATAGAGACATGAAAACTAATGAGAAGCAGTCAAGTGGTAAATTGAACACTGCTCTGTGCTTTCTCCATTACTTCTTTGTAACAGGGGGACATCTGGGGAAAGGCAGCAGATATAAAACCAGTACAAGGAAATGTGTTTTTTCTGCTTGGCCTTCAGAACATCTTCTCATGAGGCTGCAACACACCCAGAAGTTCAGTATGACTCAAAAAGGGATTGAATATTAGCATGGATGAGACCATGCAAAGTTGCAGACTTATAAACTGAAAAAAAAAATTTAAAAATTGGAAATTGTAGAAGACTCCTGCCTCAGGATATCTCTCAGCTTTAAATGAAACAATGAGAAAGAAGCTTCTTTCTTAGGAGCAGTTTGTGAGATTTCCAGTCTCATATAACTCAAGACAATTTTACCATATAATTAAATTAAATTTTTAAATTAAATTAACATTAAATCACTCTTTTCTTTTTGATGATTCTCTGAATTTATTGTCAATAATTATGTACTCCTTTAGCTGGCTGTCCCTCACATGCACATTTCTGGCTATGTTTGGACAATCCCTGTGATGTGCCGGTCACTGACTGACAATTCTTAACTAGATATAGTTTTATAGAGTCTACTGGCTCCTGGTGACCCTTGCTAGGGATGGACCTTAACTCACCATTCAAATCTGGCTTGTACCCAGAGTCACAACTGCTGTTGTTAGCACTCTGAAATAGGTGTTAAACATACATTCATTCAAAATCTGACCTCTCTCACTTAAATTAGCACTGGAGACCTCGTGCTGGGTGCAGACTGTTACACAGCCATCTATTGTAGAGGGTGCCTCTGCCTTACTCTGGGGAAAGCTTAACACTGCTGCAGACAGCACATTGGCCTAGCAGGCTCCATGTTGGTATCCATATTGCAACATATGGCAACATTCACAGTAGGAATAGACAGCTGAGGACTACCACAGAAAAACATTATTGGAGATACCCAGTCTTTATAAGCCTGAAATTCCAGGGGCTTAGATTCAGCAAATAACTAAATAATGTGAACTCTAGGAACTGTACATCCTTAAATACTTTATTAAATCAATGTCTTTCATTTCAGGTCTCCTGCCTCTATTTCTAGCTGCTGCTTGCACAATAATGAAATTAGAATATTCTCTTCTGCTGAAAACAAGCCATTCAGTGCTTCAGAATGATATATGGGCTCCTCAGAGTGTGCCAGTACAGAATCTTCTGTTGCATTAGAGACAATACATTCCATCCAAGTTCCAGAGGAGTGCCTGTGCTGGTGTTTCAGTTTGGAGGAAGAGTGAGATTTTGAAGCAAATTGCCTATTTTCTTTTTTTGTTGCGCTTTGATTTGCACCACAAAATGTCTCAGAGTGCATGGCCTGGATTCCTTCTGAATGAAACTAACCTGGAAGCTGTGCCCCTTGGAGTGTACTTAATGCACTCCAGAAGTAAAGGACATGCAGATCACAGGACAAGTTTAGTCCTAATATAAAGCTGCTGAAATGTGCATATTGTAGATGTCAGCCCTAACATCAACTGCTACATCTATAGATCTTACTTGTCCACATTACTTTATAATATAGACTTAGCAAAAATCACCAAATGACAAAGACAAGCATAAGAGAAATGACTATATAAAAAGTATTGTCCTATTCCTTTTTCAGATGCAATATTCAGGCAAATTACCACATACTGATGATCTGTTTCTCTTCAAATGTAGTGAGGCATTTATCAACATGATACCTAACTACTGTAAAAGAGCTAAAAATAAGAGTCCTCTAAAATTGTGGGTACTATTTTAAGATTTTAGTTTTAATTTTTCTTCTTTTTCTCTCCACTTTTTTCACCTTTTTTTTTATTATTTTTTACAAACACTTGTACTTATGCTTGCTATCAGCACTTCCTTAGAAAGGCTTAGACTGTTACACATCTAACTACTAAATAGGATCCTTAATTTAGGTACAGTGCTTGGGAGATGCAAACTGTTGTGTGACTACTAAATTTTATTAAGCTGAAGAGAAGACAGATTAATGAGGAAGGCATTCTGCTCTGGGATGGAAGAGGTTGTCTTAACTTTTCATATAAAACATTTCAGGGAAATTCTGTTTTCATGAACTTCACAAGATCCAGCTAATTTGTTTGTGTAATGCCATTGTAACCAAAACATATTCCCTGTTCATCTTTATGTGAATAAACAGGTTACAGTAAAATGCTGAAGTAGATGGATGGCATAGTACTTCAAAAGACAAACAGAATGGGAAATACTGATTCTCTGGAAAATAAAGAGGAGAACTTTGACTTGACCTCATTTCAGTATTGATGACACTTCAGATTATTATTGAAATTTTGAAGTTTTTTTTAAATACCAATTCCTTTTTGTCCTAGTTTATTAAGAACAAATTCTAATGTTCATGGTTGCAAATACAATTAGTTCAAAAGATTTAAAATGTAAATAACATGTAAAAACCAAACCAAACCAAGATCAATTCCTTTAAAACTTTGTGATGACAGCCTAAAGAAGTTTTGGACCAAACTGCTTCTGAAAAACACTGTACTGTCAGACGGCTATAAGAAAAGCATTTGAATTACTTTGTGCCTTTCTGGTTTCTGTAAACCAAAGCTCTGCTGTAGCTCAGTGTTCGACCACTTCTCACCACCTCTATGAAAGAACAGCTGGTTATTGTCTCATCTGGCAGGACAGATCTAGACTTATGTGGCACTGTTCCAGTTTTACCCCAATATTCTCACTGACACTGTGGAACCTGGAATAGACTAAAAATGCCAGAAGGGATCAGAGATGGACTGCACTGTACCTTTAAATTATGGGTTTTCTACATTGACAGAAAAATCCTTCAGAGAATATGAATATACGCCTAAAATATGTTGACATTTAGACAAAACTTCACAATACTAAACTGAATTGAAATATTCTCCAGATGTGTCTGCAGATAAAGCTACCCTATGTGCAAACATGCTTATTCAGCATGGAATACATCCCACTGAGATTTTATTCCCAAGTATCTTTATGTAGCTAAGTGTTTCATGAAAACAAGATGAAAGTCCCAGTATCTGAAAGTCAGAAGATAACAGTGTCTAAATTTAATGATGACTCCATTTCAACTCTGGGCTACTGGGTTTGAAAAACAGAATGCCAATATTTTTTTCTCTACAAAGAGCAACAGCAAATCTTGTTAACTGAAATGGTGAAGAATGAGGAGTATATGGCCACATATTGTAAGACCACGAAAGTCTTTTTTCATACAGTCTTACAATAATACAGATCTCAGAATGTTCCAAAGCTACTCTTGCATTACACCTTTGACTTCCAACATTCTCTTATTCTCACTGCTAAGAATGGATTGAGTAGTCTCACTCTGAACTGCTCTGACTTCACCCCAATTGAAGCACTTTAAATCTGTTATCAAGTTGTTCTTAAAATTTCTCTCAGGTTAGCTAAATTGGGTGAGGGTAAGATTCTCAATGTAAAAAGAGCCTCACTGGAATCACGCTGCAGGTCATTCAGGGAGCCCTTGACTGTATCTCCTTGCAGTTCTTGGCCACAGAATGGACCCTTGGCTCCCCATGCCTCATTGCTTCCCTACAGAGTAGCAATACCAGATATGTACTCCTCCTCAGTCATACTTTCCCTGTGCATGTTAACTCCCTCAGCCATAACTGACTACTCCTTATTCAGCTGAGTCTTTTCCCAGGCTGCAGCTTTTCACAGCACCGTCTCCCACACTCCAAGTACAGTCTGTGCTGCTTACAGTGGTGTGATCTAGCACTAAATCATTACAAGTTTTCAAAACTAATAAAAGTTTCCTAGCAAGGGCTTTTGTTATTTTCTTCTAGAAGATATCTCTGTGAATATTTAATAGGTATTAATTTTAAAATGGAATTTAATTTGCTTTTCCTGAAAAAAGTTCTCTGTGATCTCTGACATAAAACCTTTTATTTTTACTCTAAAAACAAACTTGAAAGTAGATAATTTGTGGTAATGTCCTGCTAATGCTGCCAAGAAATATATCCTTAAACAAATACAGGTTTCATTCCAAAACCTGCTTTGGGATCTCACGCAGTCATGAGTCAGATTTTCCACATTGCCAACATCCAGGTTGTTCCAGAGGCTCAAACCTTGAATGCAGCTATGCAGCTCAAGGACCAAATCATAAAGTTTGCATTTTTCAATTGGACTAGTGCTATACCTGCCATAATGTTGTTATGGGATTTGTATCTTTGTTGATATGCTTGTCAAGAGTCTCATTGTGCAGCATAGCTTCTGATTTTGCAGCTTTGATCAAACTTGATACTGTGTTCTACAAATGGCTGCTTCCGGCAGCTGCTGCTATCAGTTCTTAACAGTGCTGGTGTTAGATTAGGCAAAAGGGAAAAAACATTTTCCCTCACCCACATTAACACAGCAATGGATTATAGCAGTGGGAAGGTCTTTGTGGCCTTCCAAGTGATAATACAGAAGAAATATTGGCAATTTTCTTTGAGAGTTAATTGAATTGATCTGGTTCTGATTACCACAATCTGCAAACAGCTTCTCCAAAGTATGGAGAACCTAATTATTCACAGAAGAAATGTCCTGTAAATCTGAGGTATTCTAAGCATGTGTATGGACTAAATATACTTGCAGTTCACAACACTCTAGGTATCACTCTTTTTATGTGGCAGAAAAGCAAACAGAAACATCAGACGCATAAAGAGAAGGAACAGCTAAAGAAAAGGGCTGTATCTGGCAGACTGATGTGCCCCATGTGCTTCTCTTTGAAGTCTAAAGATGCGCAAGGAATTCAGATCATTGTAAGGAGAATCAGAGCAAGGGCACCAGGGCACCTCACAAGGCTTCAGCAAAGAACAAATGGTTAAAAAAGAGGTTTCAGATTATCTCCTGCTTGACAAAGACAAGATTGTTTTGTAAAGGCAGCATCTAATGCCATGTGGTTGAGGATAAAAGAACAGTATCATTACTACAACTAGCAACTCATCAGCTTTCTCATATGCATGCCCCGTCCTTTAATCATTATTCAGACACCATACACATACATGCTAATGGGAATTCTGCCAAAGTATAAACTATTAGATTAACTGCTACAAAATCTTGAAAAATTAGAGCAAATGGTCTGTTCAGGAATGGTAATGCTCAAAAAAATATCAATAACATTTGCATTGTTAGCTGAGCCAAAAAAGCCATGAGCAAGAAAACAAGAAGAAAGCCACTTGATCATGCCATTTACTTCATTAATATGTTCACTGTTGCATGGAATATTTTCTGAGATGCTCCTGTCATTTTAACTGCTAAGAGAAACCCACCCTAAAAGTCCTGGCACAATATCAGGACTAAAAAGGAAGAGATTACTGAACCTGGCAGAATTTGATTAGGTAGACAAAATGATCTCTGTTTCACAGTTGAACGCTCTTTCTATGGTAGAGCTTATATATACCAGCATGGCATTTTTGCAGTCATTAACATACTCTGTAGTGCAGGAGGGACTACCATTGCTCGCAAACCTTACATCAAAACCTTAGGCCTCTCCAGCGTCTGAGAGGAAGAGAAATCTTTATAAGTGGATGATGACAACTGATTCCCAAACACTCTGTTGCAGAATAAGAACCAGCTGAACATTCAGCTAAGACCCCATTAACATCCACCTCATCACATCTTCTAGCCTGCTACTTCCCATATTTGGTGTTTCAGACATGCTCCCATGTCAATAAGGCCCCAATCTCCTCTTAAGCTTTATATGACTCAAAAGCCTAACTCAGATGACTCTACAAAAAGTCAAACAAAACAATATTCTTATTTTAGGAGATTCCCCAGTTAGCTTAAAACAAATTATATCAGTATTAATACTGCTACTACTAATAAATACCTAGGATCTGTGTGACTAGAATCTCACAGAATCTACAAAATGCCGATAATTAAAGCTGCTGTGAGCACACATCTGTGCTCTTCTATACCAGATTACTGTGGTCAACAGCAAAGAGAACACTGGTTTCCAGAACACATGTGGGGAGAATCTACCCAAGGCCAGCTAAATCTAAATATCTGGCCTCCCCTTGTCATCAGTGAAAGCAAATAAACACTTCTGGAAGTGGTAGAATTTAGACCATTAACATAGTGAATTGTGCTCTAGAACTGATTACTTCCAGCTACTGCCTTGGCCCTGGAATAGTGTCCTGGAGTGGAACCTTACCTTCCTTCCTCCCCTTATGCAATGATGAGCTGTTTTTAAAGCGTCAAAGTCTCCTTCTCACTTCCAACTGAGATAGAAGAGGACATTTGACAATAAACTTACATGTGTATGTCTTGGTAAGCTTGAAACACAGTTAGAGGCCAGTGCAGAGAACCTTTGCTCACACCTATAACTCCTTACAGTCTGCTCTCCTCATGGTCCAAAAATATCAGTCAAGTGTTTGCTTTAGAGTTTAATAACTAAGTTTAAAATAAGCTATAGAAAGGATCACTGGCTAAGGGAGCGGCATCAAATAATTTCTCTCTGGGGCTTTTGGTACTCTGTTATTCCATACAAAAGCAAAGTTTATAATAAATGCAATTCATACTGAGTTTGAGGTGTCCTACTCATAACAGTAACTGGTGTGCTTTTAGTTCAATTTGTATATACCATAGCAGTCTCAATAAACACACAAACTACAAGAATTTCCTGTGCTGTAGTGAAGTGTCTAGTTAGTTCTGTAAATAATGACTTATGGTAGTGATGACAACTATTTCAACAGGATTTCCTGCAACAGTGAGAGCTTGTGGAATTGACTTTTTATTTGGCTATCAAAGATGCCTTCCCATCCAATATTTCATAGGCTGACAGGGAGATCCAAGCAATTTTTCCTTTGCATCCCCAGTTGGTCAAAACATCATCATGTGAGCTATTTTTAAACCTTTTTTAAATACATAGTTTTGTATATGCACACACATATTGCATAACCAAGGTCCATTTCAATAATTTCTTAACCTATAAATCTCTAAAACTGATAAAGAAATAATTTACTTCTATTTTTTTCCTGAAAACAGGATAACTGGAATGAAAATTCAAATCAAAATGGGACAAAATCAGGGTGCTGAATCAGGTAGCATGGATTTTATCCTTTTTGCATTGAAATGAGAAAGCCAAGTGATCCAGAAGAAACAAGAAGGGAAGAGAGCATCAGAGGGGCAGGGACTTGTGATTTGTGCCATTGTGTGTTGTGAAAGAGATTTTAAGTGTCTGATTCACTTATAGCACCTCACATTAAACTTAAAAGAGACAAAGAATCCCTCCTGACATGTTCTCTTACCATTCAGGAAAATGGGAACAGAAACTTTTGCAGAAGAATCTTACATCAGGTCATGACCATTAGAAAGCATTTGGAGCTAGATTTGCTCACATCACAGCTAGAAACAGCCCACTAAGCTAGAGTGACACAACTGCTGTCACCTTTGATGGCACAGGGACAACAATTTCTCTCCCAGGCTTCTCATCATGAGTGCTTGCCTTCTCTTGGAGAACTCCCTGGTATTCAGGGAGAGCATTTTCTTACTACATCACCCCATTCTGCCTTGCTTTCTCTTCTGCAAGTTCTGCAGTACAGGATTGGATGGGAACATGGTTTCTACCAGCAGCACTGAGGTTGAACACTCCTGACTCCTTGCAAATAGGAAGTCACAGACAACATCAAGGCCTAATTCACAGAAGGAGACCTTTCTCATCCTAGAAGGGCACAAACACATTAGTTGTACACGTATGCAATTTCTGCAGAGGTTCATCCTTTCCTCCTTTACATCACTGAAAAAGTTTGCTTTTTCTGACCATTTCCAGCCACTACTTTCCATTTGATGTCCAGACAGATGCAGTCTTTCTCATTCTTAATGTTCTCAACTGCTTCTTTCTGCAGCAACAATATTTAAGACCAGAAGTCTAGCTAAAGTTCTAAAAGCAGTATAAAGAGCAGATGAATGCCCAGAGGTGAAAGGAGAGGCAGAGGGAAAAAAAGTGAATATCTGGTTGAAATGTTTGTCTTTAAAGGGTTTAAAAGAATACATGGTGGTCTAATGAAATTTCCGTCTTTCCTTTTAAGTCTTCAAATATACAAAAAAAAGACCCCTGTGTGCTTTCTGGTTTTTTTGTTGGTTTTTTTTTTGGGGGGGAGGGGGTGTTTTGGGGTTTTTTTTATTAGTTGCTCAGGTATTTTTTTTCTTTTTTTTGGGGGGGAGAGGGACGGGTGGTGGTGGTTATTGTTATTGTTTTGGGTTTTTTCATGTGAACTGTCAGTGTACAAAGATTCATTAGCTGTCAGTGTACAAAGATTTTTCAGACAAGGGCTCACGACTATGCTATTATTTTTTTTTTTTTAAACTATGTTCTCCAGGTTAATTTTAAAAGGTTGACTTGACTTTCAGAAGACTGATATTGTCCTTTTTCTTATCATGCGAACAAAGAGGCTTTTCCTCTGTCTGGACAAATAGAAATCACACAAATGTTCCATTCCTTTGATAGACTTTTTTTAGGTGTCTTTTCTGGAAGGTGCCACCTTAAATTTTGACTTCTTGCCTTCATGGGCAAAAACTGGCGTCTGGATTCTAACTGCTGACATCAGCCTTCACATTCCTTCTGAAATTTATTCAGCTAATCATATCTTTTCAGTTAATACACTTACATGGAACTAATAACATAATCAAATTAAAACACTGAGAGGTTCCTTGTAATAAAATACACCCTGTCTCACTGTGTTTCTAGGCTGACCTTGGCAGTGAAGTTTTTTGCTTAAAGTAATTAGTTAGATGGCTACTACTCCCTCCAGAAATTCTGTTCTGTTTTGCGTTCTGAGGGCTGGGTGAAACATTGCTTTAGTGTTTTGCCAGTCTTTGCAAATCACTGCCTCACCGTGCTTTTTGTTTTCCTCATAGATACTAGTGTAGATTAATTTCTAATGCAGATGAGAGAGTCTGGGTGACGTGAGTGGGATCATGTCAGTGGTCACCAGGAAACTAAAGTCACAAAAACCCAGGACATTTGAAAACCAGAAATGCAAAGATGCATCCAAATAATGAGAAGCTGAGACACGATTAAGAATGAAAAAAACCAGAACTTTGTCCATGGAACCTTTTTTTAGCCAAAAGTAAAAAATTATTACGCTGGCTAAAACCCCAAAGATACACATTAACTTATCTTCATAAGTGTTTATGGCTACTCAGGTCCACTACAGGGAAATGAGTCACAGTCCCAATCTCTTGTCTAGTCTGGACCTCCAAATTGGACCACACTTTCCATGAAGAACCGTGAGGGAAGACCATCCCTCACAAACATCATATTGTGCCTCAGAGTCACTGAACTGGTGAGGCTGTCAGGGAATGTAGATAGGGATAACCAAATCTCTACCTTGAGGTTCTGTGGCTACAAAACATTTCAAAATATTTCAGTTGATCTATGCTTTTCTATCAAGTGATTTTTAAGATTTTTTCCCAAAGGGAAAACAGTGATATTTTCCATGGCAAAACCTATTTTACTATATAAAGAGTTCCATCATATTTTTGTCTCACAATCTTACTCCATTTTCCCCCTTCTCAAATTCCTCATGGGGTAAGGGCCTTGAGAAGGGAGAATATGAACAAGACTCTCAGCAGCTTTATGCTGCTTATACTACCCCAATCAGATCCTCTTTTCTTGTGCAATAGAACATGCATTTTCTTTAGCAGCTGCTATTACTTCCAGATGAGGGTCTTTTAGAATTATATTAGACCTCAAAGAAGCTACATGTCCTCATGTAAGTTAAACTTAGTATTTTACATTCTTGTAGAGAAATCTGCAAAGTAATAATTATCTAAAAGTATATCCTCTAGAAAATCAGTTTTATGAAGCATCAAGCTTTAATTTAAAGCATCAAAATGTGATATTTTAGAAAATTCTATCAGGCTGGACTTAGAAAAGCAGTACCTTTAGCTTGCAAAACTTAGGGCTAGGAAGTACATCTCATTCTTTTCTTTCTTCTTTATAAATCTATTTATTTTTGGAATAGCTCCTAATGTGTGACCCCATCATCTAATGTTACATAACCTGAAACTAACTCTTTTTTGTACTGATCATCTTCAACCAAAAACTTGAAGAGTGCACTCTGCTGCTGGACCTGCAATGTAAATGACCTTTTTTCTTTTCCTGTGCTGAATTTCTGATACAGTTGGTGTAAGCTCGGTGCAGACAAGAGAACAGCAATCTTTTACAGAAAAGAAAAAAAAGCGCTGAGAAATAAAGAATATTTTCTTATCATTATTTTACATGAAAATGCTATGGTATTAACAATAGGATATGTTATCATGCACAAAGGCTCCAACCCCTTTAAAATCTTCCCTTTACAGAAAACAATTTCTGAAAGATATTTTCCACCACTGAGCCTTTTTTGAAAGGATCTTTGGAAAGGAAATCTGAAAGAGAGTTTGATCATACATTTCAGAGAATATAAGGCTAAACAAAATTCCATATGCTGTGTTTTCAAAAAGGCAACAAAATCCAGTTCATATTCCATTTTTCATTAAAACCCTATAGAAATGGATAACACTAGAGGGTTTTATAAAGGTTGTGCCAGTAAAGCTTTCTTTCTGCCTTGCTCTATCACTTATTCTATATAGGTCATATAGTTTTTTTAAAAAAATATTTTGGGAATGTTTCAGTTCTCAAAACATTTATCCAGCCTTTTCATATCCCCAGATGCTTGTACAGACTGGGGAATGAGATGCTAGAATACTGGAAAACACTGCCACAAAAGGCACCTTGGGGTCCTGGACAATGGCAAGTTGAATATGAGTCAGCAGTGCCCTGGCAGCTAGGAGTGTCCTGAGGGGCATCAGGCAAAACATCACCAGCTGATCAAGGGAGGAGATTGTCCAACTATGCTCTGCAATGGGGTGGCCTCACCTTGAGTCATGTGTGTAGTTTGGGGCACTACAATATAAGAAAGACTTTAAGACATTATAGAGTGTCCAAAGGAGGGCAATGAAGATGGTGAAGGACCTTGAGAGGAAGCCATATGGGGAGTGACTGAGGTCACTTGGTGTGTTCAGCCTGAGGAGGAGGAGACTGAGGGGAGACCTCATTGCAGCTACGACTTCTTTTTGAGGGGAAGAGAACTGGTAGGCACTGGTCTCTTCTCTGTGGTGATCAGTGACAGGACCTGAGGAATGGCCTGAAGTTGTGTCAGGGGAAGTTTAGGTTGGATATTAGAAAGAGGTTCTTCACCCAGAGGGTGGTTTGTCACTGGAACAGGCTCTTCGGGAAAGGGGTCACAGGACCAAGCCTGAGTTCAAGAAGTCTTTGGACAATACTTTGAGGCACATGGTGTGACACTTGGTCCTGTGCAGGGCTAAGAATGGGACTTGATGATCCTTGTGGATCATCTTACAGCTCATCTTCTTTTGTGATTCTGTGATTTTTCGTATCCAGACATATCTGGTACCCTAGGTCTGCCTAGGCACACCTCTGAGAGACAGAGGAAGAAAACAAAAATATAACTAACATGCTATAAAAATTGTGAACATCTATCAAAAAATCGGGTTTTCCAAGTAACATAAACACATAACTTTTTTACTGGTTCTCATGAGATACTTGTAGCATTAGGAAGTTTTTGAGATGTTTCATTAAACAGAAAACAACAATTTTAAACTCTCTGATACAGGCAACTTTTGACTATTGTTGCAGTGCTTACAGTATTCAGGGATGTTCCTGCTTCATATTGCTGTGTTTAATTTGGAGCATGGTGACTTAACACAGCAGACTAAAACTAAAGCTAGGGATAACATGACCTGAGATGTGAGATCTCTGGAGAGACCAATATGGCAAAATTTTTTGAAAGACAGGATACCCCAAACTATTTCTCTCTGAGGAGATGTCGGCTTGTTTCAGAATTTCCACAACTTAATAAATATGCATTGTGGAAATTGTGTGATTCATTGCTTTATTTTAGTTTCATGCACAGATTTGCTTTTCAGCCTTCCAATCGATGATCATCACATAAAATACTAACCAATTATTTGTTTTTTAGTGTAGCTACTGCTAAGAATCTCTTACTGAAAATATTCCAGCTGTTCCATTTGGCATATAAAGTGCAACTTACCCAGTTCTATGGACAACTGAGAAGTTCAAAATATACACAGAGAGGTATTCACCTATTTCAAAAGGTACTTCTTCTCCCATCCCCAATTTCAAATTTTAATTTTTAACATTGACAAATTTTTTAGTCTGAAACACCATTCCTAGAAAAATTGAAGCAGAACTGAATGAACAAATCTGGGAGCCAAAACCAGCTATCCTCTAGCACAGCCTTGTTCCTGCATGACAAAATTAACCTCCCTCTCTCACACTGGCTGTGAGGCGAAGTGGACTCTGCTGTGTTGTCAAGCCCTGATTAATTAGCTTATGAATTTTGTAATTCTAGAGGCTTGAGCAAGTTTGTGTAATTTGTACATAGTGTACCTAGTAAATAGAGAGTGCACTGAGCTCATGATCAGGCTCATGTTATTGTTGCATAAAGCTATCTAAACAGAGAGGATTTTTTTCAGCACAGCATTATTAATGCCTTCCCTGTTATTGTGTGACCTGAGGAACAGAATGCCTTTATCTCCCTTGTTGGCTGCAGCCTTTCAATAGAGTTCAAACACATATCCTGCAAGTACAATCTGGTTTGAAACTAAATGCAAACAAATGAAGGTTTAAAAGTGTTTTTAAAGACAAACTTTCTAAAACAGCCATCCTCCCCCGTAACAATCAGTTTTCAGTTAAGACTGATTGGTCTTCACTTCCCATTATGGATGTTGGGGTCTGATCTTCCTCTGTCTCGGTATTTTCCATCTCTCTCTGCATATTTGCCAAAGTTTCCTTCTCAGACACATCCTAGTGCTTCTTTACTCCCACTGCAACCAGCGTAAGGCACACAGAAGCCTCATGCCCCCGGCCCTTCCCACCACCCTGAGCAGCCCTGGCCCCAGTGCCCCTGTCCTCAGCAGGCTGTCTCCATTACTGCCACACTGGAGAAGCAGTACTGATTGGTGAGGGGACTAGCAAGGCTGGGGTTCTTTGGGCACCCATCAAGCACTGGCCTCCTGCAAGACATGTAGACTTTGGGTAAGGCTCTCTGGGTTGCTCAGAAAAGGGTGAAAGGGAGTAGTCCTGTCAGAACAGTGAAACAAAATTTGGGGAAGAGGCACAGATTATTTTAGGGGGAAAAAATAAAAAAATAGAAAATAAAAAATTCCCTCCTTCATAGAAACCTTTCTTGAAGGTTTTACTGTTGAACATCTGGACCCAAAGGTAGATCCCAGATGTTTTTTTGGTGAATTGACTTGTGTGCATCTCACCAGCATCCTGCAAGGTGAGGGGCCTTGTGTTGCTCTGATAGGTAAGTAAAAGTAAGTGGCATTGGCATGAACCTGGAATGACTGTTGGTAACAGCAGTATACCTGAAAAAACACATTAAACTTATTTTAACATGTGACCTTGCCCTTTCCCAATGGAAGCTCTCTCTCTGCTTAATGAGGTATGTGTCTAGAGAAACCTGCAACAAACCACTTATCTGCTTAGCCAGGCAAAAGGTAGGGGAATTAAATATCAAGAGACATTTCTTCTCAGGCCTCAAGCATAAACATCCCAGTCCCAGTGCTGAAATACATACTTTATTCTATATTTGGTGAGAACAGATGACCATCTCTGCTGTAAGGCTGGGAATCTTATTGGTAGAATAATGCTCCCAAATAGCCAGGAGTCTGCCTTCTGTTCTGTATCGGTGAGGAAAGAATTTGCTGACATACATTTCACAGCTCCGCATATTAGAACTTCAGACTTCACTTATCACTACAGATACACATGAATGAGAAAAGAGGGCAGAATTGTAGGGAAAGCTCTTGCAGGCATAATCTGATTTTCTTAACATGCTTGATTATGAAAAATAAATACAAATGACCTGCACAGTACTACTTAGCAAATAAGAGACTAAAGGGTAAGTGTGACGATTTGCCCTTGGTCTTCTAGCAAAGAAAAATCTTCATTACTGTATTCTTATATGCTTTTTCCCCTAACACTTTTAGACTGTGTGGGAGATTCGTATCAACAATCATAAATGTGTACTAACCCCATGTCATGGATGACTACCAAGCTTTCACTTTGATTACTATCAAAATCAAAGCTCAACATCTTATGAAAATGAGATGGACTGAGTACAGACTCAAGTCCAAAGCTTTTTCAGCATTATTTCCTTTAAATTACTAATGATTTGATCCATAGTTATGCTTTAATCATCAGTTTGCCAAAGTTCATCTTTGAGATCAAAGATACAAATTTTCAAGAAAACTTTCTCTCAAAAAGTTTATTAGGTCAAACATGAAAATATATGGGTATTTCAAAAGGAGGGAGAAGTTTGAACACATCTTTTGAAAATTAGGAGTTTTGCCTAATGATGAGATTAGATGTCCGTTTGTTTCCATGTGACATCTGGCATACCATGATGCAAGAATTCTAAACTAATTTTCTGTTCTTTGGAGATTGCAACAAAAGTTAAATGATATCTCATAAAAATTTATTTACTTTTTCCCTTTGTTTCTACTTCATTCTACACATACATTGAACTGAAATCCTTAAAGAAACAGTTGTTGAACAGTTTCAGCTTACAATATAGGCTGTCAGATCAAATAAGCAAATAAAATGAGGAGAAAAAAATAGTGTAAAATCCTACTATTTAAAAATGTTGGCATATCCCACTGTTTTCCATGAGTCTGACATTACTTTGTTCGTGCTTCATGTCTTTATTTTTCATCTGAACAACAGTTATGCATCTGGCTCCCCATCCTTCAGCAAATGTACTTAGAGCAGCTGTGATTTGCTTGACTCACTCTGGATGTTCATGGTGCAGGTACGCACATCTGAACTAGTCGTCATGGATTTTTTTTACTGTCAATAGAAATTGAGTTAATGCAGTCAGTGGAGTTTAAATGCAATTTATTGTCTGCCAAGGTATTCAATAAAGTTTGTTTGATTAGACTTTCACTATAAAGCAGAGCAGAATGTCTAAGAATGGTTACTTCAGATACAGATCCCCAGAGCATAACTTTAGTTGTCTAAGTATAGATGTCTAGTGTCATTTTAGGTGCTCTGGAATACCTCCTTGATAGAAAAAAGGAGCAAATCAATTATAACTTTTGGCTCAAACATACCATCATTATGAAAAATTTAATGACAGTGTATAACAGCTCCAAACCGACCTATATACTGTTGGTCATGCAACTGCAACTGGACCCTTCAATCAGGTGAGATGAATCTCAGCTATCAAGACAGGAGAGGAAGTGAAAACACATGGGGCTTCTTCAGCTTAGCTGCAAGCCTTGGGTCAGAGGCTTCATGTGTTGCACAATGGTGGTCATACTGCTGGCCTTTGGGATTTTTCCTACAAAATGTAGCAGAAACATTTTTGAATGTTTCTATGTTTTTTTTGTTGTTGTTATATTTTGATACTGCCTAATCAGACAAGGCAGTTAACAGAGGCACCAAGACATAATGAATCCGAAAGCCAAGTAGTAGATTGGCAGAAAGCAAAAAAGCAGAATTTGGCTTTCTAAAATCTATTTTGAAGGCCAAGATATGGGCCACATGGATTCTGTTCCTACTCCTTTCCCACCAATTTTCTATTCTTTCTCTTTTCCTGCCCACCCCACCAATGAAACAGCAGCAAAGAATTAGGCCCATTCTTCTAATTTTCTTAACTTTCTTTTCTGACACTAGCTGAGCACACTTCTTGTTTCCAGGCTGGGACACATTTTCTTGAAGTCATCCAGCTCTCCCTCTGCGCTTAGCCCTTCCTGGCTGCCTGCTGATTGTTTGCCTGTAAAGCACACTCTTCCTTGCTCCAAGTTTCAGTTGGCTAACTGCTGACACAGATTTTTCACGTTTTCTCAATTGGATAATTACATGGAAGGACTCCACACAACTAAAATTACTTTAAAGATTCAGGTTTTCTGGGGGTGCTGAAGGTAAAGCTGGACTTCCAGCTAAGATCCCACAAAATGAATAACAGTTTCTGCTCCAGTCTCTGCCCTACTGAAATCCAAGCTTCTCTGGCTGCATGCCAGGTTCTAGGTCATCCCCTGGCACACTTGATAAGGGCACCCTCAGACATACTCTGCTTCATTTTTGTATGAAAAAACAAACATTATTTCTTGAATGAAATCGACCAATTTACCCAAGCATTGAAAACATTAATTGGAAGTCTCCAGGAATACTTACAGGGGAACTACACACCTCCCTTACTCCCAATTTAGATTTCACTCACTGTCATGACTGATCTCATTGCTACAGCTGTGCACACAGATAAGAATATCCTCAGAACTGTGATGTTAGAATATGGAAAAACAATGAAGCATTGATAGAAAAATATCTTAATTGGTTTAATATTCCTGGTATAATTTCCTAGTTCTTAATTGGTTTAATTTACCTGTGCCCCCTAATCTGCACATTCACTGTGATGCACATAGGCTCATGAAAAATGAGGAGGAATGAATGTTAGGAGAGGGCTGTTCTGAAGAATTTCCAATCTCATAAAGGAAGCAGAAGTACCTGAGAAACTAGTGCTTTGATAGTAAATTGAGAAGAGCTTTTGACTCCCTTGAAGGCAGAGAGGCCTCAGTAAGAGAACTGGGCAATCACTAACTTCATGGTGTGTCTCTTGTGGTGTCCTGTACAGGGCCAGGAGTCGGACTTTGATGATCTTTGTGGGTCTCTTCCAAGTCAGGATATTCTATGATTCTGTGATTCCATGATTTTAGTGACTCCAGTATAAAGAAAAAGAATACATAAAACAGAACTTTTTATGACCTATGCTTCGGCACAGGCACAGAGCACACATCATAGCATCCAAGCTATGGTAAAAACACATAACAATATATACAATTTTTTGAAGGATTTATCTTAGTATAAGACTGGGATAAGATGGAGACTTTAATACAAGATTTTGTTGCAGAATTTCTTGGCAGCTATATGCATTTCCCTTAGTAAACTATGACAGTGTCACAAAGTTTCATCATTAGATTAAGAACACTCCTAAGATTTGAATCCTTGAGTAGCTTCCTGGAGACCTGCTCTGGAGTGATGATTCCATCAGTTTTGTATGGGCTGAAAAACGTTTTTAGTCCAGACATTGATTCTTATAATAAAAGAATGTCACAGAACTTTCTAACTGAGGTTGGAATTCTTTGTGGGGTTTTTTATTGTTGGCCCAGAAGCCTTCAAAGAATGTAAGAACAGGGCTATGTTGTGATGCTTCTCATTTGAATGTTGAATATACAAGTACAAGCTTAACAACAGAAATAAGAGTATTGATTCAATCACTAAATAGATTTTTCAATAAATCTGATAACAAACTGGTAGGGCGGAGTTCACCTTACCTTACTTTAGACATGGCTGGAGCAGCTCTCCTGTGAAGACAGACTGAGAAGGCTGGAGTTGTTCAACCGAAGAAGGCTCTGGGGAGAGCTCATTGCAGCCTTTCAACATACAAAGAAGGCTTATAAGAAGCTTGAAATGAAACTTTATACCAAGGCCTGTAGCAACAGGACAAGGTCTTTAAACGTAAAAAGGGTAGGTGT
Organism: Xenops minutus; assembly: GCA_035221455.1. Taxonomy (NCBI): domain Eukaryota; kingdom Metazoa; phylum Chordata; class Aves; order Passeriformes; family Furnariidae; genus Xenops; species Xenops minutus. The sequence continues at coordinate 41,503,739 of JAWWEE010000001.1, read as the reverse complement.
AGATTGGACATAAGGAAGATTTTTTTTTTGTAGGATGAGAGCATTGAGGCAATGGAACAGGGAGCCCAGAGAAGTTTGGGATGACCAATGTTGGAAGTGTTCAGAGTTGAGTTGGATGGAGCTTTGAGCAATCTGACCTACTGAAAGAGGTCCTTACCCGTGGCAATGGAGGTTGGACTATACGATCTTTAAAGGCCACTTCCAATCCAAACCGTTCTACAATTCTAAGAGACAGGAAAACTGTCCCATTTATCTTCATAAATAACCTGAGTTCAAGGAGAAACAGAGGAAAATATATAACTGTATCTGAAAACAGAACAGGAATGAGAGACTGGAAAATGTTGAAATATTTCTTGGCCACCTTCATTTCACATCTCAACTGAAATGTGACCTCTGGATGGGCACAAGCTCCCCAGTAATGCAGTAAACAAATCTGAGCCAAAACCTTTTGATCCCAGAGGCAGAAGGCTAACTAATAAGTCACAGTGACACTAAAGCACTTTGTTAGGACCCAGGATTTTAAAGGCATGCTCTGTTCTCTTCTAAAGTACACTGCACTCAATGTTTAAACACTTCCCGTTACCTCAGTGCACAGTTACCTAATTTTTACTGAAATTTTTGAATACTTCTCAGTTTGGGTTTCTTTTCCATGCATTTCAGTGGACTTCTAACAAAAAGAATTTTGTTTGTCAAAACAGAATACAAACACAATCCAAGCTGTATTCAGTGTTGTGTAATGCATGTTGGTAGGTCACTTGACTGATAAATTTTTAAAATCCTTTTGCTAAATAACCCTCTCTTGTGTTATCCTTGATAGAGTAGACTTATATTTTATGTGTGCAACAATGATATTAAAAAGGTGACTAGATAAAGTGTCAAGAATGCGCTGATATTTTTTATAATGAATAAATAGACAAATCTATCCACTCATCCATCTTTTGAAATGCCTTGGGTAACTACCTTAAATATGTGTCAATTGTTTAAAAGAAGCTGTGTGACCTTAAGATATAATAATCTAAGCATTCCATAGTTTCCTCCCACCCTCTCTCTCCCTGCTTTTTAAAGCACTTTGTTTGGTCCTGCCTGGCTGTCAGATCAGTGGGAGGGCAGAAGGTCATATCTAAGTTACCAAAGGCTGAAGCTCTTAGCTAGGGTTCCTCTACTTCAGTATTTATTTCCTGTACATGTTATAAAGGCATGTTGCAAAAAATGAATACACTAGATGTCACAATAATAACAACTCAGATACAGTCTGTCATCACATACATTCATAATCACGATATACTGTTTTTTCTGACTGCATTGCTTATTGTCATATGAGGCTTTCACTCTCTAGCCTAGTGAGGTATAATCAAGAAGCATACCTGTTAGCTTAAAAGGCTCCCCAGCTTCTGAATAGGGATACTCTAGGCTGTCTGCACTCCAACAGCTATTAGGCAAACTGAGAACCTCAACACCAGCATCTCAGTCTTCTGAAAATTTGTGTGTTTTGTTTTGAGTGGCTTTTTTAGCTGATTTTTTTTTTTATCTCCTCCAGCTACACTTTTTCTTCACCCACCTGAAGTTAATTCCTGTATATATTTTATGTTCATGGCAAAACAAATTTCAATTTCATGCATCTAAATTTGCTTCAGTAACTGTTTATTTGATAGCTGCTCACATGCTTATCCAATCAGAGGACAAATATAATTTCTTTTTAGTGTATGAAATTAAATGGTGCAGCTTAAATAACCTAGATGAACTATTTTCAGATCCCTGGTCCTGACTTATTTTGAATCAGTAAAATTAAAGTAAAAAATGAATACAGTGAAATAAGATGTCCAGAAATGTTGTTAAGAAAAAAAAAATGAATGTTGGCTAACATCAAACAAATTGAGTGCAAATGGCTCAGTCATTTTTAATAACAACGACAGTTCGGCTATTCACAGACACCACAGAATCACTGTGATACCATACAGAGAAGGCTGAACTACCTAGCAACCCATTATGGATATTTCAGACAATACAGGTGATAGTACAGATGTCCTGCAAAAAGGTCCTTTCAATATCAGTGGTTTGTGATTAAAAAACACAAAAGAAACTCATGTCAACATAAGAAAATACTCTAAGGGATTAGAATAACATCGTGCCTCTTTGTTTAGTCTTTTAGACAACATATTAAAAATGGGACTAATTAGAGACAGAATGATGTTATCTATACAATCTTTAGTTCTGCAGTGGAAAACAGAGCCTTCTAATTCAGACTGAAACTACAGTTCACAAAAAAACATTAAAAAGAGATGCAGTAAAGCATATTGAATAATCTTAGACAACAAGAAAAAAGGAATATTAACTCATCACAATGAAATAACAATAGCTTTACAGACTAGTAATATTACTAGTAAGGACTACAGATTTTCACAAGAGTAACTTGGCTTTTTTTTTTTTCCTCCAGCTCTTCCTACATTTTAAAAGTCAAAGCCTCCTTCTGACTGGCATTCTTGGAAAAACATTTATTCAGTACTTCAGATTTTCTGTCCTTCACTGTTGTAGATTTCATAGATTTCTGTGGATCCAAATCCAGAAGATATGTTGGATGTTAAAACATATGGGACACAAAAACACAGAGGAAACACTGAAACTTCATATACAGTGAGTGGGGAAAGACAGACACCAAAGGGAATGTCAATGTCAACTTTCTGTGTACTAGCAAGAAACGAGAGGAAATACTTTCTTTCTCTCCCTCTTTCAATACCTGTGAGAAAAAATTATAGCCTGAAAACTGCTCCTGCATTTCCACATGCTTCACAGGAGTTCACATTTCTCTAATAGCCTACTAGCCACACAGGTAGCAGGAGCAAGCAATTTACTGTCATGGATAAAGCTCACAGCTCCAGTGTCTTACATGAGCACACTTGTTGAAGGGCAGAAGTCAGAGACTAACAGGTCCTTATTCCATTCAGAAGTGAGGACAGAGGCCAAAAAACTAAGGAGTTTGATTTTGTAACTTTGTAAGGATGACACCACCTTCCTACAGAGGAAGCCTCTCTACACCCGTGTTACTTAGAATATAAAGTTTTAACCCTATCAGCCTAAGAAATGCTGCAGCCTCTTGTCTGCAACCAGCAGCTTCAACATTCCTTCTACCTTCAAGGAGACTTGGAAGGTCACTGTGTGGAATGTCAGATTCTAGGGGGAAACACTGTGATTGGCAGGAAAGGAGGCAAACAGGAGGACATCAGTTTTAATGTAAGTTTTTTTCCACAGAGAAAAGCTATGAAATCTACCCTGATCATAATGATAAAACATATAAAGCTGGAAGTGGTGCAGAGGAGATGGAAAATGGGGAATGTTTTTGCACATTTACAAGACTGTAAGCTAATTATCTCAATAGAGAAAGGATTTCCAAGGAATTGTGACCAAGTCTGTCACAGAGGTACTCAAGAAATAATTTATCTTTTCCAAGAGACTGAAGTTGTTCTTTGGAGTATTAGAGTTGCACTGATATTTTTTTCCAGAATAATTTTCAACTATCTCAATTCTGCAGTGTGCCTTTGTGAGTGGTTAAGGCTGGATGACCATTGTAGTTCACAGTGGCCTTGAAGTCTGTGAAGTTCAGTCTTTCTATCCTCAGTTTCATAGATGAGTAGAGGCTGGTTTTGACTTTCATTCTATTTGGTCAACATTTGCAGTTTCTCTTGATGTGGCACTTCTAATATGACATTATTCTCTGCAGCAGTTATTCCTCAGCTCATTTCAGACATTTCCAGTGTAACGCTATGATGAATGCCTAAGCTGAAATGGTTACGACTCTTGGAAAGGTGTTGTTCAACTGAAATTAAGTGAAATTTGGTACTTTCAGCAAAACATAATCTGACTGTATTAGTAAAGAAAGATAGTTCACAAACTCATGTCATGGTCAGAGATTCAGAAGGCAGTCTGTCTTATGCCTTGATTGATTTTGGCACGTGATCATTCTCTGTCATGGTCTTCTGTTACTAAGAGGGATATTAATTACTGTCTCCAGAGAAAAATGGCGTTGCAGAGTGTGAGGTATTCAAGGCCTTACCTGGGACCTACAAAAACACCCAGCGTAGGTTCCTCAGAAAAAACTTCCCTAAGGCATCTGTCTTTAGTTCTTTCCTAATTTCCAAATCAACTCAGAGATTATATAAATATAAGGAAAAACTAGACAGAGTATCAGCAGTGTAAAATATCTGGAGTCATCTAAAAAAAGTGTCAGAAGAAGAATGCAGAATACTATTTCTTATCTGAAGTCAATCAAAGTCTGTAGAGGTAGTATCATTCATCAGACTAACTCTTATAGTCACCAAAAAAGTAAAGATATTTGATTTGGATAACCTAAGGTGTTATTCACGTTTAAAAAATAAAACAAAACAACACAACAAAAAACCTCCAACACCCCCCCCAAAAAAAAACAAACAAAAAAACCCCAAGCCAATCCAAACAAACAAAAAAAACCAACTCAACCAAACCAAACAAAAAAAAACCCAAAACAATAACAAAATATAATGACAAAAAAAAAAAAATCATGAAACTTCACACCTGAAAAGTGGAAAAACTGTTCTAATTCAAAGCATGTATGTCAATCAATCAGGTAGAGCATTTAAGGGAAATAAGTACTGATATTTGCTCAACAAATAACAGGAAGGTGAGAGTTGATTATGTCCAATTCAATAAAATTCTAATGATAAAAGTTGTCTGTACTCTTGAAAGGAGTGTTCAAACATGGTAAAACAAATCTCTCTTTTCTTGGACACAACTTCATAATGCAATGCGGCGGAATTAGTGATAGAGTGTGATCTAGAAACTAAGCAATAATTTTTGAATTTGGGATTAGATGTCAAAACCACTTTTCTTCAACTCTTCCTAATGTGACCATAATTAAAATTAAAAAATAAATAAATAAAATCAATCTTCAATGAGATGTTGAATTACATCCTTATTAATGAATAATGATAATGAACCCAAGAATCTGCTTTGCAATTAGCATGCTGATTTCACACACAAAATGCTAAAATTACTTTTTTAAAAGCTGTACAAAAGAACTGGGTTTAATTTGCTTATCTGTAAAGATCTCACATTTTTCTTTTCTCACTGGATTGCTCACTATTGGAATGCCACTGTTTTGTAAACATCTGTCTCCATAAGATGTTATTACCACCATCACTATTATCATCTCATAGCACAAGATCTTCTAGCCCCAAATGTACCTATAAACAGTCCTTTCCCCTTAGTGCAATTCAACAATAGAAGTTATTGAAATAAGAGGACGTCTCTCAAGCAAATGGGTGTAGCAGTATGTGTCAGGTAAACAATTCTAGTTACAACAGCAAAATACTAGCACTAAGTTCCATATCAGAAAACCAGATCTCAAGAAGACCTAAAGAAGACAGAAAAACCCCTAAACTTCATTGCAAGTCCATACCTAGTGGTGAAGCAGCTGTGAAGAAGGGGAAGAATCACAATCTGTGCAACAAGAGAGGGAAGATCTCACACATTTCCACCCTCTTCCCTTCAGTTCTCAGATGTGAATTCATTGCTTGCTCATGCAATGCTCCAGTTCTTTGTACACAGACCCCTCCCACAGTCCATTATTGTTACTAAGCGCAAGTGTATTGTGCACACATCAGAAATTATATTATCCTGAAAAAACTATACTTGTCATCATCCTCCCTTCTGCCACCTTGTGTCTGCCTTAATTGCTTCAATTAAAACTGTTCTTAGGAAGAAGCATCAGTTAGACATAAGGTACTTAACAAGATTTAGGTCCTTCTGTTCCCTCCCACACAATGAAAGTGGATGCAAATGGATAGCCTTCTACAAACAGATGATCTGTGTATTACCTGACATCCTATTCCACTTTGTGGATAGGACTGTTAGAGGGGGTTTTATTCCCCAAATTTTAAAGAAGTCTCCTTTTTCTTAAATTTTGCATTTTAAAAGTGAGGTACCATTCTCTTACGTCAGGAAAAGGAAACTTTGATAGCCAGAGACAGCTGCCACATCACTGATATAGTACAGCCATTATGAGTTTGGTTTAGTCACACATAAAAATTCTGTTGATTTAAGTATTCATGTGTGTCTAATTCTCCTGCATGAGCCACAGTTTTCAGGCATCTGTGTGCAATATCAATATATCTTTCTGTTTGCTCTCCATGTGAAATGAGGGAACAGTTTGTCAGTCTAGATCCTGATTATTTTTTCCTCTGTAATGTTCTGGGGTTTTTTTTCCCATGTGTGCATTTCTGCATCCCACTTTTCTATGCCACTTTATTCTGGCAAGGAAATCACCTCAACTGTCATTTACAGATGCTAAGAGGACTATAAGCACCAAAATTTTTCAACTCATGCCACATAGGATTCCTCGAAGCTTTTTTATTCTAACTTAATAATTATTAAGTTATTCTAACTTCGAATCACACTTCCTAGAGAGTGAGTAAAATTACATGTTAATTAAGGGGGGTTCCCAGCTCCTGTTAAGCCCATGCAAGTCTGGTAAAGTCAAAGAAGGTTCCCTAAATTTAGATAAACTCAAACCTTGGTCCTGACTTTTTCTTCTACGAAAAGCCAAGAAATGAGATAAAAGACACATAAGAACAGATTTCTTGCACAAACAGGTGGTTTTTTAACCTTTAATCTGTCCTGGTACTGAATAAATCCTCCTAAACTCACATAATGTACCTTTTTAAGCAAGAGTAGTGGCTAGAAGTAACAGTAATGGTATTGTAAAATGCATTACAGGATTCACCACATTATCCAACTGTATGTTGGGTCACTGCCACTTGAGGAAAAAAGTATGAACTTAATCACATACCTAAGATTTAACGTTAAATTTCATTAAATTCCACAAGAGATCAGTACAGTTATTGGCTTTGATAACTGCACAATGAAAGGGCATTAATAGAAACTAACTTGATAGCATGCAGCACAGAGATAGGTCTATCAGATGTCTGTTGGCTGAATGACACCTGTTGATACCCCAATAGTTGCTAACTAATTACAATATACTTACCAGAGCATCTTACACAACAGTGGGTCAGTGAACCATAGCAAGGCTGTAGAAACTGAGCAATGAATTAAACAAAGCTTTCATAAAATAATACTATATATGATTCCACACCTGTTGGAGAGGAGCTTCAGATAATGAGACTAAATATTAAAATATGAAAAGAGGGAGATAAAAAGAAAAGGTAATAGTTATCCTAATCATCACAGGTTGTGTTAAAAATAGGATTTCTTCTCATGGCAGGAATTGAAGAGGGAAAAAAAATCACACAAAATATGAACAGCTATGGAGGAAAATCCTGAGATGGGTGCTAGACAGACAAAATGAAGTGAGAAGGAAGTAAAATGATAGAACAAGTGCATATGGTACCTGATATTTCCTTCAGCACAGTGCAGTTGAACCCTCTCTAGCTAAAGTAATAATTTAACATGCAAGCTAAATATAGACTTAAAAGAGGCAAACTTGTGACTAGAATTCCTCAACAGACAGACTTTACTTCTTTTTAATAACATTTTTAATTGATTTTGACTTCATATTGTCTGGAGCTTCCATGCTTTGTGTGGTTTTTTTTTTTCTGAAAATGGATTAGCAAAAAGCTGCAACTTGTAAAAGAATATTTTTAAATTACAGAATATCTTCCCAAGAATATCCATTACATGGAAACATCAGTACCCTTTTAAAGAGACAGTCCATCCAAAAAGGGCTTGGGTTTTATTACCCTTTTTCTCATTTGTGGAATGAAAGAAGTTCTAAAACACCACTAAAATACATACACTAAATAGAGTTGTCTGTTTTACACAGTGTGAAATGGTGCACAATTTAGTCATGAGATGACTTGGGTACTCTGCTTAAGTAATACAATAATACAAGATTATGTTTATATAATGGAACTGTCTGCACCTGTTTCTCGCTACGCCATCATGATCTGAAACTTAAGAATGCCACAGTCCCTGGGGGTACTTTGTAAATGAATTTCAAGATCTTGAGAAAATTTTCCAAGTCAGGGACCGTATTTGTATTGCAAAACATAAATAATAACAAAGGAAAAAAAAATCACAATTATATCAGTACAAGAAATGCACATTAAAAACTGAAAAAAATAAGGAGAAGTTTCTTTAAAAGTTACTGTAAGAAGTCTTTTCTCTTGTTCAAGAGAAAGTCACATAAGCATAGCTGTGATTCAATGGGATTGCATGTTGCTCAATCATGTCAGCACAGTAACTTGTTTTTCACATGCTACTTAGAAAGGGAAGTATGGCTCCTGCCTTCATATTCTCTCAAGAACTGCTGCACCAGAAGATAAAACCTTAGGTCATTCTGGTCCCACGAAGAGATCTCCATCCCTCGACTGAATAAAAGACTTTAATGAATCAAGCTCTTAAGCAGAAATTTAAAAAAATCATTAGACTTTGATTCATTTCTTAAAATGGTCATTTTCTGGCTCCTTGATTTCTTGCATGCAAGACTTTACAGATATATATGCATCTAGAAACATGTAGAGCATTTATTTTTTATATTGTTCTCTAACAGGTGTTTAGACTATGGCCTACTTCCAAATCATAAGGTCAATATTTAAATCATTTTAATGAATACGAATTTATAGGCTTTAAAGTTAAGGTATATTTTAGTATGCAGTGCTATTTGATGTGGCCAGTAGAATTTTATGCATCCATCCAAAAAAGCTCAAAATTGATTTTCTGCTTGAACTCCCAAGGTTGCCCAGTAATTGCAAACTATTATAGAAAGATAATTTTCATTATATTTCCAAAGATCTCAGTAAAGAAGAAATTTGATTTTAACATCTTCTTGATCTTTACTTTCACAGAATCACAGAATATGCAGAGTTGGAAGGGACCCATGAGGATCATTGAGTACAAATCCTGGCCCTGCACAGGACCATCCCCAAGAGTCACACCATGTGCCCAAGATTATTGTCCATTCCCTTGGGTCCTGTCACTGATCACCACAGAGAAGAGACAAGTGCCAGCTCCTCCTCTTCCCCTCCTGAGGAAGTTGTAACTGAAATGAGGTCTCCCCTCAGTCTCCTCCAGGCTAAACAGACAAAGTGACCTCAGTTGCTCTTCATATGACATCCCCTCAAGACCCTTCACCATCTTTGTTGTCCTCCTTTGGACAGTCTCTAGGAGCTTAATATCCTTCTTATTGCAGTGACCAAAGCAGCACACAATATTCAAGGTGAGGCTGCCCCAGTGCAGAGCAAACAGGAACAATCACCTTCTTTGACCAGGTGGTGATGCTTTACCTTGATGCCTAAGGATTTTAATGTGTATTTTATAGATTTTTTTGCATAAGGTGAATAAATTTTCCTAAGTCTCTTGGATTTTTAGTAGCATTTAGAAGTTGCTGAACATTACTTACACATTTCTGAAATTCTGTTAGACATGTATTACCAAGAACACACTGTTTTGAAGAACACCTGCAAGAACTCCAACTGAGACAATAAGATAGCTTGTAGTCAAAACAAGACAGTAAGCTCAGATCCCTTGGAGGAGCTCCAAAGGGCAGTTTGGAGGAGTTCTGAGGGTGGGCACCAGTGGAAAATCATGGGTTGGATATAATCATCAAATATGTTAATTACTCAAAATTATAAAAACTGTAACACTGTAACATTTGGTTGGCATATGTGCCTGTACTTTTATTGTGAACCTAGATCTTTCTAATAAAGGGGCTTCTTTAAGCACCTCTCTCCACGAATTTTGTTTTGAAAGCCTTTTCCAGGATAAGACATCAGCCTGATGCCCCCAGGGTATGGTTGGTCCTGCTGGCTGCCAGGGCACTGCTGACTCATATTCATCTTGCCATCAACAAGGACTCCCAGGTCCCTTTCCATGGCACTGCTTTCCAGCATCTCATTCCCCAGTCTGTATGAACATCTGGGGTTGCCCTGTTCCAGGTTCAGAATCTGACACTTTTCCCTGTTGAGATTCATATGGTTGATGATTGTCTAGTCCTCTGATTTGTTGAGGTCTCTCTGCAGGGCCTCGCAGCCTTCAAGGGACTCAACAGCTCATTTGAGCTTTGTGTCATCTGTAAGCATATTTATTAACCCTTCCAGTCCTCCATCCAAGTCTTTTATGAAGATGTTGAAGACATAGGGCCCAAGAGGGAGCTCTGTGGAACCTCACTGGTGACAGGTCACCAGTCTGATGTCACCCTATTCATTATTACCCTCTGTGCTCAACCCAAGAGCCAATTGCTCACTCACCACATGATGTGTTTATGCAGCTTTGTGCGCTGGACAGTTTATCCAGAGGGATACTGGGAGAGACAATATTGAAAGCCCTACTGAAATCCAAAAAGGTTACATCAAGTGGCTTCCCTTGGTCATCTACATGGATTACCTTGCCATAAAAGGAAGTCAGGTTTGATAAACAGGACTTTCCTCTCATGAAGCCATGGTGTTTGTGAGCAATGATTGTATTGTCTTTCTGGTGTTTTTTAAATACTCCCCAGAATAATCTTCTCCATAATTTAACAGGCACTGAAGTGAGACTAACAGGCCTGTAGTTTCCGGGGTCCTCTTCTTGCCCTTGAAAATTGGGACAATATTTTCTTCCAATCAGCTGGGAACTCTCTGGGTTCCCAAGACTGCTCAAAAATCATTGAGAGAGGTTTTGTGATGACATCAGCTAGCTCTTTGAGGATTCTTGGATGAATCCAACAAGGTCCCATAGATTTGTAGGCATTCAGCTGGAGCAACAGAGCTCACGTAATTTCACAGTCAGTTGGGAATTGATCATTCTCGCAGTCACGGTCCTCCAGCTCAGGTCACTGAGACCCCCTTGGTCCATCATCTGTGTTGAAGACAGAGACAAAGAAAGCATTAAACACCTCTGTCTTGACTCTGTCCTTGTTGGTGAGGTGACCATCCTCATCCTGTAATAAGCCAAGAATATTTCTATATTGCCTACTGCCATTAATATATCTAAAAAACCCTTCTTACTGTTCCTCACATTTCTGTCCAGCTTCAACTCCAATTGAGCTTTGGTCATATGAATTTACTCCATATAACAGCAAGAAGCATCTCTGTATTCTTTCCACATCACTTGAGCTTGCTTCCACTCTTGCTTCCTTCCCTTCTTACCTTATTTCCAAGAGATGATTTCTGTTCAGCTAAGCCAGCCTTCTGCATTACCTGCTTGACTTCCAGCACTTGGGAATTGCTACTCCTATGCTCTTGGGAGATGAATTTTGAAAATGACCAGCACTGCTGGACCCCAGCACCTGCAAAAACATAATCCCAGGCAACATTACTTACTAATTCCTGGAGCAACCTGAAGTCTGTTCTCTTTATGTCCAGAGTTGAGGTTTTGCTGGCACTTTTCCTCCTGTCAACAGAGATTTTAAACTCAATGGCTTCGTGGTCTCTGTGGCCAAGACAACCACCAATCTCTACTTTGCTCATGAGATCTACAGTGTTGACAAGCAGCAGATCAAGGAGGGCATCCTTCCTAGTAGGGTCCCTTAGGACCTATTCCATAAAACTGTCATCCAAGTTTTTTAGGAATCTTCTGGCCCGGGTCGTACCAGCCATATGGTGTTCCCAGTTAATTTTTGGCAAGTTGAAGTTCTCCATAAGGACAAGGGCAATTGACTTGGAAGTGTCCCTGAGTTCCTCAAAGCATATTTCGCTTGCGTCATTGTCCTGGCTGGGAGGTCTATAGTAGATTCCCACAATGACATCTGCATTATTTTTTTTGTTTGCCCCTTACTAAGCATTCTGTGAATTTCTTATTGCATTTTTAAAAATGTAAATAGTATGCACAATAATTTAGAATTTTTGTGCATATTTTATGTATATATGCAACTGTGAGTGAAAAGGCAGAAATTAATAACTAAAAAGCTATAATTTATCTGTTAAACTTGAACAAGTTACATATAGATCACAGTAGAAGGATTATAATTTTGTGTGAAATTTATCTCAGTGCTTTACATTCTTAGCACTTAGCTGACATGGTTAACTTCCTGTCAATTTGCATCTTCTGTTTTTAACTCTTTTTTTTTTTTTAATATTTGATAAGATTAAAACATCATTAGATTAACTTTTACCTATCTTCCTTGCTGCATCTCCAGGAAAACACACAAGACTCCCTCACACCTACAAACATAACTAGCACACATAATCAAGCTGTTTCTTCAGATGAGAAAGCAAAAGAGATTGTCCTGGTAAATGTGTTATTAAACTATTACAAAGCCACAGGGAGAGAATGGTAAGTTATGCCAAGCCATTGTCTTTTAGATCAGAGAGTGTGCACAAATAACAAAGTAATCCTGAATGAAGGATAGCAATCCTGAATCCTATTAGCAAACAACTCACTGTAGTGCAGTTCTCTGTGTAATGCTTTTCACTGCCATTAATCAGTCCGGATGGGTCCTTATGCTGCTTGGCCAGACTGCCTCCAGCTAGCCAGACTAGCTTAGTCTGATGTTCAGGCATCTATTGCCTGTGCAGAAGTCTGTGGTACAGTCTCCCTTTGGAGGAAATAGAGAGAATGAAAATCAACAGAAGTCATGGGATGAATTTATTTAGGTGATTTTTCAAACCTCACCACAATTCAATTACTGTATAAATTTCTTCAGCATATATTTGAAATGTAACTATGCAAATGTGATTTTATTCTTTAAACTTCCAAAGAAAAATGTTATTTACATTCAGAGATATATGAAATTATTTGTGCTGAAATTATGAAGCTATTATTAAAAAAAAAAAAAAAGAAAATCGTTAGTAATGAGACTACACTCTGTAATGATCATTTAGATGACTTCAAAGTATAACCTATACATTTTCTCTCCCTTCCCTCATCTTTTTTTTTTTTTAATTATTCTGTCAAGATAACTTTCCTTAAAGTCTGATTTACACCTCAAGGTTTTATTTGCAAAAGGAGAAAAAAGAATTAATCTCTATGCTAAGGAAAATTGTCTTCATAACATAGGTTCATGACTAATAAAAATTTCTATTTAAGATTTTCCTTTATGTCTATATTAATCAATATTTTTATCTTTTTTTCCCCTCTTGCTTTTAATACAATTTTTCATTGTGACTAAATGGTCTAAAATACTGTTCTGCATGCAAGCATGTGCATTTGAAGGTAGTAAAAAAAAGAGAGAGTGCAAAGACAACACCAGCAGAACAAAGAAAATAAGAAAGTGTGTAGCTGTAGCTTATATTGTAGCTGTACCTTGGCAGGACTGATTTTCAAAAGTATGTTGGTATTCACACACAAAAACTGGGCTAGCACATATCTAGTCTTCAGCAAGACTAGCCATAAGCCTGTACCACTGGGACAGCTCCCACCTTTCCACATGTAGGTTTATTTTCCTTTGTCCAAAGTCTCCAGTGAACTCATTTCTCAAGGATGGTAAGACACCTTCATTTGTGCAAATCTTGAATGTTCACATTAATTCACATGGCTGGTCTTAATAACCTTTCTCTCTCTCTGTTGCATCAGTCTGCCTTCCTTTCCAGATCCTCTGAGACTAATGGCATTTCAGAGTAGTATTTTCATGCCATCTCCATGACTGCTATTCCTTTTAGAGTTCCTGTATTTGTCAAAGCTACTTCCTTACTCTTCAAAGTTTCAAAGTCATGTCTGAAAATACTTGACAGTGCCTAGGTGTCTGCTATTCTATCCTTGTAAAATTTCATTACTTTCTTGCACCCTTACCCTTTGACTGTGTATTACAATATTATGATATAGAGCTCTTTTAAACAGGAGCCCTCTGCTGCCATGGCACAGCAGTTGCTGTCTGAAGCTGGTGTTTAGGTAAAAACATTTAGCAAACACATTATCTACTGTGCTGAAGCATTGTTATGAACTTTCTAAGGCTTCCAGCAATTAGCATGACCTCCTGTAAGCCTTCAGAGGCACATAAATGTCACTGAAAATTTAACTTAACTATGCAGGACAAATATGCATTTTGCTCCCTGTATCTCATTGAGTTTACCTTGGTCTGAATATCAGCCTACTCTGTGTACTTAATGCATTAGGAGAAGAAGCCTGGTTTCCCAGATGAAACTACAGGACGTTGAAATGCAATAGATAAATCATCAGTAATTACAACTTCATATCTCATTTCCCCTAGAATAACAAATTTTTCCTCCATCTCATGTGGCCTAAAAACCCTTTAAATTGACTCCCTATGAGCCAAACCATGCCTTTTCTTTCCAGTACAATTACTAATTTGTTCCTATGTGTTGCACCTGGAACATCAGAAAAATGAGTGTTATTTTAACAATCATAATACTGTAGTTATCAGTATGTACTTACTACATCACCTCAAAATATCGTGAAATGCTGAGTTCTTACTGCACTTTAGAATTAATGAGATCACCTACCTGCCCTAAACAACTTTCAACGCAAGCCTCAGAAAGAAGACACTAGTCAGAGTAGAACAAACAAGAAAATGTTAGGAGAAGCTCCCTTACCCACTGTTTTGAACAATACCTTTTAAAAGGTTGACAAATCTTCACAGAGACTGATCAGGTCTGAAACCAAATAATGTAGTGTGTGATGTTTCACACCCAACCTTTGGTTTTTTGGGTTTTTTGTTGTTTTTTTTTTTTGGCAACTAAGTACCAACTAGCCACTCAGTCAATCTCTCCCTCAGTGGAATGGGGAAAAGAATCAGAAAAAGTCTGAAAACTGGCAGGTTGAGATAAAGACAATTTAATAGGTAAAGCATGGTGTGCAGCCATCCCCAGCAAGGCAGGGAAAGTTACTTGAGAAGACAAACACCATCAGTCAAACATTCTGCCATTCCTACTTCCCCCAGCTTTTTATTACCAAGCACAATGCCATGTGGTCTGCAGTATCCCTTTGGTTGGTTGGGGTCACCTGTCTCAGCTGGGTCCCCTCACAACTTCTTGCGCATGCCCAGCCTCCCCACTGGCAGGTTGGGTAAGCAGAAAAGGCCTTGACTCTGTATAAGTGTTGCTCAGCAATAACTAAAACATCCCTGTGTTATCAGTTCTGTTTTCAGCACAAATCCAAAACACCGCCATGTAGTAAGTACTATGAAGAAAACTAACTCTACCCCGGCCAAACCCAGCACATTATAACCGAAAGAAGTAATCTCTTTCTTCCCAAAAACTCTTTCACATTTGGCAACCAGTGGGAAAAACTAGATAAAATTACAATTAACCCTCCATTCTATTCCATATTTAACTGTAAGAAAGAATTAATGAAGCTGTAGCTATGAGAAGCCATTCCACACAGCATAATTCTACTAAGTTGTTCTCCACACATCAAAAAACAGTTCAAAATCACATGGGTTTGATTGCCAATTGCACAAAAGCCACTAATCACCACTTTGGCAGTACAAAAGAGCTTTGAAGTGGGTATAAATTCTTGTTCTGCATTCTTATTAAGGCTCCTTTCATCTGTCAGAAATATCTAAAGAAAGACAATGGTCTTCCCAACTCCCTGTAAAACACACTCAAACTCATATTAGCTGTTTATCCCACTGTAAAATTCAGGGAACTTACAACTCAAGAAACTGCGTCAAAGTAACTGTGCCTTACCTCCTCCAGCATTTCACGCTGAACTGCCTGTTTATAAAAACCAGTAAAAATCTAGTGAAAACAGTGAACAATGTAACAGTTCAGTTACAGTGAAAATCTAGTTTTCAAATATGGGTAGAATGTCACCAGCCAGTAGAGTCTAGGGACAAACAAAGCAAGTTACTCAATTGAGAACAATTCAGAGAATGTTAAATTCAACATCCTGGACTAGTCTACCTTGCTGTATTTCTGCCCATCCATAAAGCTTCCTTAGACTAATATCAGCATTTGCTGATATTCCTTCCCTAAGTGATTACTGATTACTACTTTGAATATCATCCACTCATATCTGGCTACTTGCTGTGTCTGCCTAGCCACTTGCTACTGCTTCTGTCTGTGCAATGAATGGATTTGAATTCAAAGGCTTTTTTAAGATATTTTTCACTGGTTTTAGCACAAGGAAGGTATGCAGGCACACAAACGGTGTGTTCCATTTACAGGAATACTCTGATATGAATATTCTATGAACTTGCTTGTCAAGGAAATTGGTTTTGTATGAATCTTAGTTTTAAGTGACTAAAGGGATCACAAATATCATCTTGGTGATTGGTTTTGTATCATTCTTGCAGCAGTATTTCTAGTTATAGGTCTCTGGATAACAGTGAACAATTCATCTCCTTCCTAGGAACATATGTTCCTCAAATAATACCTGAAGATCATTATTAAAGGCAGAGTGACTGTAATTTAACCAAGCAATATGTATAAAGTTATTTTAATCTTTTCTCATAAATCATTTATCCTAGCCATTTAAACAATTAGGTAGAACTCAAATGAATACCTGTTAATTTGATAAAAAGCTGTTCGTACAGAGGCATTCAATGCTTCAAAGCCTCCTGTGCAATTTTCTTCATAGGGCCACGTACTGGCAATAGTTATCAATATGATCAGGCAAATGGAACATCTGGAACTTCTAGTCCTCTAGACTTGTTTTAGGAGAGGCAGATTGAAAGCTAGGTCTTTTCCCCAAGCAAGAATGTTGCTCTGTACTATTTTCTAGAGAATTTGATTGAATAGCTCACAGTTACATCACAGCAAAAGAAAGGCAGGGAAAACTGGCAAACTAGATTTTGTGGTCTTCCAATGCTAACCAGTAACACAATATATCCCAACAGTACCTCACTAGCCATATGCAACACAAATTTGAATTCCTGTTCCAAATTAGTTAAATGAACTATGACTGTATAAAAATATTCTTCTACTGGTTAGCAAGTATACAATCTTATTCTTGAAGAATACTTCATCAAGATAGACTGAACAAAATTAGGTGACTATTTAAACTATTCAGTCGTCTTTCTGAAATTTTGACAGGTGATTCTTTAGTCAGAGATTTAGTAATGCAACATGACAACTCTTATCATAGTGAGGCCTGGTTTCTTCTAACAGCATTGTTGAGCTACTCAGGAGAGAAAACCTTAGTCCATAATTAGGGAAATAGAATTCTTTCCTGTCATAGCAGCCCTGAAACACCTCACATTTTCACTTTAAACAAATACATGCCACTTATGTCATAGGAAATTTATCTTTTGGTTTGATCCTTCTGGATGTTTGCCAGCATGGAACTAAAGGGCTTAAAAAGCAAATCTTTTAGTGGTGCATAATCCTGGCACCTGGTGTCTTTAAAACCATTTCCTGTCAAACCAGCACAAACAGATGTTCCTGTCTGTTTGGCAGTGCTGTTGCAGCAGGTTAAACTGTCTGTATCTATAAGAAAGAAAAATCTTTATAATTTTTCTGAACATTATTTTTCTAAGAATCATTAATCTGCTTTGCAGTTTATATAATACAGAGCAATACATTATCTCTTCTCCTTGGCCACCCATGTCTTATAATGGAGATAAATGTGCTAAACATTGCTTACATTAATTATTCTGGCTGTTTTTAAGGAGAACAGACTTCAAATTATATTCTGATTTTCCACTCTTTCCCTCATTCTCTTTCTCCCTCTCTCTCTCTTTTTTTTTTTTTTTTAATTGAGTGGAGTTGGACTTTCTACAACTTTCTGGTTAAGCCAAGGTTATCAGTCTAAACTGCAGTCTCAAACAATCCAGACGGCAAAATGCATGACTTTCCACCTCTGGCTAATCAAAAGCAGCTGCTCTAGCAGAAGTATTAGCTATAACCATGGTGACCAACAAACACAAAACCTCTGCATTGTCTTATTTGAGTTATCTATAATACCAGCTGCAAACTGTCTTTCTTCTGAACTATTTTTCTAGAAAAAGAAGCTACAGCCATAAACTCACGTTAGACAGAAGTTCCATTTGCCTGATCATATTGATAACTATTGCCAGCACGTGGCCCTATGAAGAAAATTGCACAGGAGGCTTTGAGGGTAGCACTGCTCTAATACTTCCCTGTCTTCGCAAAAACAACAGAACCAAACCTGATCTGCTGCGTTCTAGATGCATGACTGCATTTTTGTAGTGCCTTCACTTAGGAATACAGATGCATCCTAGTATTGTCTTCTGATATCCACTGCCCCAAAAAGCACCCAGCTCCTACTAAAATTTTTTATTAAATTCACAATGGTTGGGTCCAATAAATAATTCTACAACACCTAAAGAAATGCCTGAAGCTACATCAGAGCCATTAATGATTCTACTTGAGAAGTGACAAAGTGAAAAGGGAGCAAAGTACTTGGACTGCAGGAAAAAAAAAGACTGACTGTGGTGCTGTTGTTAAAATAAGGAACTAAATAAGATACACTGATCACTTCAACTTCAATTCCATCAATTTTTATTTATTTTTTTTTAATAAATAAGTAGTCTAGACACTGGTAAACAACTTGCAAAAACATGAAAAATGGTCATCATGTACTTGTGTTAAATCATCCTAATTGTATTCTACAAGCAAGAATACACAACAGATACTCAAGTCTCGACATGAGCCATATGTTGTTTAAGAATTCTGACTATGGGTAACTTAAAGAATGCTTTCACAGTCAAGTTATTCATGTATGATCTAGAGTAAAATATTATAGTGAGGTTTTTTTTAAATATATTTTAAAGAGTTGCCAGCACCAAATAGAAGAATGTCTAGCATGAAGCTTCACTTTGTTTTCCTTAATGATATAGATTATGGAATAGAGTTTGTGATTATAAAATATGCAAGAAATGTGAAAGCAGGAGTGGAAGACAGGATTCAAAGTAATTTTGACAAACAGGATACGGGGAGTAGAATAATAAATGAAATTCAAAGGGAGATGAGGGCCAAGTTCTACACTTACGCAGGAATAATAGATTAGAGAATAACAGAATAGAGAACAACTGCTTAGGAAACACAGCTTTGGAGTAGTGTCTGGGATTACAGCAGATGACAGCTGGATATGACTCAATAGTGCCACACTTGTGAAAAAATGAGAGTCCTCTTCGGGACACGCAAAAAGGACAAGAAGCCACAATTCTTGCCAGCAATTTCATGCTGAGCCAGCTGCAGCACTAGCACCAGTGAGAGAATTAGAATAATGCTGAGAAGACAGGAAAATCACCTGTTATCCTTTTAGCTCAGGGTGTGAGGTAAAATCAGAAAGATTGAAAAAAAACCATTAAATTGTTTGGTTTAAAGAGAAGAAGATTCAGGAGGTACCTAATAACAAAGGATAACTGCCAAAAAGAGAAGGGGATAACATGTCTTTCATGATAATGGCAGCTAACACAACAGATATGGGGTTGAATCTGTATTCAGAAAAATTCAAGGAGGATTGTAAAGATATTTTTCCCTTGGTAAAGATAGTTAACTGCTGAAATAATCTGCAAAGAGGAAAGGAAGAAGTTCTTTAAGAATAAACTAACAGCGTATGTCTAAGTACATATTCCTTAGAGGATGCAGTGGATACTCCCTCCCTCCACCAAAAATACCTTCTAGTCCTACTTATCTGTTGTATTTCCCCTTCATTCTATTACATTTCTTACAAATTTAATTACTCCAATCTTGCAACAAATTCATCCACAAATATTTTATATTCACATGATTATCACCTTTATGTGATCAGTAAAAAATATCTCAATTTTTTGTAATAATTTTAACAGCAAAATGATTTTGAAAGGTCAACCAAGATCAGTTGCAAGACCAAACACCCTCTGTCATCCAGAGACACTAACTACAAACAGAACTGAAAGAATAACACCTTGATGTAAAAATTGTTTCTGAAAGGATACATTTATTTTCCTCATATAACCTAGGCCAGTGCCTGCCAACAAGGGCTGCTTGAGGGACAGTCAGTGCCCAATAAAAGTACAAAAACTGAGGTGGTGTGAGCTAAACATCTCTGCTGGTTTTTTCCTGGTGTAGGGTAAATTTCCTTCACAGTAACTACCATGGGACTGTGTTTTGGATTTGTGCTGAACACAGTAATGATAATATCGAGAGGTTTTTGTTACTGCTGGGCAGGGCTTATACAGAGTCAAGGCCTTTTCTTCTTTGCATACTGTCATGCTTGCAAGGAGACTGGAGTTGCATGGGAAATTTGGAGGAGATAGATATAGCAAGGGCAGCTGACCCCACATGACCAGAGAAATATTGTACACCATATGACACCATGCTCAGTGTATAAAGTTGGTGGAGGGAAAGGAGGAAAGGGGATGAGAGATATTTGGAGTGATGGTGTTTGTCTTCTCAAACAACCATTATGTGTGATGGGGCCCTGCTCTCCTGGAGGTGGCTGAACACATGCCTGCCCATGGGCTGCAGTAAATTAATTCCTTGTTTTGCTTTGCTTGTGAGAGCAGCTTTTGCTTTCCCTATTAAACTGTCTTTATCTCAACCCAGAAATGCTCTAGCTTTTACCCTTCCAATTCTCTCCCTGATCCCACTGGTGGGGGAGTGAGCAAGTGGCTGCATGGTGCTTGGTTGCTGGCTGGGGCTAAACCACAACAACATCTCAGCTCCTGTTATAACTAATTGAGATCCACAGGAGACAGCTACAGTCACCCAAGACATCATTAGGTAAGAGAATCAACTGCACAAGGCTTGCAGATATGCCAACAAAGCTACAGAAGACCTGTAACACCAGCTGGCAGCCAAGTCTGCGTGGTATACTAGGGCACCCTAAAAAACACAGGATGCTTGTATATGAACTGAGAGTCTTCTGGTAGACTGTGTGGTGGATGAAGGGGATGGGACAGAGACAAGCACCTTCTAGGAGTCACTTATGAAAAGCATTAACTGGAGTAAATTGTATTCTGGAGATATCTGCCCACTGCTCAGAGAGAGACCCTACAGAACTAGGTTAGACTGAAATAGTTCTCAGATAGTTGAGACAATTTGAGGGGCAGTGACCAAATACACCCAAATGTAAGTGAAAAAATGACTCTTTATCAAGAAGAATGATGATAACAATACTGAGAAAACTGGTTTAAACCAACCAAGGAGGAGAAACTTCCTAAGTGCTGCCCACTGGACCAAACTGAGAGATGGTCAGTCTCCTCCACCCAGAAAAAAACACACATGGCCACAGAAGAGAGACAAGACAACTACCCTTTCATGTGGTTCTTCTCCCAACATGCCCAAAAAATCTGGTAGGAATGATTGGAGAGTCAGCACTGGCAGAAAATGGTGGATAGATGGGATTTGATACTGGCAGACACTTTCGTGGCGCTGGAGTGAGGCTGCAGTGCTGGTACAGGCAGTCGGAGCAGGGCTGCAGATCTCTCCCAGATGACTGGAAGGATCCACAAGACACCCATTGGATCCAGAGATGAGATTTGGTTGTTGCAATTTTGACGTTTGTTGATTAAAGTGGTGGTTGCTCTCCTGCCAAAGGTGGTCCCAGTCCAGATCCACTGAGGTTGTGGTGGAAGCTCCAGGTGCTTTTGAGAAGCCCCAAAGTCAGAGTTATACACACTCAGATTCAGGGGGGAATGCCTCCGGTACCTCCCCTCGGACAGGGAGTTTTACACTGGATGATGCAATACTGAGCCAGGAGATACTTCAGGAGCCTTTGACACTTTCTAAGATATTGTAGCTGCCTCTTACATCAGTTCAGTTGAGTCTGTTATGGCTCATCAAGAAGAGGTCAATGCCTTCAGGCTACCTGTGAATGTCCCAGGGAGTTAGCACAGCTGAGTCGTCTGTGTAAGGCCAAACAAACCCTTCCCCACCTCACAGGATTTGCTTCTTTCCTTACCTTGTTTAACACCCAGCTTGTAGCCTGAGGTGTTGGGTGTGCACGCCCTCAGCATCTGGCCTGGGTGGCCCCTCTGCACGTTGTTAGCAAAGCACTCTGCTCATTGAGCCATGAGCACCAACAGTCCAGTCTCTCACAGTACCTGGCCAGTCACTGCAAGTGGTCAAATGTTAAGTCATTAATCACCAGCACCTCATTAAGGGCGGCAAAACACCAAAATGCCATATTTGGAGAAAAGATAAGGTGGTTATCAGAATTTTTGTGTAAGCCAGGATGGAAGATAAAAGAATGTAAGGTAGATATTGACTAATTAAAGCTTTTCAGGGTTCTGAAAATAAAGGTAGTAAATGAACTTTCTGTGAAAAAGTAAGTCAATAGAAGATTTTAAATCTCTGGCCTTTGGGCTCAAGGTCTTTGAACAGAACAAGAGTTATGTCCCCTAAATTCATACTGTTAAGAATCATCTCCATCAGAATGAAATAACTATGAAACAATTCTGTTGCTTCATATTACAGAGGACGAAACCATCTAAAAAGAAGGCTGACACAAGAAATGCAAAATGTTTCCATGTTTTAATGTTTTCTTCACCATCATTCTTTCTTTTTTAGATCATTTTTTCATGTGCTATATAAATGTTTTATGATATTAGCTAAATTCCATTAAATCATCCCTTAGGATGGGTTATTGGTAATAGTGTCAGGTTTTAGAAAGTTAATAAAATGTCCATTTTCTTTGAGAGATGTCATTCCAGTTTTACAGTGATCTATCCCCCTTTCGAGCACTGCTGAGCTATTTACTGTTGTACCCTTAGGATTTGATAGTTTTCATTTAATAGATGGTGATTTATTCTTTAAGCATCTCAACATTGTTCATTTAACTGGAATAATACTAAGGATGTGAATTAAAATATCAAAGCCTTACACTGCTGTATGGATGAACCACTACTTTCTAGCAAGCCACATTCTTGATATAAATAGAATAAATTATTAGGATAAGTTACAAGTTTCCTAATCATTTACAGAGTATATTCTGTGTTATGATTTATGAGGTTTAACACAGTTTCAGTATTTTACAACCACTTATAAGCAAACTATAAACTACTAAATATAGTTCATATCATGCAATAGAAATGCCAAGAAGGAAAAATATCTACCATAGACAAGAGTTTTAAAACCAAATCTCCCATTTGTGCAAGAGTTTTTGATTTAGAGTAATTAGAGATGCAGTGCTGCTTCTTGTGCAGGTCGCTTCTTTCAGTATCAGTTGTCTATTTTATTGGTACAATCACACACCAATGCAGAAAGACAATTTGCCAGAAAGGCATCAGTTACTTGCACCCATAAAAATGTTGCTGTAATGATTTAATAAAGGGCTAAGTGCTGGTCTTTAGAGAAAGCTACAGAGTATGTAGTCTATCATATAGAACACAGGCATGAGTAACATTTACATGAGCCAAAAGTCTACCTGTTAGTGGTTGTATCTCTTATTACATAAAACATTAAATTCCATTTTGAAGCCTCTGTTGAGATGGAACAATTGTTTGACTTGAATCTTCACTCTTTCTTCCCCAAAATGGAGTGGTCACAGCCAATTAAGCCAACGGTTATTGTGGGTGATTCCCCAGCCCTTGCAAACTCCAAGATCATTGCTGCCCTCTAGAGAGATTTCTGTTAGGCCTAGGCCCACACTATAATGGAGTTTCTGCTAAATTGCACAGATCGACACACTGGGAATAGTGCCTTATGACTGGCAGTGGTACAACTTGTTATTGCAGTCTTTACCCCATCTCCTGTGGCACCAATCTGGACTGGACTTTGCCTCTGATTTCTGATCTCCTGGTTGAATCTAGTTTAAATGAGGTATTCACTGAAAACCAGGAAATGGACAGAGATGCCATTTGTACAGCCATTTGTGGTCACATATACTCAGAACATTAGACACTACTGTACTGCCACCATTTTTTTTTATTTACCTGAAGAAAGCCTCAAAACACACATGGAGCTCCTCTGAAACCATCCAGTGTTCACCACTGACTGCAAAAGAAAGTTTAGGATTGTATTATCAATCCTCTATATTATCTTGCAATGCAGTGCCCGAGTTGGAGGCACATAAAAAAACATTTTAGGTCTTGCCTTACACAAATTATAGGAGAGTAGTTATTTAACAACTCTGAAGCAGCAGATGAGAATTTGCTTTCAGGATTACTCTGAAGTCATTAAGCCGTGACAGTATTTACTACAGGTTGAAAATTATAGTGAAAGATTACCAAACTGTTACTTGCAGGTCAAGTCATGTAGTCCTTACTCACTTCAATAAGCACAGGTTTAACTGTCTGGCAGATCAAATTAGCCTTAAAAAGGTGATTAAATTTTTCCTAAACAGAGATATGTTCTCAAATACAGATCGCATCTCACAGCTCTGACATCACACATCCAGACTCATGATGCATACAAACACCTACATAAACACTTTTAAGTTTTAGATGGATTAAATGAGGTGAAATTAACATTTCCCAGCTGCATTGAGTCAAGCACCTTGGCAAGGCTATTAATCAACATGATGTTGACCAAAAGGGGTGAAGATGTAGGGTACAACTGAACAGAAATGTTGAGTGATGCCATTGCCCACTGCATGGTCCTAGTATCCTGATCAGTCACATCAGGGATTTTAGATGAGCTGCAGTTCCTCTTATCCTTTATCATAGATCTGGGACATCTGGCTAAGGTCAGCATGTTTCCTACTCATATGATGCCAGTGGACAGCCAGAGCAAGACTAGGCCTGAGAAACTGGGAACACTTCCAGCATTCAGACACAGCCTCGGGAGTTCACTGGAGATGGCTCATCCAGATGAGGGATGAGTGGTGTTCCACAGGAATTGATATTGGGACCAGCACTGTTTAACATCTCTGTTTGTGACACGGACAACAGAATTGAGAGGACCCTCAGCGAGTCTGACAATAACACCAAGTTGTGTGGTACAGTTGACACACCGGAGGGAAGGGATGCCATCCAGTGGGACCTTGACAGGCTTGAGAGGTGGATCTGTGTGAAGTTCAACAAGTGCAAAGTCCTCCACATGGATCTGGGCAATCCCAAGCACAAGTACAGGCTGGGCAGAGAATGGATTGAGACCAGCCCTGAGGATAATGATTTGGGGGTTTTGATGAACAAGACATGAGCCACCAACTGCATTCTGGACTGCATCAAAAGTAGCATGGCCAGCAGGTCAAGGGAGGTGACTCTGCCCTCCTAAGATGTGGACCTGTTGGAGCAAAGGACCATAAAGATGATCAGAGGGCTGGAGCACCTCTCCCATGAGTACAGCCTAGGAGAGTTGAGGCTGTTGAAGCTGGAGAAGAGGTTTTAGAAAGACCTTCTAGCAGCCTTCTAGTACCTAAAGATAACCTATAAGAAAGCTGGAGAGGGGATTTTTACAAGCACTTGCAGTGATAGGACTTGGGGCAATGACTAAAGTGAAAGAGAGTAGGTTCAGATTTGATACTAGGAGGAAATTCTTTCCTCCAAGGGTGGTGAGGCACTGGAACAAATTGCCCAGACCAGTTATGGATGCCTTTAATAGATTCAAAATCTTTCATGGAATTGTTTTTCTCTCCCTTACCAACACGGTGGTTTGGGAGTTGGAGAGCCAGGACAAGATGGCTTGTTGAAGTCCAGTCCCCGCCACTACCTGCTCCCAGAGCCAGCTAACTATCTAAAGCCTAAACAAAGGGGTGGCTGATAGCTTTGCATTCCAATGTGAAGTCTGGGGAGAGGGTTGAGGGAGGTGGGGGGAGAGAGAAGTTTTCCTCATGCTGGCCACACTACTCAGTTTGTGTGTGTTCTGGTTGCCATTTTTCTGGGCTGGTGGAAGCACTGGGAGGGGGTTCCTGGCTCACCCACCAACTCCGCACCTTGTGCCGTTCTCAGGGAAGAGTCACCACTGCCTAGATTTGCTGCAGACTCCTCAAAGGGTTGACATCATCTGCAGAAGAGCTACTACCCATCCCCACCCTTCCCTCCCCCCCCAACTCGCAACACTTTTTTCCAACAAAGGATGGTAAGAGAAGGCCCTTACACTGCCCACGGGAATGGTTTCATCCTGTCTCTGTGGCTGCCACTCTCATGTGAGTTTTGGGGCCAGTGCCTCTCCTTGCCCCCCGTTTTTGCTTCTCCAGAAGCCATGACTGACTTTCATGGCCACTGCCTCCCAAGATGCGACATCACATCCTGCTGTCTGTGAATATAACTGCACCAAGGGGACAGAGATAGGACTTGATTAGTTTGAAAGTTTTGGTTACGGTGTTGCTGTTTGTTCTGTTCAGTTTTTCGTTATACATATTTGTATTAAAGAACTGTTATCCTTTTTCTATACATTTTCTGATTAAAATCTCTTAATTTCAAAAGTTATGGTGGTTTTTGGGAAGAGGCCCCCTTTCTAGTCCAGAAGGCTTCCTCACCTTCTTTGGTAGACATCTCAGTTTCTTTTAAACTGAGACAATGCCCAGTTCCTGGAAGTGTTCAAGGCCAGGTTGGATGGGGCTCTAAGCAACCTGGTCTAGTGGAAAGTGTCCTTGACTATGTCAGGGGGGTTGGAACAAGATGATCTTTAAGGCCCTTTCAAAGTCAACCATTCTCTGATTCTATGATCCCACTTGAGCAAAAGATATCTGAAAAACTTGAGTAAGTTGTCCTCTGGATGTCCTTTTCTGTTTGCAATAACTACAGAAGGAGACTGGAAAACTTCAGACCGTGCAGCTTTTAAATGACAATATAAGGTTAAATCTGTCCAGTTTTAAGGAACAAATGATAAAAAAATAAATAATCCCTACACTAAGGCCTTGTTCTCCCTATTTTCTCTGTATAAACCTCCTCTGACATCCTTGGCAGATTTGTTATGGACTCAAAGAAATATAAAGAACAGAGACACAACCTGTTCTGAATCAGTGTGAAACTCCTACATTAATGCCATAGTTCCAGTTTTTCCCAAAGTGCTCTAACTTTTCTCAGTTGATTTCGCTGAAGTTATAACTGATTTACTTCAGCACTCAAGAAACGAAGAGCCCTTTCTGAACACTTCATAGTACTGATTCAGTACTGCAAATCTCACACTTTCTAACCCAGTCTTATTTTAAATACTGCTGAATATCACATTTCATCACCCAGTTACTCATAATCCACAAAGAATTACCTGTCATCACTTTGTTTTCAAAATGCAGAAAAATTCTTTTAAATGTGGCCTTTCTTTGTATGCTTCTCCTTTAGTTAAATTTCATATACAGGTGATATTAAAGCTCACCATGCAATGTTTTCAGACTGCATTACCCATGGGCAAGTTAAAAGGGAAAGTACTTCACTATGAAAAATGAATACAATATGCAGTAGAAATAATCTCTGAATCTCCAGTAACTTGGCTTCTGAAGGATTTCAGAGCAAAAATAAAATTTTATTTTATTTACTAATTTATTGCCTCCAGCTAGCATGTGCTGCTCCTAGATGCCTTGGAATTGCTATAAATAAGAAATGAAAAATCTATTTGTACAAGGTTCTATTAGGTACCAATATATATGTTAGGGCAGAATTTTTTTCCAGAAAAGATTGTCACACTGGCAAATTCATCTTTTAGCTTTCTGAATGTTTGGTCAAATTGTAAAAATTATTTAGGAGAAACTGATAACCTGATTATATCCATTCATGTTCTCCCCATCCCTGACACTGTTATAAGAGTAGTTCCCAGTTTTTCAGACAGGCCATGAATCAGAGTGACTCATGATCATATTTGCAGAAATCACACAATTACTTCAGTATAGATTTATTTAAAGAATGAAGCCCTCATTAAAAATGTATAAGGCTCTAAAAATACAACAGACAACATCACTAATAATTTAATGCACAATGTCAATTTGACATGGCACAAAACAGCCTTGTAGAGAAGATTCACTGCTGACTGGTTTTAGACACCTTTTTACCACCAGGTTTGAAAATAGGCCTGGATGCAGTACCAGCAGCTTTTTGTTTTCATTCTTTGCTTAATGAAATTTAGAGATGACAGCAGTAACTCTGAAATGTAAATTTATAACAGCCACATGGAAACAATTTAAACTGTTTTATAATGTGTTAAAAATATCTGAACTCACATTCTGGAATACTTCACCAATCCTCCGAAAGACTTCTAGGAGTGGGAGGACCACATGATAAACAATGCAGTATTCTTTTATTGCCCTGTCGATCCATCTTCATCCTCACTGTTAAGTATTTCAGTTCTTCAGTTATCTCTGTGGGTCCCTGTATGTCTTTTCATAAAATTGAACCCAGGGATTTTTCAGACTCAATTTATCATGCAGTAGAGTGTGAGACATCATATCTTTCCCAGTAATTTATAACTGTGTGACTAATAATTTTGTTTTTCAATGACAGTTCAAACTCAGCCAAGATAGAAACATCACTAAGTTATGACCACTTGGCAGCTGCATACAAAGCTTCACAAAATGACTTGATGGTTTCAGTAGACCACTGTTCTCAGCAAAACCCAATACAACAGACACTAATAATTCAAAGATTAGACTAGCTAGCAAAATTATATCCCTTTGATAGTCTTCTTATGATTCCACTTCACAGGCATACCACACGAGTTCTATAGATTTGACAGAATAAATCACTGAGGTTTCACAGAAATCCTATGAAGGTGTGGTCTTTCATCATCTTACAAATACTAGGGCTTTTCAGGAAAAGTATTTTTCAAAGTTAAGAAGCTAAAGTAAATGTTGCCTTAAAGTTTTTAATACTGATATTATTTTTTGTCTAGAGACATAATTGTTCATATATTTGTATGGCCATGCCAATAGTCAGAAATTATTTCCTTGACTAACTAGGTATGTAACATACTAAATATAATGTCTGCACTCAAAATCTACCGTATTGCATGTATTCCTAGGACTGGTGTTGTGGTTTCACCAGAACAAGTGGCTAAATATTTTTTGTCTAGTATTCAATGCTTATACAGTCATTCAGAGAGTTCTGCCAAAAAATACTTTAACTACCAACAAGATTAATTAAACTTAATATGCAGCATATTGAATATTGGCTCACAGTATAAATAGTAAACAGCACTTACATCTAAAAGACATAGGTTGCACTCCTGACTGCTCTTCTTTCTGTGATTTTGGACAATATCACTTAATGTTTAGTCTTCCTGAGTGACATAATTATATATACATACCTGACTTTGTAGACCTTAACTTTAAGGGACAGTGGTTTCAGCTGTCTGCAAGTTGTTTTAATCATAGATTCTCTCTGCAGTCGAATTGTGCTGCCCCACACTCTGTCTCTCACTGTATCCTGCTAAAGTAGTCAGTAAGAAAAATTAAATTGCCTCAAGCAGGGGGGACTGGTAAACATAGAGGCAGGACACTTAAAAGGTTTAGATTTTTACCAGCAATTGCATCTTTAAAAGCTATATTATTTCCTCTGATTTAATTATTTTAGAGCATTTCCTATTATCTTTAGCTTTTTAAAAACTGTTGCAAATATATTTCTTTTGGAAACTGCTCAGTTTTACAGATGAAAACTTGCTTGATATACTTTTTGCTTTTCACAAAGCTAAGAACAGTCATTTTTTATTTCCTTCAGTCTCACTCACTAGATAAAATGCTTTGCAGAAAGCTAGCATGAAATCTAAAGAAGCACTAAGTTGTCCAAGGTGCAGGCATTAAGGGCTTACGTTCAAAAGAGCTTGACAACTTTCCCCATGTCTCCTACATACAGTTTATTTGTACGTGGCTTATCAGGAAACTAAGCTTTCTGAAGGTGCTTGAAGCTGTGCTTCTGAAGACAGTAACCAAGCAGACAGGTTCATTACTTAGAGTGTGAGACAGCTTTCCAGCTGAGTGATGTAGGTATCTGGTTCCAAAGTTAGCCTAGAATTCTCACCACCTCTGCAAAACGCTTCAGCTTGATCTTTTCCTATAAAGCAGGAGGTTTAATACCATCCAGGAAATGCAGGAGCCTCCATACATATTGCCAGAGAATACTCTAATTGCAAAGCTCTTTTGTAAAAAGCAGGCAGCAGCTTGATCTCCCCTACTGTGTGCTTTTTACACAAGACCTTTTACACTCATGTTCCTGGCTGTAGTGGCAGAGAAATCAAGGTGAAAGGTGTTTTACTGTTTACAGCTGCCTCTTTGCACTCCTCTTTTGCTGGTTTAGCCATTCCCAGCTTAGTCTACCCACTACTGCAAGCCTCATTCCCTGGTATCCATCCATTCCCATTCACTTCAGCTTTGCATGAATTGTATTCTCGATCTCAGGCCATTACAATTGCCATGCTGCCACCCTGGCTGCCATGGCAGGTACAGCCCTTGGGGCCCTTGTGCTATTGTGTTGTTGGTATTTGTATGTTTCGCTCCTTTCACACCATTAGTTTTGCAGTTCACTGACTAGCTTCAAACCTATTTTATGGAAAGGTCAACACAGTAAAAACACTTGTATACAGAACTCTTGTAGCAGTGATCAAGCAGACAATCAAGCAGGTGATGAAGCAGACAAGGGAGACTCTATTAACATCCCAAGTAAATGCTATGGCAATGAAAGAACTACATACTGGAAAACTTAAAGGAGATGAAGTTCCTCATTCTCTCTCTCCTTACCTCCAGGTACTAATCATGAGAAAACTTCATCTGGATCTTAGACACTAAAATCAAACAGTCATGGCATACACATCTGTATGAAGCCAAGATCCTCTAGTTTCCTGTACTCAGAATACTACTTGGATCATCCTATTATCAATAATACTTTCACATCAGAATATCAGAGGCATCCACCACACAGGGATAAGGAATAACTGTTAAAAGATAATTTATGGGAAAGATTTTGATTCTTTCTGCTCACACATTGTCAATTCACAGACAGATTCCTACTAAGGAAGTTATTCACTGGGTATTTTTCACTCTTTAGTGTACAGGAAATTCACACATTCACAATTTAAGAAATTAAATGGTTGTATCTGTTATCCCACAGTTAATTTCAGTAGCTCATTTGGATAGAACAAAATCATTCCTGATGCAACATGTTTTCACAGTGGGTATACAAAGTTCCCAAACTTGTAGTGAATGATTTGAAAATGCCACACTGAATACTTTCTTTCTATCTTAAGGCTAGTGGAGCAGGATGTTGTGGCATATAGCTGTAAGGATGATAGCCAATACTTGCATCTTTGTGTTCTGGCCCCTTAAAACCAGGTGTTCTAAAAAGACAGCTTTCTCTCTGGAAGAAAAAGAAATTATTCCTGAATGTGGGAATAAGATCAAAATACACATTTTGACAGCAAAAACTCAAAGAATGTTACTTGTTTTGTACAGGAGAGAAAGACAGAGAGAGAAGAAGACAGAGAGAAAGACAGAAAGAGAGGGAGAGAGAGAGGGAGAAAGGGAGAAAGAGAGAGAGACAGAAGGAGGGAAGGAGGGAGGGAGGGAGGGAGGGAGGGAAGGAAGGAAGGAAGGAAGGAAGGAAGGAAGGAAGGAAGGAAG
>JAWWEE010000001.1:41453609-41471054 GCA_035221455.1 Xenops minutus | reverse complement strand
CTCCTCCCCGAACCACGCCTAGTTTCTAGCCCCTTCTAGCTAGCCCCTATAAAACCCTTTTACTCTGTTTAATAAACAGCCATTTCACGTTATCCCGCGTTTCGTGTGGAGTGGTCTGCCCTGTTTTCCCTACAGGTCTGTGTCTAATGGCGTCCGTCGCGTGGCGATAGCGGAGATTTGATATTCAAATCCCCACTCTAGCCTCCCTGGGCTACACTCCGAGAGGTCGTGAGAGGCCCTGGCAGACTCTCAAGCCGGCAGACCCCTCCGGAGTAAGAGTCACCTGGCACGGCAGCGCTCGGCGCTTCCTTCTCTGCGCACCCCGGCGAGAGGCAGCAGAGCCGACGCGGATGCGCTGCGAGCGACCGAGAGGTGAGACTCCGGAGAAGCGATCTCCGTCCCCGTAATTCCCCAGGTCCTGCCCCAGATCCCTCAGGCATGGGTATTTCCCAAACGAAAACCGCCTCAAATAATTACAAAGAACTGAAATTCTATTTAAAATCAAATGCCCACCCAGTGAATAAAGAATCACTTAAAATCCTGGCTAAATGGATGGCTGCGAGAAAAATTAATGTGGAACTCCCTTTAACGTACGAGGCGTGGGACTATCTCGGCTACGCCTTGTGGGATGACTCCGAGAAACACTCTGACTGAGAAGTGGCGAAAGCGCTCCCGGCTTGGTCCTTAATTCTTAACATCCTGGATAAGGACTCAAGCTCCTCGTCATCTAGGGACAGTTCTCCCAGAAATGACCGCCGATCGAGCGCGGGGCGAAAGGACAGGCTTAGGGACAAGTCAGCACGAAAAAGCCGCGTCGGGACCCTGGACAGGGACAGCGATGAGTCAGCGTCAAAAAATGGCGGTGCTGCCTCGTGGTCCTCCCCTACGCCTGCACCAGAAATGGGGCGAGGCTTCTTTTCCAGCTCCCCGACTCCACCTCCTCCTGATTATGCCACCACCCAGGGGGAGGGGACCTCGCGTCATCATGGGGGGAGCCAGGAGGACTTACATCACTCCCTGGAGGACTGGAAACCAGGTGATCGTGCACCCCCAATTCCTGTCCCCGAATACAAACATCCGGTCTCCGGATGTAAACATCCGGCCCAATATGGTGGCGCCCCTCTACCGGCACCGGACTTCGGGAATCCCTCTACCACCAGGGAACCCCCTCGCTTGCCGACTGCCCCTGCCTGCCCTGCGCTTCCATCAGCCACCCCAGACGCTGCGATGCCCCTGGACCCAGCTGAAAAACGCTGGGATTTAGTGAGGAAGAAAGCCGAGGAAGAAGGGGATATCGAGCTTTTGAATATGTTCCCGGTAGTCCTCTGACTGTACTCCCACAGAAATTATCCTATGTTTTCATCATATTTGATGTCTGAGTTTATTGTGTCATTCCATATAGGATGACCTTGGCTATTCATTAACAGGAGAACTTGTCCGCTTAATAAACTTGAGAAAAGGCACACAAAAGAATAGAATATACATAATATTTATTAACTATGACTAAATCACACATGGCACAACTTTAAGAAAGAATGCTTGTGTACTGCAATTTTTCATTATGACTGAGGCATTTTATTTATCCTATAGTGTCAGAAAAACTGTCACACAAAGCCTCTGTCAATGTGAAGTGTATAAATCTAAATGGAGTTTTCTGATGCAGTGAGATTGCTAGCTATGAAAAAAAAAAATGGAAAAAACAGCAAACTAACATAGTGGAAAGTTAAAACCTAGAACTGTGTAGTGGGTTGTGCTTGGCTGGACACCAACTACCCACCCAGCCCTTTTATCACTCCTTTTCCAGCCAAAAAAAGAGGATAGAGAATTAGATGGAAAATTAATTGTGGCTTTGGATAAGGTAGTTTACTAAAGCAAAAGAGCAAAGTTTGCACATGCAAAAGTGAAGCAAAAAATAGGAAGGTTTATTCTCTACTTCCCATTAGCATTGATGTCTGGCCATGTCCTGAGAAGCAAGGCTTCAGCACACGTAATGGTTTCTTAGCAGGCAGCCACTGGAAACTACAAATGCCCTCTTTCCTGCTCCTTTCATTAGCTTTTATATCTGAGCTGACATCATACGGTATGGACTGTCCCTTTGGTTACTTTGTGTCAGCTTGCCTGGTTGTGTCCCTTCCCAAAATCTTGCCCTCAGCTGGGGAAGGAATGTTACAGTACTGATGCTGTGCTCAGCAGCAGCCAAAACACTGGTGTTATCAACACCCTTCCAGTCTCCAATGTAAAGCACAGGACTGTCCAGGCTGCTATGGGGAAATTAACTCAATCTCAGCCAGACCCAATACAACCTGCAAAGAAAATGAGGAGTGTAACTCTTGGCAGTATGGGAAAGAAGCCACCTAGAAAGAAGAAGATACTTGGCTGCACTACCAATTCCAGCCTTGAAAAGGTAGATATCACTTGTCAGTTCCACCATAATAAACACAAGAGTATGCAACTGCATAAATGTGATCGAGACATAAAATAAAAATATTCAACAGGAGGAGAAATAATCCTCTGCTTTGTGAAAGGAAGGATTAAAGCATTTCTCTTCCCATTACCCCACATTATTAGTCCTGTGTGAAGTGCACTTGAGTATCCTATGGGCTACATTTATGAGGGGAAAATAAGTCTTCCAGGTGCCATCCCAAATACAAAAGGAGAAAAAGAGTGCAGCAGGCACTATGTGACCTGTAGACCCCCATTCTTAGTGTAGAATGGAGGATAATCATTCAGAGATACCTCAGTCTTCACAATCCACCTTGTTGTAGCTGAAGATATGATTTCCGCTATTTCATCTTTTGGTACAGCTTCTCTGAGACAACTGAGATCCAAAGGGGTCCTGGTATATCTTTTATAATCTGAAAGGTAGGTGCAAGCTCCAGAGGAGGTGATGGTATTATCTGACAGAGCTGCAGAAACTTGTTTTCAAGAAGTGTGTATAATGTAACCAACTGTTATCTTGCATTCTCTTATCTAGATGGAAAATTTTTCAAACTTTGGACAAAAAGAGAAGTGAAGTATTTATTACATCTGAGAGAGAAACACTTTTCTACCAGATGTTCTTTATACTTGTATGCATGTATTGACCAAAAATTGAAGTGAGAAAATACGAACTATTTAAGACACAGTATAACCACTATGATTTGTTTCCCTTCCCTAGAATTTATTGTCAATATTATACAAACTTGAAGCAGGTACAGAAATGAAGTTAATTTTAAAAATGTTATATTTAAAATGAAGCTGCTATAGCCATTGGTAACACAGCAGTATGTCACCACATACTCAAGCTGATTTCAAGGAACATCACTCCTTCTATGGCTCAAGTGAGTTATCACATTCTTATAGATCCAAACTCTCCTCTTTGTAAACAGAGTATTTTCTAAATTCTACATCCAGTTCCATGCATACATAAAAATTAAATAGTTGAACAACTGTTTGCATGACTAGAACCTAAGAAGTAGCCTACATTGCTGTCAAAATGACATTGCTGTCAGCATCTTTAAAATGACTATTTTGAATTACCTACACCTCTTGCAGAGTGAAAATGGACATTTTCCATGAGAAGGAGAGGTTTAGCAACATTTTTAAAAATTTCATTCTTATACAAACCTCACATTTTAGCATACTTAGCTAAGCACATGAAAACATGGAGATTTTTTTTTTTTTTTTCCACCTTGCTCTTCTAGAGTGGCATAGTTATAGGTTTAACTTCTGCTCCTGGACCGACACAAATTGTTTTACCATTACTACTTTATTTTTACAATTATTCCAACCTCAAATTTCTTCTCAGCAATGTGACTTTTTATTAGCCTTTTGAAAACACTGGGTCAGAAATTTCAACCTATAAAGCAGCCATTACTTGGTTATTGATGTTAACCCTCTGGTAGGTCTGGGGAAGTCAGGTACATTACATCTGGGCCTTTGAGCATTTTTTTTCCTTTTCATTTCAGCAAGCATTAACATCAGAGACATCAAGCTAATCCTTTCAGCTTCTAATCAGTGTTGTGGACACTTTTATTTCAGCAACTGAGCCTCTCTCCAGCTATTGAGAATTTCAAGTTGAAAAGTTAATGATTATAAAAATGTCATGGAGATGACTTAGTGCCCCTTTCTGCTGCCTACAGTTTTGCGGGAAAACAAAGTTACTGGAAGTAGCATTTGTTCATGCTGGTGAAGTACAACATTACTGCAACCATCTTACATGTGTAAATTGACTTATTATAAAAGAAACTATCCTAAAGTACTGCTACAAATAGTCAACATAGAGCTGCCTGGTCACAGTGCCCTCTCTACTGATCCTCCAGATAGTATGAGATGGTCTTTCTGGTGTTCAAGGATCTCACGTTATCCATGTCCTTCCAGGGTGAGCCTCCCTTATGCCAGTGAGAATCTCAGACATCAAGGTGGTATTATTTTTGCCTCCTCTTGAAGATATCTTTGTTGTCCACCAGAGAGATCCCACTGAGAAGGCAGAGTGACTGGAAAAAAAAAGTTATTTTCTGACTGAACATGTTGAAAGTCAGTATTTGTTCTTAAATGATCAAACTTGACTCTGCTTTCTGTTCTTCCTCTCTTGTTACAGAACAGCATGAAAGAAAAGGGAAGAAGTTGCTTTCAGTTGTTTTTTGAGCTCCGTGGAGCTGTTAGGGGTCATGCTTTAAACCCCTCCCTCAAAAAAATCCAAAACAAAAAACTCCATAAAAAACAACCTTCCCTTGGTACACTCCAGGATTTTCATATAAGTCCCAAATTCCTAGAGCTCAGACTCCAAAGAGAATATTAAATCTTATGATGATTCAAAAATCCCAAGAATTTATAAAATTTGTAAGACTTGATGTTACCGAAAAAATTTAAGTTGTTGTCCATTAAAGAAATGCACTAAAGAACTTTAAAACTTTTCTTTTAGCAGAGAAAAAAACTCTCTCTCCCACCTACAAGATAACTTTGATTCAGGGTGAAGAGAAAGACAGCTACTGATGCTTGAGATATCTAAATGAGGCAGAGTTCCTTCTCGTAAAGGCACAGTCATTACCAGAAAGAGTATCAAAATAAAAAGTGGTCAAGATTTCTAAAACCATGAACAAATTTCAACAGGTTGCCGTATTCAAACACTGGTCAAATCTGTTTTGCTTACTAACTGTTTTCTTGTATTGACTCCAAAATACTTCAATATTACTGGAATATTTTGACCACCCTGTCTGAAGGTGTATATCCAAAACAAATTATTTTTCAGAGTTAATGCAAAATTATGAAGATCCCCAGAACCATTATAAAATCCAGCATTTCCATCTCTATCTGTGCAGCTAAAATATTTTTTGAAAGGCCTTATTTATCATCTCCACAGTCAAAATCAGCAGAAAAATTATTTTTTATGTTTCTAATGCAAATTACATGATGCAACATTTACAAAGACATCTTAAGATGATTTATACACATCCTGGGCAGTGACAGCAACACCAATATACTCCCATCACACTTTTATATATATATAAACACGATGCATCAGTATATGGTCTGAAATGATGTATAGCAAAAGCTGAAAAATTAGTGAGTGATATCTGCCATATCAAAGCTCATTTTGATATGCCAGGATAGGTTAAACTCTTAAAAGAGACCTCACATCTCAGAGTTTAGAAACTTCTACAGTATATGACAGCATTAATTGATATGCTTCTAAATAACCAAGTCCTTTTCATATCATTGATTTTATTATATGAACAAGTGGGGTTGAAACTCATTATTTCTGGAAGGACAAGTCACGTACAATTCTGTTAAAATCAATGGGTACTGATGTTTCATTCCATTCCACCCTATACTATACACACACTACAGCAGAAACTGTCTTAATTTTGCCTGTTTTTCTCTTTCTAGGTGGTTAGTGTTGTTTATTTAGTCATGAAATTCAGACTTCCCCATAATTTATGTAGAAAGAATTCCAAGTTCTCAACAGAATATTCATTTTTATTTCCCAGCCTTCCTTGCAGCAATTGCAAATGCATATGGGTGCACAAATCCCAGATTCATATTGATTCTGCCTGATGACATTTGTCATTAGTAACAGCATACTGTGGATTTATTCACAGGTTCCTCTCTAAGCAGAGGCAGGGCTGGTTTTACAAACCTCCCTGGCAAAACAGGAGACACACAGACTGGATCTTCCTGGATTCATGCTTGATTTTTTGATTTTTCTTGAATTGTCACTATTCTGACTTAAAGACAGACCTTGTATTTTTCCTGAGATATGGTTGGATAGCTTTTTTTTTTTTTTCCTGCCGGAACCTTGTTCCTCTGCTCATGAAACTGTCTATTTCAATTAAGTAAATATATGCATATAAGGACCAACTTTGTCCCCAAAGCATTTTGAGGATATTATTTACCGCCTTTCTTTGTTCTGGCCTATGAATTCTAGCTTTTTAGTAGATTGGCCTTTTCCTGGTTAATTTGGAAATCCAGTACTTACATTTAGCTTATTCTTTTCTAAATAAGGAAAATATTCCTCAACAATCTGTATTGACTAAAGTTTCCAAAATAATGTTTACTTTCTTATTTTTACAGTTAAATTAAAAGTCAGTACTAACACAAGCGATAGTTTGCCAATAAATGCAAACTACTTTGGCCTTTCCTGAGTCCTTCTAAGACAGCTGACTCCTAGAATAAATGACAGTAGCATTTTCAAAGCTGCTAAATTATTCCAATTCTACTGAAGCAGATACTGTCTGGCATGAAGGGTCCTAGAACAGGTGAATCTGAGCGGACAGGAGTAACTGAGTGAGCAGAATTCACTGTTATAACTGTGATAAAGAGCTTAAGATAAAAGGAAAGATTTATATTGAAATAGAAGCTTACACTAGCAGATCAGTTTAATTTACTCTGCTATGTAGTAAGCAGAAAAGCGTGTAAAAGGTGTGTAGACAGATCTGACTTGTAGATCAATATTGTGTTGATCTCTGGCCACAAAACAATTAATCTCTCCAGCACAGGACAAAAGTAAAGGGGAATTTAATGTCAAAACAGTTAACCACAATCTGAAGTTGAAAAAGCATGCAGTATTGATAATGATGGTTAGCACAAGTTCCTCCTATTAAGTGATATCATCCAGTGCACTCATTGGAATGTATTAATTACACAGGGCAGTCAGCTTGACCTGCTAGGCTAAAGCCATAGCAATGAATTGCAGTAGTGTCTCCACTATTTTGTTTAGAACTGTCTACCATAAACTTTCTTTATCTACATAGCTTGCATTTTGGAGGGAACACAACGGTTTGGAAAATAAATGTAGGCACAATACTATCACTATGTGAATATACTTGGAAATTCCATTTGAAAACCATCTTCATTTGCCAGGTCTCCAGACAACCATCAACCGACTTTAAGACACATATAGATTCAATGTTCTTAAAAATAAATAAATAAATTGCACTCTTTCAAGAACAGGATTTTTTTGAGGAACAGATACAGACACAGCATACATATTAAATTAAATTCATAATGGTAACTATTAAACAGACACTATAGAATGGTACTAAAAGAATAACTTCTGGGTATCCCCTCAAGTAGTTGAAAACTGATCCCTCGTTTTAAAATAACTCATATCTCACCACTTCTCTCCTGATTCTTTGTAGTTTTACCATGAGTTGCTCACATGAAAAGTTCAAATATTTTCTTTAATTTTTCCTCACCAGAATTCAAAAGCAAGACTTCTAGGTATTCCTCATTAAACAGGGAGACGAATAGACACACTGACCATCTTGAACTGGAATTTATTGCACTTAATTTCAAGTTTCATTGAGGTTTCAATACCATCATGGGACAGAGCATTGCCTATCCTTATAGCCATAAATCAGACCGCAAGGCATCAGACTCAGGGAGACTGTCACTAGAGCCACATCTATTTGAATGAAATTGGAATAGACCACCTTCACTATATCACAACAACTGCTTTAAAACTAAGCCAGGTAACATCAAAACTCATGAGGTGGGACACTTTTGTAGATGTCTGATATGAATTATTTCAGACTGGTTGGAATTCGGGAATACTTTTGCATGAGTTAAATGCATTTGTTTTGAAACGGCTTCAGATGCATCATTTCTATCAGTTGTTAGAGATTGAAGAGAAGTTCTTGACCCACCACAACTTATTGTTCACATCTATAATCCACCTTGAGGAAGAAATGTGAAGCAGAGCTAAAAATACTTGAAATTTTTAGTGAAAGACCCACAGAAAAAAAAGACAGCAGACAATGTAAATATATGAAGGGTCAGTACTATCATTCAGAAATAATTTTGTATAGACAACTCTTTCAATGTAAATAAAATATTCACAAGAGAAAAACATACTGACTCAGCTATTAAAGACAATATGTATGTATATGTAGCTTCATTGGGAGAGGTAGAAAAAAAGTATTGTTGAGCCTTCATCATGATCTGTCATTATTGACTGTACTAAAATTTAATTATGTCTTTTAAGGTTCAATTTTGGTAAAACTCTTCTTGAATAAATCACTGCACTAGAAATCAGGAAACAGCTATTTAATCAAGGCCTCTGGTCCAAATGTAGGTAAAATCCCAAATTAGTAATTTCTAAACTGAAACATATTGATAAGCCAAAAATTAAGTTAATTACTCATGAATCAATTACTACTGAAACTAAATTAATGCTACTGAGTACCTGCAAGACATGAACATTCTTACATATATCTTTCTATCACAGTGATAACAGGAGCCTATACCAACTTCAGAGGCACTCACAGATCAGCCCTACAGGGCATCCTTTCTCCCCCTAGTTGCCTCAGAATGTCAAAGGAGACATCAAATGTATGAATGCCTCCTCCAAGGTTCCAGAGCAAATGTTACTAAGGGGTTTCTAAAATCAGTGACATTAAAGAAGTAACCAGGTTACTCTGCCAGCTCTCAGCAGACAGCAATGCCAAAAAAACTCTTTTTCACCAGCTCTTGGTGTACTCAGTGGTGATTGGCTCATCAGTGGATACAGGCAATATAGTCTTTAAAACCCATACCTCTGTCAAGGGGACTTTTGAGTGGAATGTACGCAGGGGATGATCTGGTCACTGAAGAAACAGACAGAGCCAACAGTTCAAATAAAAACTCATCTTCAACATTTACTTTTTAGACTAGATCTCATTGTTTATATTCTAAGTGTTTTCCTTTGATGTCACAATGTGAGCTGGAGACATCAGAAAGCACATGGATGGCTCCAATGTTCTATGAAACTAAGTGATGGACAGCAGATATCTAGTCTCTGAACTATGTATCAAACTATTAAATACTTGGTGTTACATTCTTTGCTGCTGTAAAGCTGAGTATCTCTATTTAATCCCATAGAGTTGCACCCACTCAGACCTGTAAAACAATCTAATCTCCTTAAATTATGAGAGTTTGCCTGCATACCACTCAGGTCAGAAGCACTTGTCTATGTTTTCTTGGTTTCTACCTTTTAATGGCTACACTTTGCCCTTTTAGCCAGAGGGAGTTAACAAGTAAACTCAGAACAAGATATTATTTTTGATTATGAATAATGTTTATGTCCCATCAGTCCAGCAATATTTCCTTTCACAATAATGAGCCATTAAAATCTCTGTTAGAGAATTACTAATCTTTCAAGAGGTTAACAGGTAGCTCGTCCAATTCTAACACTTCCATGGCAGAAGTGGGAATTTGGGAACAGGACATGTTTTATTGAAAAGAAATGAAAACACACATGGAAAGAGAAGTGCATTGTCAAGTCTTGGGAGTGCCTGTGTTATTTCAGATATTTATACTGGAATAAAAGCTTTCACTCTGACCCATTCTTTCCACTGTTTTGCCCTGCAATGACATCAGTCTTTTGACATGATTACTGTCTTAAAAATGCACAGTGCCATAAGGTCAAAGATGGGCCAGAGGAGCAAATGTCAATAGCAGTGAGCCTTCACAACAGTACCTTACAAGAGGCATCTACTGTGTATCTGCCAGGCAATAAGCATGGACAGGGGGAGGAGCACTTTGGCAGAACTGTAAAAGCCAGGTCACCAACTGATGCATGGTAGACATAGGTGATGAAACTGGTGCTCAGACTCTACCTTGAGTCTTAGCCATCCTGGAGACAAATCTTCCTAGTGCAAACAAGAAGCTCAGAGGGGTTATACAGTGCAGCAAGCCTAACGTATACACCATTAGCAATTATAGCAGGGCAAAACCCAAATCTTCTGCAGAGACAAAGGTGGAATGTGTCCTCACTTCAGCAGGAAAAAGAGGAGAGTTTTGATCTTGTGCCCTCCCTTTGTGTTAAAACCTGTTTGTGCACTTGGTAACCTCAGCAGACATAGTTATCAACAGCCAGTGAAAAAACAGCCTCCAGGTCACAACACCCCACATAAAGTCACATGCACTAAAATCTACTTTCTCAATTGCAATCATTCCTGCTTCAACTACATCCTTTGAGATAGATCTTTGACATTCTAGTCCAACTGTGAAACTGACTGGAATTATTCACAACGTACAAAAGAGTGCAGGATACCAGCCATATTGCACATAGTATAAGAAAACTGAAGATCAAATAGGCTTACCAACAGCTCTCTGCTCTCTACAGTAACCTATCAGCACCGTCTCTCTGTAGCAAATGACAGCAACAGGAAATGACGGGATGCTCTCTGTACTGTGCAGTGCTGAGACCCAATAAGATAGTACTTCCTTTGTGGTACCAGAGAAGCTACCTAGATCTCAGAGATCAATTCTCTAAAGATCTTGGAAAATATTAGCAG
This sequence comes from Xenops minutus, assembly GCA_035221455.1. Taxonomy (NCBI): domain Eukaryota; kingdom Metazoa; phylum Chordata; class Aves; order Passeriformes; family Furnariidae; genus Xenops; species Xenops minutus. Next base: position 41,460,297 of record JAWWEE010000001.1, on the reverse strand, counting down.
CTTCTTTCTGAAACACTTGGAAAAACACTGAAAAAATAATTTAGTGATCTCCTCCTGCTTGTAGCTAATGTACAGTTTGGTGCGCTCTGGATCTACAAAAGCATCTGTAGGTTTCCTGACACTGCTAGTCTAGCTTGGCTGTTTCACTGTCACAATGTAACAAAACAGATGCTGAATAGGAAAACTAACTATGGCTGTTGTGGAGATTGCTTTATTATACACTATATTCCCACATAAATTTTCAGGTCACAAATTATCCCTTAGCAGACCATGGCTTTTGCAGTGATCTAGTCACTACTCAAAGTCCTTTCTACAATAATTCCCAATAGTCTATTTCGAATGGCAGTTAGGGATGTTCAAAATAGGAATGGTTTTGGTTGGATGGTAAGCACACTGTTTCAGTTTCCAAACCACCCTAGTGCAATTCATTGCAGGCTCTTGTCAGAAAAAAAATACGGATCTTTAAGTTCTCAAAACTCTTATGGCACAGCCTGATTCATGCAGAAGAAACATGAATGCATGTTGTAGAATAGAGAGAAAAAAGAATCAGTTCAAAAGCCCCTGCAGGTACTGTCCATATGAGCATGGCAGTGAACAGTGAGGTAGAAAGAAGAATTTGTTTTGCTGCCATCTCTCAGTTTCTACACACAAGGAGAGGCAAAACGCGAGAGGAGAAAATAGATCAAAAGTCCAAGTCACAAAGAAAAGATGAGAAGATTTATCTCAGAGGAAAAAAGAAACAAGAGGGGTTATAATAAAGCCATACAATCAAAGTGGAGTAAGAGGGGGTGGATTACACTTTCAGTTTGGAGGAGTGTAAACAAACCTGTGAAGACCATGTCTTTTCTTGTCGTGCTCAAGGCCACCTGAGAGAATCAACCAGGTCTTCATAATCCCCTTCTGGTCCATGTGCAGGACATGGTAACGGTACACTGTTCTTGCCTCTGCCTTCAAGTAAACTCATATGTTTCTGGAAATGTCCTAGCAAGGGAATATTAAATGCATTCACATTAATATCAGTAACTGGCCCTTTCCAGTAGCTGCCCAGCTACTCTGGCTACATTATTTTGCTGCTAAACAGCTCTAGTGAATCTTTGCTGAAGCAAAGAAAATAATATTAAAGAAAAAAAAATCCAGTAAAATAAGATATACCCTCAGATACACCCTCAACACCCTCGACACTGAGAAGGTGCCAAAGTTGTTGGGTTTTTTGTTGTTGGTTTGTTTTTGTTTTTTTTTTTCTTTATTTAATATGTCTTTTATTAAAGACAAAAAAAAGACTAATTTGTATGCGGAAACACCTTCTGTTTCTCACTTTCTTCAGAAATATTTTCCACAAGTCAAGCAGGAATTCCAACCATTTCTTATAAATAACTGAAGCTGAATAAATCATTCAAAGAACATCTGCTTTAAAAATATCATACATCATATTGTACACTTCAGTGAAAAAAAGTATTTAAAAACCAGTTACAGTTGGATGACTAAGAGATTATAGAGCTAGGGAGAAACTTACAAGGAGAGACAACTATCTGTGGTTTAATACTGTAGCTAGTTTTGTCAAATCAACCAGCTATTTTGTTGTGACACACACTCTACTAGCTACAGTTTCCTCAGTATTTGGAATCTGAATGTAGGTCTGATAAGAAGCAGATAGCTATTTAAGTATAGTTCACTGTAACTGGCATTACAGTTGAAAACTGTGAACTTCAGTGTGACTGCAAAAATGACAAATCATTGAACTATCTGCTACATATTTTGTAATGGTTCAAAGACTATTCTTGCTCATAGACTTCAAAAATTTTAGAAAAACAAAGCCAAAAAATACATGAAAAATTTGAGATAGAGAAGGGAGTTACAAAAAAGACACTCTGGGCGTAATCTGTCTAGAATACCTAAAATAAAGACAAATGCAGTTAGCTGGTAGCAGTTTACAGTTTAACTCCATAATCAGGTGGCATGAAGATGACATAACTATCAATTGTTAGTAAAGTGTAAATCTATATGTATTATCTTCACACTGCAGTTAAGGAAATTTAACTATTGAGAATATATTGGAACTCCAAAAGTAGCTTTTACTGAAATATAAGCATTGAAACCCTTTTACCATGAAGATTGAAATTATGACTCTTATATTACATTTGATGTGGCTTAGAATGCCTAAAGTAGTTTCTCTGTGATTTCAGAAAATGAACTAAAGACTCACAGCTGCTTCAATCCCAGACACCTCCATTTACTCACCCAATTCACCTACTGGAACTGTTGCAGAAGAAGCTGGGGCTGTATTTGTTGCATTGGCAGAAAATACTCCAATTTACAAAAAGTCATGACACATTTATCAGAAGCATGTGACAAGCAGACTTGAGAGGAATGTGGTAAATGAGCAATCACTACATATGAAATAAGTGAAGTCAGAGCAAGTTATATGATCACCTATTCCAACTTTCTCTGTAGCACTTTCTATAATTATTCTTCACATTATTTACCTGAAATAAAGCATACAGACTCTCAATACTCAAAAAGATCAAGAACACACCACTCCTCATGGCAGTTTTTCCCCCCCATTCACTGCTTTCGTGGTCAGAAAACCAGACCTTTAAACAAACCTGGCTTTCCCTCACAGCCTCTGGCTCTTGCCTCTTCCCTGAAACACTGATACACACTGAAGGTGTTTCCCTGACACTGTTTCAAAACCATGAATAACATTCTGTCATCACCTGCTTAATTCCTACAGGCTGTCTGAAGCTGCAATTTAACAGTAAGCACAAGTGTTCGATTTTAGTCAAGAGCAAGCCCTAGGGAGGCAGACATTCAGAGCTCTGACCCTGGAAACCATCAGACATCTCTGAGGGAAGGAACTCTGTGACCTCAAGCTGTGACCCCCATGTCACAGACTGTGCCTTCAGCAACCAACAGACTGTGTTCACCCTGGGGTTTCCCTCCTGTAGACACCCCTGGATTTTGTTGAAGATCAACCATCCAGGTTTCAAAGCATCATCATTCACTGGCTCACTATCACAAACAGCATGTATGAGATAAATGTGTCTTTGGGCAGCGCTGCTACTAGGAAATATGGATTTTGTAAAATCTTTCTGCTTTTCATGGAAAGGACACCAACAAGGAAGCTGAAGAGATAACAGCAACTGTACTGGACTGCAGAAGGGCATTGAAAATGCTGTACAGAGTCTGAATCAATCTACCTTCAAATTCATGATGTCTATAGCTTCTTCAATAATAATTATTCTCCTAGATATCTAATATTTCTGAAAAAGCACCACTGAGTTATAATTGGTTTTATGTCTGGACACTCCAGGTATTCCATTTTACTTTAATTCTTATTTCTTTTGCCTTTTTTTTTTTTTTTAATATTAACTATTTTCTAATAATGCATACAAAGTATGTATTCCTAGTATACAACATTTAGCAAATAACTGCATTTGTGGAGGAAAGAGGGAAGAGGACAATAATTACCATATTTAGTTGTATTGGACTGATTAGCATGATATTCATATCATGTGTGTCTTATCAATAACTTTTTAGAAAAATTCAGCATCCACAAATACTAGAATATTCTATTTTATTTTTGTAGTAATGATAATTGTTAAAAAACTTCTCCCAGCAACAAAAAAACCCAGAAACATAATTTGTTGACATTAATGGCATCAACCACCCTTTTTTAAATTCTTTATAAGGTTTTTCCTGATAAAGTATTATGAGTCATTGCTTTATAGCAGAAGAGAGAGACAAGGATGCCATACCACCACAGACACACAATTTACCACTACATCAGTTCTGCATCAAATAAAGCCATAATAAATTAGGGGAAAGGGAAAATCAAACATAAAATTCACACATATTTGGAACATTAACAGGTCAGAGAAAAATGCTAAGCCTTCAATTCATTGCTGCACTACTAGTCAGTTGCCCGAATCAGTGCTGTTCTGTGGAACTCATAATTGACAAATACTTAAATTTTTCTACTAAAACCAGTAGAAATGCTCAACGTTTTTTGGCAACAACTAAATTTGGTTTGCCACTTTCCCTAAAGAAGAAAGATTTGATCCAAACAAGGGTCAGAGAAGCGAGGAAAGGAGAACAAGAGAGAAGGGATGACATTGAGACAGTAACTTGGAGACCCCAACTCACTGCTTTGGATGTGAAAAAGCAAATAGACACAGTGATACCAGAAACTTCTCCTTTTGAGAAGCATTACAACTACAAGGCCTTCCTAACAGTGGGAAAAGGAAGGTTGTTAACCCGATTTTCATAGCTCTGGCACAAGTTAAGTAGTTGTGCCATGGCTGTTATCCTAGCCATGACCGGCAAGTTCTGTAAGCTACTACGTCCTTTGTATTCAGAGCTACTCCTAGCAACTGAAATGCATATGATGTTGATGTTCACCCCAATGAACACCTGTCAAAGGGTTCAGAGTTGTGTCTCGCTTGAATATAAAGACAGGCTCTTGCCCTAGGAAAGTTTCAAAGTCTAAAGACAAAAACAGATTACTTGTTTCTCAGGCCTTCTCAAGCCTGAAAAGAAACTGAGGTTATCAGATGCATTCCCTCTTATTACAAAGATCAGAAAACTCTTTTCATAATTGAGGACTATCTTTGGACCAAAGCAGTTTGTTTTGTTGGTTTCTTTTCTTTTCCTCCCCCAATATATTTTCATACAGCACCCCCAGATCTTCTAAGCTCATGTTTTCCTGAGTTAAAAGGTTTTGCTCTCTCTGCTGAAATTTTTTCCTCAATGATTTCTACCATCTCTTCATATTTACCTCTTACTGTGTCATCAGTTTACATATGCTAGCCAATCTACTTCTCAGTTCCTTGAAGCTGTATTTCACTTTTGTAGTACACAAGCAGTACAATGTATTCTAGAGTTTAAAAAAAAAAAAAAAGACATACTGCCCTTGAGCACCATTCAATGTGATTCAGAGAAATAAAAACAAATGAGAACTTACCTTTTTCATAAAATGAGTCTTATTTCAAATAATCTGTGATGAAGTTTCAGTCATGACAACTCAAGCACACCCATACTTTCCAGTTTTGACTTTGTCAGCTAACTTTCTTAGTGACTATTTACATGCTGGGTCATTGATAAGACTAAAATCACCTTGAGTTAGTAGATATGCACAGAGATGAAACATGTCACATTAACCATGGTGAAGGATGTTAATACTAGTGTGCATTAATACCAGGAATACAAAGCATTGTGACTCTCTAGCCTAACTTCTAAAGGTGTCACATAATGGCAAAAATATCTAGAGCAGAAAATCATGCTGCACATCTTTCAAGAACTGACATCCTTTTCTTTCCTCTTTCTTGGATGAAAGAAATAAAATTATTACAAGACAGTCCAGGTTTTTAAGAAACAAATGTTTCATATGTGAATTCTTTGAAAGAAACTAAGATGTCTAAATTTCACATAATTTCAGTTGAATCTAGATTCCTATTACCTTTTGAAAAATCTTATCTATGCTCATTCTAGTCAAAGATTTACAACAAGGAGATATCTGAACTCTTTAACTTATATCACTTAACACAGTGAAGAGAGATAAAGTTCTTAAAGTTATCCAGCTTTCCCAGGAATTCTCTAATGTTACTAAGGGTATAAGACTGGGACAGTAAATATTTTCCTGTTGATGATGTCCCATAAACCACATATTCACTGCTCTCTCTAGATGACATTATTTCCAGCATCACAAGGTCCATACACTATCTCAGTAACCTCTGTGTGTAGGCACACAGAAGGTTTTAATATTATGCCAGACAGGTGGCTGCAAAAGAAGCAAGGAAAATAATTAATTTTCTATTTTTAAAAATTGTGGCTCTGTTTCGCCTACCCCTAAAAGCAAAGGCCCTTAGACTAAAGCTGAGGAGCTTTTTACATGCTGTGGTCAGTCTATACTAACTGCAGCTTGGACACATGCCTTGGACACCCTTTGTCTGGGACAGGTTCTTGAACAGAGTTCAAGAGACACAGAACAGGGTTTCCTGGAAACTACACACACTCTCCACACTCCACGGAATAAAAAAAGGCTTGTTAAACAGCAATAGCACAGTGTGACTAATGAAAACCTGTTTGTTTCAATTGGGAAAAAAAAGTATTTTCTTTGCTGGATACCATGTGCTCTTGTTTGTGCTGTTTTCTGGACTAAAATACTAACTGTGTCCATATTTGAACATTATTATGGGAAGAACTCTAACTTCCAAAGTAATTCCTTTATTAAAAGTGATTAAATCCTGAGAAGTTGTCCTTTTAAATGCTTTGGCCCAAAAGGCAAAACTATGTGAGGTAGGTCTTGTTTTTGAGAAGCAGGTGTCTGGTGAAGTTAACTAAACCTCATTCATTTTTCAGGAAGAGCTAGTGCAGGCAACACCTTTGTGCTGCAGGTATAGGAGAGGAAGAAAAACACAGGTTCATCCTTGGCTGGAGCCATCCTGCTTCCTCAGTCTGGGAGAATGCCCATGGGGAAGTCAGGTGTGGTGGTTTAGTTTTCTTGATTTTGGTTTAGGCCTTCCTTGGTAACAATGTCATAACTAAGGAAGTATTCCACACCATTCCTTCTCGTAATCAGGTGTATATAAAGACAGGAGGAAAGTTTCCTCTCTCTCTCTCTCTCTTCCTTTTGTGTGCTTGGAGGACATCAGCTCTCTGTCGGCTCGGCTCTTATCTCTATGAGCTGAGG
>JAWWEE010000001.1:41362972-41445111 GCA_035221455.1 Xenops minutus | reverse complement strand
TTTAGCTAATTTGAAAAATAATGCAGTGGTTTCCATGAGTTGCCATTGCAGCATACCATGGTATAGTTGTCTGCTTTCTACAGTCTCTAAGATGAGATCCATCTGGAAGATACTAGTTATGTAGTATCTCATCTCCGGAAGCTTCTGATACCTGGCTTATATCTACGTAAACTTCGTATTGTGACTTTGAAGCTAGCACTATGTAACAATTGAGTAGAAGGGACTATGTCATCAGTTATTCCATCTCACCCTCAAAGCTGTACTGCTTTAATATGGTATTTCACTATAGCGATGATTTTGTTTTTATTTAATGTCAAGCTGCTGTGCTAGAAGCTGTAACAATTACTTCTATGTACAGGTTCCTAAAAAAATTGTATTTTTGGTGAGCATTTTTCATTTGTGTTTGTTAAATGAGACTAATTGATCATATATAGCATATGATATGTAGGATCTTTGCACAGGAGTTACGAGGGGTCATTGAGTGACCTATAAACTGGATTTGAAGAGGGAAAGGAATAAAATCAGGCTTACTAGAGATAAGCCTGGAGGCATCACAGAAATGTTTAAGGGATGGTGTGCTAGCAAGGTCCTTCTATGTGCCATTTCAGTGGGAGTAGGGGATAGAGATACAATAAGCAGCAAAAATGTAAGGGTTATTGATGTGTTAGAAATCATGGAAGCTCCTGAGAATGATCGTGTTGGAATTAGGACTTCTCCCCCCCAAAACGAACTGGAATCAAGAGTCCAGCTGAGGTGCATCTACACCAATGCACACACCATGGGCAACAAACAGGAGGAAATGGAAGCCATGGGGTAGCAGGAAAGCTATGACGTTGCAATCATGGAAACATGGTGGGATGACTCACAACTAGAGTGCTGCAAAGTTAGACTACAAGCTCTTAAGAAGGGATAGGCAAGGATTGAGAGGTGGTGGGGTAGCCCTGTATGTTGAGAAGTGTCTTGATTGTCTGGAGCTTAATGTAAGTGGCAATAGGGTTGAGCATTTATAGGTAAGAACCAGGGGGAGGGCCAACATGGCAGCTGTCCTGGTGGGAGTCTGTTACAGGCTAGCCAACCAGGATGAAGTTGAAACACTCTATAAGCATCTGAAAGAAGTCTCACGTTCACTAGCACTTGTTTTTTTGGGGAACTTCAGCTTACCGGATGTGAAATGCAACACATCAGAGAGCAAAAAGTCCAGAATGTTCCTGAAGTGTGTAGAAGAGACTTTCCCATCAGAGCTAGTGAGGGAGCCAGCGAGGGAAGGTGCCCTGCTGGATCTACTGTTTGTGAGCAGAGAAGGACTGTTGAATGGTGTGGTGCTTGGAGGATGTCCTGGGCAAAGTAATCACATAGTGACAGAGTTTTTGCTTCCAGAAATAAGGAAGGGAGTCAGCAGAATTGCCACCTTGGACTTGAGAGAGTAGACTCTGGTCCATTTAGAATCCCAGTTGACAGAGTCCTTGGGAGGCCATCCTGAAGGGCAAAGTAATCTAGGAGGGCTGGATGTGCTTTAAGAGGGAAATCTTAAAGACAACGGAGCAGATCATCCCCATGTGTCTCAAAATGAGCCAATGGAGAAGACAGCCATGGATGAACAGAGAGCATTGGATGGAACTTTAGTAAAAATAAAGGAGATTTTATGACATTAAGAAGAGGCAGGCACCTGAAGAGGATTACAAGGATGTCATGAGGTATTGCAGGGAGAAAATTAAAAGGGCCAAAGCCCAACTAGAACTTAAACTGGGTAATGCTGTAAAAGACAACAAAATGTATTTTTTCAAATGAATTAGCAGCAAAAGAAGGGCCAGGGAGAATCTCCATCATTTACTGGATACAGGGGGAAATACAAGCTTCCTAAGGAAGTGGTGCAGTCACCACCCCAGGAGATATTTAAAAGAGGTGTAGATGTGTCACTTAGGCACATGGTTTAGTGGTGAACTTGGCGCTGCTGGGTTAACGGTTGAACTTGGTTATCTTCAAGTTCTTTTCCAATCTAAATGATTCTATGACTCTTATGTTTAAGACATATATAACATTAGGTTATATATTAGTTGTTGACAAACTGCTTGCAAGTTGGTGACTACAGAAAGAGAACAAAGGTCAAATGCTTTGCCTAGGGCCATAAATGCATTCAGTGCCTAATACAAAGTAGTTTATGGCTTTCTTGCTGTAGCCTCTTGCATGCAGAGAGGCTATTTTCAGTTGTGCAAAGACTGCAATAACACAAGGTCGAGCCAAAGAATATAAAAATCAGAGGAAATCTGGAGACATTTTCTCTGCTGCACGCTTCCAACTTTCAGTAATCAATAGCACTATGGAGACTTGCTGAGCCATAGTTTGCATCCAAACCATCATATTTTACAGCTTGTGATGAGTCCATCCTCTACAGATGGCTGGTATTTTATAAACTTACTTAAACTGTTAGCCTTTTGCATATCCTGTAGCAGTGAGCTCCATGAGGTAATTACAGGCTTCATAGAAGCTCTTTGATTTTGCTGTCTGTAAATGTTTTGCTTGCATTCCACAATATCCATTTTCTTCACTGTGTTGAGACTTCCATCCTGACCTGTGCAGAAGGTATGAGGTTTTGAGAGCTGGGCTCAGGGTACCTGGCTGTGTGTGGGCACATGGTGACTGTCCTGCCTCTTCTCTTGTGCCAGGTTGCACGCGAGTGGAGTGACTGGCCTCTCTACTTGACATTCCTTGGCTATAGGAAAGTAAAGGAATATCCTTTTCATTTTAACTTCAACCCAACCACTTCTTGGCTTTTATTCTTTTGGCAGAAAAAGGTGTCAGTGGCACTTTTGCTGACTTTATGGAAAGAAATTCAGCAATTTGGTGAAGTGTCTGACCTTCCCCACACCCTCTGTGTTGCAAACGCGCCTGGGAATTGAATAGTATTTCATTCTTAAAACTATCAGGCAGTTATTTCAGCTAGTTTTACTTAAACCTCCTAAACTCACTTACTCCTACTAATTAAAACAGAGAAACTGAAACTCGCATGCAAACTATTTTTAATACACAACCAACTGGACTTTATATGGAGGATAGCAATATGGAGGTGAGCATTAATATGCATTGAAATCTTGAATGGTTTCTGTTGTTTCTTTTTAATACCAAATTGTCATGGGCATGTTTGATGTTGTATTTTAATGCTGGACTGGTTTCCTTCCCTTACCCATCACAAGAGAAAGAAGCAAAGAGGAAGCTGCATTCTCTGTTAAACCCACTGTGACTGTCATGCTTCCTGCAAAGATGGTGCAGGTCCTTGTGCAGTGATGGGTCCCTCTGGCAGGAGAGGGACCTTGCAAGTGCAGCAGCAGCATCTTTGCAATACAGTGTCTTCCCAGGTTTGCCAGCATTGCTCCAAAATGCTCAAAAGCACTGAAAGCAAATTTTCAAGGTTTTTCCTTTTCAAGGTCTTTCCACTTTCTGGGTGGAATTCCCTTGTCTGAGGATGACACTTTTTCTAATTCCTCATGATTGTTCATTGGAAACCTTCCTGCTTGCCCTCCCACAGCAGCCATCCACAATGTTTGCCTATGCAGCTCAGCTCATGCTTTGTAGGATAGAAGATTTCTCTTTTTCTCTCCTCTTTGCAGAAAGAGAAGGGGAGCTGGAAGGTGCTTCATCTCTTTCCTGTGCTGGGCAGCTAGCCAGCCATTTGCGGAGAATGGATCACCTTTAGCAAGAATCTAACAGTGGAGGGAAAAATATCATCGTGAGACCTTTCGAGTGGTTTTGGACCACCACTGGATTAACAGGCGAAGATCTCAAATAAATTCTATAGGCATAAAATGACTGCTGAAAGCTCATGGAACCTGTAATAGAAAATAAGGGGGAAAAAAAAAAGTTATATTGGGAACACGCTCTAAAAAGCTGCATACCTTGTATTTTATATGTGATAGGTCAAAATGCTAATAGAAAGTTTAACACGTTCTAATAAATCCTGTGGCTTAGAGTAATTCCTCTTGAACTCCTAACATTTCTGTAAATCCTGGATGTGGAATACCTGTTCTGTAGAACTGGTCTGCTACAGCGTGGCTTGCTTTGTAGTGGTGCACTGATTATCTGTAGTGCTATCTCATGGCATGTTCCCGTTAACTTTTTCCCTACCCCAGAGACTAAATTTTGTCTTAAGGTCGTGATTCTCAATGAGATAATTGACGATCTTGTTGCGGGATAGAGCTTGGCCTCAGGAGATACTGCTTTTTCTAACTCCCAGCTGGGAGGAGCAGCTCGGGTGTTGGTGAGGAATGGCTCCACACCCACCAGAAATAGCCGCAAAGGCCTAGGAATGTTGTTTGTTTTTGTGAAACTCCTTGTGCTCAAGACGTACAGGGCCACCCTGGAAGAAGCCAACAAGATAAACAAAACAGCTAACTCCTGCTTTGCCCTGGGAAAACAAGATGCTTCAGCAGCTTCTGTTTCCTCACTGAGGACCTGGGAATTAATTGAGGATCCTTGAGGTCAGGTCTCCTGTGTCACATGGCTAACACTGCGACCATCGTGATTCTCGAGCTCACAAGAGCAGTGAGAAGGTCTGTATCAGGGTCCTGTGGTGGCAGCGTGGAGAGGCAAGTTGGGGTTGGGACTGCTCAACATCCTCAGTTTTGGTGTTCTGACTGTTTCTCTGCACTGGGAGCTGCAGTTGTTCAGTGAACCACTTGTCCTCCTGACCACCAAAACCAAGGTGAGCACCCGAGTGTGCCGGGAGTGGTGGGGTGCGTGACCATTGCTCCTCTTCTCTGCAGCATCTCAGGAATAGCAAAGTCATGCTGCAGTCATATGAAGTGAAATAAAACCTCTTGTTTTCCTTTTCTGATATGAAACATTGGAATAGTTTGTTTATACAGGTAAGGCCCTGAATAATTCTTTTTTATGCTAGTGGAAGTAAAACATGCCAGCATTGTTTGAGCTTTTGTGACCCAACACTGACAGCAATTCTTGTTGCTCTTTCTTTCCTTGCAGTACAGAAAGGGATTTGGAGTTTTCTAGTGCCAAACTATGCACTTCAGACAGACTTTCTGTCTGTCACAGCAGCAGTCTTTTTCTTGTCCTCAAACAATGTTTGACATGACCAAACTTCATTTACATGTTGAAGTTTTAATGAAGTGGCCTCTTTGAGGAAAACTGTTTCGAGTATTTCCAGACATTGAATTGCTTTAGATAGTGGCCAGGCACTCCAGCAAGGGAGTCTGCCAGCCCTTCCTTTCCAGCACAGCATTTAGAGGAAGCTTGTGCGGCTCTGTTTGAAGACATGCGCCCAGTAGCCTGTTAGTTACATTGCAGCATTCAAAGCTTCCACAGTGATGGTACTTTATCTCTCTTGTGCAGTAGTACAGCAGAGCTAAAAAAATGTCTGCATAATGGAATGTCAGGTGAAACCTTTTTTTTATTCATTTCTCCTGGATACAAATTAAGCAGCATAAATTTGTCTTCTCAGAGTCATAAAGGATCTGTGATATTTTAAATTTACAGCTTGAAGAATTTTAACAGAAAGCAAATATTTCAGCAACATCATCTCTAAGAGCAGAATTGTTAACACTGACTTTGCTAATTTTCTTCTTTTTTGTCTAGGTGAGGTTATTTTTTCTTATTTATAGTGATGATTTAGAGATTTGAATCTGCTTCTAAGGGAGCAAGAAACAGTCTTCAACACTCTTGCCTACATCTTTTTCCTGTTCATTTTAGCGCTAATTTTTCAGTCAACTTAGTTTTAAGTCTGTGATATTTTCTGTAGTCAGCTATGCCCCACAAACCTCAATTCAATCACTTTTCTAGCATGACTGCAAGGAAGGTAGGGAAACATTGCTCCCACCACTTCAGAAAGAAAATCAAGGCAAAAAGTCTCCTGACCCATGTGCAAGTTGTAGAAAGCCTGTGACTTTGCTAGAGTTCAGGTCAGTGATGGAGCAGGGCTGTGATGTTGGGTATACTACAGTTGTGGTTTAGACATGAGGTCTGCAGAGCTGACTCTTGGTTTGCACTTTGCAGTAGCTAAACCTGCTCCTCATGTGTTTTCCACGCAGAGCTGTGGCCTCTGACCCTTGCCAGGACAGTGTTGGTCTAATGCAGCTTGATCTGTGGTTTCTGCACCTAGCTGTCCTTGCTCAAGGTGTAAGGACAGAGACTGTAGGGTTGTGCTGCAGTTAGCCTCACTTCATATGGGGCACCTTCCCCAGCTGCAGTTTTACTCTGTGAGCAAAGCCCTCCCCTTCTGCATGTTGTCAAGTGGCAACTTGCTGTTAGCATCTTTTTTGCAACCCAGAAACACCAGGTTCACTCAGATCCTTGATCTATATATTTTAGTAAAACAAACAAGTTAAAAGGAATAATGTATTTCTTCCTGGATAATAATAATTTTCTTCTACAAGACATAGGATATACTGAATAATGTTCAAAAGCAGCATTCCTAAAATGCCTAAGATTTAGGACTACCTTATATATATTGAATATATTTTGCCTTGCAGTATTTTTTCTGCAAGTTTTATCATTTATAAAAAAGTAATTCATTAGACAAAAGAATATAAATTACTTTGTCTGTTTATTTCTGATAACTGCATTCATGCTTTTAGAACTGCAGTGCTCATTGTCTCACCCTGTGCTTTTAGTCACAAGATGAAATTAGAAAGCAAACTGTCTCTGAAGCTTTTTGTTTTGGTCTTTATTTTCTCAACTCTTGGTTGGTTCCAGCTTGGAATGAATTACTCAGTCAACCAAAGTGCTTAAATAAACTGTCAAGAAAGATACATTATCTGTATTTGCAGAAGAGACTGGTGCTGTCAGAATCTGGTTTAGCACTTTGTATTCTAGGTGCTTAACCGCTGACTTCCAGTTAACTTGTTACTAATAAACCACTTCAGGTATTTCACTTGTTTTAAAACTTTGACAAGCTTGTACTATTTCAATTATTCACTGTAAGTAAAACAGTATTAATATTATATACTTTAATAGACACAATTGTTTTCATTTTGAGTTTAAATAGGTTTATTAAAGAGAGATGCATTCAAATACAATAGTATCATAAAAAAAAAAAAAAAAGGCAAAAAAAAAGCGCAGTGATTAGGTTTTCCTTGGTCCTTTCTTAATTGACCGTTACTCACCTTTAGTTGGACAAGAGGCATCCTGGAGAGCCAAGGTTCATCAGTTTCTAGTTCTTAGGCTACAGACAGATGAAGCTTGTGCAGAAGCATGAGAACCCTAAACATCCATTCACAGAATCACAGAATCATTTAAACTGGAAAAAACCTCTAATGTCATCGTCTCCAATGTTTACCTGGCATTACCAAGTCCACCACTAAACCATGTCCCTCAGTGCCACATATACATGTCTTTTAAATACCTCTGGGGATGGTGACTCCATCGCTTCCCTGAACATCCCGTTCTAATGCTTGACCACACTTTCAGTGAAGAAATTTATACTAATATCTAATTTACATCTCTCCTGGCACAACTTAAGGCCATTTTCTCCTGTCCTTTCACTTGTTACCTGGGACAAGAGACTAACCCCCCCCTTTGCTACAACCTCCCTTAGTAGGAGGTTGTAGAGAGTGACAAGGTCTCCCCTCAGCTTTTTTTCTAGGCTAAACAACCCCAGCTCCCTCAGCTGCTCTTCATCATACTTGTGCTCTAGACCCTTCACCAGAAATACTGTTCTTTTCTGGACATGCTCCAGCACCTCAATGTCTTTCTTGTAGCGTGGAGCCCAAAACTGAACACAGGATTTGAGGTGTGGCCTCACCAGTGCCAAGTGCAGGGGGACAATCACTGCCCTAGTCCTGCTGGCCACACTATTGCTGATACAAGCCAGGATGTCTTTGGCCTTCTTGGCAATCTTCTTGGCACACTGTGGACTCACGTTCAGCAGCTGTTGACCAACACCTCCAGGTCCTTTTCTCCCAGGCAATTTTCCAGCCACTTTTCCCGGTTCAGTTGCTAGTGATATTTTTTTTTTTTTTAATCAGTTAGTGTTTTATATTTAGATCTGGTCTTCATTGCAGCCTTTATGAGGTTTTAAAATTGTTCTGTTTCAGGGATCATGTGTCAACTCCCACTCACTTTTTATTACAATTCATGAAAACTACTCCCAAAATGTATGTATTCTACAAAGCAGACTGCAGGGTAGTGCTCATCTAAGGTAGCTTTTTAACCTTACTTCTTCTTTTATGTGCATGGAAAAGAGGAGTTCTCAGAAATGTGGTCTACAGCCTGGATGAAGCCACGTCTTTTGATATTCTGTCCTCTCTTGTTTTGTACTATGTATTTTTCTTTCTTCTACAATACATAGCTGGGGATCCCTGATGTTTGTCAGGAATGGTTTTGTTGTCAGAGTCCCTGCAAAACAGCTGAGTGGGGAAAACAATAGTTGAATATATTTGATGCACTGAGCAAATGTTTAATGAGGATCGAGGGAGCAGGAGTGAGGCTACAAGGAGCATCTAAAGTACTGCATTTCCCCTCTGGCTCTCGTCTCCATCACTTTGCTTGGTACAGAGAGCTGAAGCCAGCTGCCTTCTAGCATTTGAACACAGCAATTACAGCAGATGATTCTCATCCCTGACACAGTCTGTGTATGCTCTCCTGTCAATAAAGAAGTGCCACAAACACAGTGCAGTGGGCCAAGGAGAGCAGTCCCCTGACACAGGAACATCATGGTAGCTTTGTCACATAGCCACCACAGACCCCACTGTGAAATTCAGAATGACAGCCCCCATTCACTGCCACAGGAATTCCTGACCTCATCTGAAGCCAGGGATTTCCCTGAACTGATGTGGAGACCATTTTTATTTCAATTTTGTTTTGGCAACTATTTTGCTCCTCACAATTGTCATGTACTTTTGTAGGAAAGAAGGTACCTGAGAAATGGCAAGCATACTCTGGTGGGAATTTATGTTACCCAACTTTGTTAATTTAGAAGTAAATGCATTCCATTCTAAAATGGTGAGGTGAGGGAGAGTGAGCTCCTTTTCCACGGCAGCCTGTTGTTGCTGGCTACAGAAAAAAACTTTGAGGTGACAGAGTTATCTTGGCTTTAGATCACTGCACTTGATGAACCTGACTTTGGGTAACGTATTTATTTGGGTACTGTATTTATTTCCTGCTACCTTGAGGGAGAGAGGGGAGAACATTACCTCTGTAGGTTCAAGCTGGTACTTATATTGAAGCAAAAGTGGGAAGATAAGGCAGGAGTGGTCCATTCCCCTCTGGGACAGTTCAATCATTTTGTTAAGAAAGCATCAGCAACCAAGTAAGTGTCAGCTTTGCCTTTTTTTTCTGGGATTTGTTACTTAGAAATCCTAGATCTTTGCAAAGGCCTGCATTCCTCTCTATGGTTGCTATGTTGATTTCATTGTGGCTTTTCTTGTTGAGAAACTTTATTGATGATCTTTCTGCTTCCAAACCTATGAGCAATCAGTGGCCAAAATATCTGTTTCAAATCTCATTTAACCACAGAACTGCCAGCTTTCTCATCGTGGTTGCTCTGGAAGCTCCATCCTTTCTACCTCTACTGTAGGTCCCAGCTGTCATGCCTGCTGCTGACATCTCTGCTGGGATCTGTGCCAGAGCTGAGCCTTGCTGTGGGCTGGCAGCCTCTGCTCTGACATGGAGCCAATCTTTGCCTCCAGACTCAAGCCCAGTGAGACTGAGAATGAGAAGAGCTCAGCTCAAGGGCAGGCGGTGAATTTCCTTTGGCTTTTGGGGATTTGCATAGTGCTTGCACGGTTAGATCCCTGGATAATACCAAATAGTTGCAGTGAGTGAAACTGCAAAAGTGGCCAGAGTTACGAGAAGTCAAAAGCAAAACAGTATCGAGTTGTGGTACTTTTGCCAAAATGAGTTAGGCTCAGATTTTATCTGAGCTAATATAAAAGATTAAAGTGGGGGTGACCACAAGGTCAGGAACCAAGCTGGAGGTTCACTTCAGCTAAAAGGCAGCAATTACAGCCTGTCCATAGACAGAAAGGACTGACAGAGCATTCAAAAGCTTTATGAACAATCATGGCTTGTTCTCAGAAGAATATGTGTTATAACTGTTTATTTTTCATGATGTTCATGAAGTGATTCTTTACATCTTGGTGAGTAATTGAAGTAGTGTCTTGAGTTTTTCTTGCTTAAATATATAGAGCTTAACACATACATAGCCAGATATGAGGAAGTTGGTACTGATGCAAGGCACTTTCCATTTCTCTAATAACCTAATCATAGGGCTTTCACAGCCTCAGACAGTTGGAATAGCTGTGCTAGCCTTATCGGCATCTTCTTTTGCATTTGGGGTCAAGTAAGCGACCTTTATTTGAATGAAAAACTTCTACTGTAAGGGAATGGCCTCACTGACATCACGTGAACTGAGGTTATTTGGAGGACACAAGAGAAGAAAGAAACCACAGGATTTTATTGGTGGCCTGATGTCCATTACCTACAGTACAAAAATAATGGTGTCAGTACCAGAGTGGATCAGGAGGGTCACAGTCCACTGTTCAGATGTTTCACATTAGCATTTGGGAGGGGAAAATAGATTGCAGAGAGGACACACAATAAAGCGATTTTGGATAATCAGGGAAGGGTGAAACTCACTTGAGGTGTAAGGGTTGCTTTTGAGGACCATGCACACCTTTTTATTGTGTCTGTTGTATCCCACCTCCCTCTATGTCTTCCCTTAAGACGTTATGGAGTTTCTAAGAGGTTAGAGCTGTAAATGCCCCTGTAGTGCTGGTCCTTCCCCATGAAAGGGTAGCCCAGTGACTATCTCAGGACTTCCACCAGCCAGCCCTACGGGACTTCTGTGCTCCGAGATTCTTTTGTGACAAGTGCCAGAGCTCTTTCCTGCTAAGACTGGTATCCATCTGTCTCTGGAGATTTTAAAATTAAGAATCAAACCTAGGGAAGGCTTCTGTAATCTTTCTCCACAGCTGATGGAAAGAGCTACCCATGCCCCTGCAAGGTGGTTCGTCCAGTCTTAGAGACAGTATCTCTGGTGAGTGGTGTGAACCATTGTGTATTTCTGGTGCTCTGATCACAGCAGGAGAAGCCTCAGCTTGATTTCATAGGACTAAAGTTGAGCCTTGATTTTCTGTGAGATGGCGAGAATTAAACTAGGTTCTGGCAAGGGCTTGAGAGTATGGCTGTGTGAGTGGTGTAGAGCAACGATTTAGATACTTCCTTGCATGGAAAGAAGACAAAGGGCAGTCATATTTAAAAGCTTCTGGTTTCAGAGGTAGATAAACAGGTTTCCTTGGCATTTCACCAGGTGCTGAGTGAATCAGTGTTAAATATATTCAGTTTTCTTTCCTTTTTTAAGATTGTCATTGTTTAAGGAATTAAATGCCTAAATGTTTTTCATTTAGTCTGTTAATAGAAATAGAGAGAGATGTTATCATTAAGTTTTGTTTGGTTCAAGATCTTTTCATCCAATTTTTAAATAGGAAATATTCATAAGTTCCTTACTATTTGTAGTAAAAGTCAATATTACTTGAACACTTAGCTGTGCTCAAGAAGAAATTGCACCTACTGTGCAAAAATTGTTATTCTGAAGCAAAAGACTAGGGTCTTTAATACCTAATTTGTGGAGTTTACACATTTAGAAGACAGTTTATTTACATGGTATTTTATAAAAAGAAGTATTTCCCACTTATTAGGAAAAAAACCCCACTAACCTGTTTTTATCATGAGGAGGAGTTAAAGGTTACAGTATATATAGATGTTTTGAAGGCAAAGCTGGTTTAGACTTAAGGTAGTAAAAATTGACTCTCTAATTGGAGTCTGAAATTCCATAGCTGCATGTAAAAATGTGTTACAACTATGTCATTGCCCCAAGCAGAGGCATCCTCCTGTGCCATGACAGATGAATCTCCTTTCTGCCTGCCCCATCCTGTCCCTCAGCCCCATAAATGCAGTGCTCTAACACAGTGAATTTTTGAATGTGTTGTGATTGCACAAAAATTCTAAGTATTTGAAATATTTCAAATATCTGCATTATATTATAGCGGAAATAACTGTGTGTTATAACTGAGACTCTGCCAATGTCTCTTCTGCAAGAGTGTTCTGCTTTATATTCCCAAACACATACCAGACTTCAACCACAATACACTTTTCTTTTATTCTTAACATAACCATGCTATTCAAATATGTACATTTTTTTTTCCCCCATGAGCTAGCTGTTGCCATAGCTTCTGGCCCTTTAGGCAAAATATCCCTACTGCATTTAGGCATTAGGTTTTAACTAAGGTGAGGCCTTTTTATCTTCTCTTTAAGTGTAGAATCCGTCATTTTAAGGCAAAAGGTACTAGACATAGGCTGGAAATCAAAATATGGTTCCACATTAATTTCCTGGGTTATTTTTACTTCTTCATCAAAAAATTAAGAGGCTTGAGTTCCTCTTTTTCCTGTTAAGCTGATAGTTATGGGGCAATCAGGCCAGCACTAGTTCTGTTAAGTTGCTATTAAGTCCTATGCAGATGGCAAACATAGCTCAGAGGAGATTTGAAGGTAGTAAGTATTAGGTCTGCATAAGTAGAGTGGAAGAAGAGTAGTATGGCTGTTTGCAAAAGGAATTGTCTGGATGGTTGTACTCAAAGAGTTATGGTCAATGGCTCAGTGTCCAAGTGGATACAATGGGATTGAGTGCATCCTCAGCAACTTTGCCATCAACACCAAACTGTGTGGTGATGTCGATACACTAGAGGGAAGGTGTACTATCCAGAGGGACCTTGACTGGAGAGATGGTCTCGTACAAACCTCACGAAGTTCAACAAGGCCAAGAGCAAGATCCTGCATCTGGTCTACGCAATCCCAGGCTCAAGTACAGGCTGGGCAGAGAATGCATTAAGCATAGCGCTGGGGGGAACTTTGGGGGTGTTGGTGGATGAGAAACTCAACATGACTGTGTGCTTTCAGACTAAAAAGCTGATTGTATCCTGGGCGTCAAAAAGCAGTATGGCCAGCAGGTCAAAGGAGAAGGATTCTCCTGCTTTACTCTGCTCTGGTAAAACCCCCCCTGTATGTTGGGGCCGCCAACATAAGGACATGGATCTGTGGGAACAAATCTGGAGGAGGGTCATGAAGATAATCTGAGGAGCACCTGAAGCACCTCTCCTGTGAAGACAGGCTAAATGAATTGGGGTTTTCCAGTCTGCAGAACAGAAGGCTGCAGGGAGACCTCATAGCACCTTCCAGTACCTAGAGGAGGCTAACAAGAGGGCTGAAGAGGAACTTTTTGCAAGGACATGTAGTAAGAGGGCAAGGGGTAATGGCTTAAAATGAAAGAGTGTAGATTTAGATTAGGTATTAGGAAGATATTCTTTCCTGTGAAGACAGGACACTGTCACTGGTTGCCCAGAGAAGTTTTGGATGCCCCAACCCTGGAAGGGTTAGGGAAGTTAGATGGGGTTTTAAGCAATCTGGTGTAGTGGAAGGTATCCTTCCCCTGGCAGGGTGATTGAAACTAGATGGTCGTTAAGTCCCTTCCAACCCAAACCATTCTATGATTCTGTGATTCTAAAAGTGTATTTTAAACCCCTTCTTCCCTTAAACTTACATTGCAGTCCTTATTGACCAATTCTTTGGACAATGATTGGTATTTGAGGGACGGTCTTCTCTCATCAGTATGAAACAATGCCTTCTGATGTGTTAATATTCCTCTTGTAGTGCAGATCTGAATTTCTTTCGCGACAATACTGCCTTGCCTTATAGGAGTTCTTTGAGGATGCATGTGTTAAAGATCTTACAATACTATGATAATAGTATGGAATAGCTGGGCACAGGAGTGCCATGGGCAACTTTGTACAAAAACCTATTGGGACTGCAATTTCAGGTCAAGATGATCTTACTCAGTTGTTCCTTTTATATGGCATATGTTCCTGCACAAATAGCGTTATAAAATGCATTAATACATATGTTGATATTCAGCTTTTATGTGGATTTGGAGATGGTGGGATTTTGTCCTTTGAAGAAGTCGAGTCCATCTTTGTTGTACAGCAGGTAACTTGGATGTAGTGATATCCCTAGGTTAGGAGTCTTTTCTATTTCTCATTCTTAATTTTTTAAAAGGGATTTTGTATATAACAATTTACTCTGAAAGCGGTGGCTTTTTTTTCTGAATATCTGTATTCAGTTTTTAACAGGACACTCCTATGCACTCACTAACATGTTTTCTTTCATCTGAAGCAGGGTGGGTTTTGTCTTCTTCACTGAGACTATAGGACACTGTTAGTACAAAGGCAAGATTCTCAGATTATAATCCTATCCCTCACCCAATCTTTTAGAAAACCTCATCAGGATAAGTTTCTTAGGATTGAATAATAGAAAATGTCATCCAGTTTTCTGGTAGGAAGCCTCAGATTAAGCTAGTATTTTCTGGCCTTTTCCTACCTTTTGCTGCCAGAATATCTGCTGAATCCTTGGGAATTAGGCCCTTTACCAGTCCTCCATGCTTTGTTTGATGTCAGATCTTCTAAAGAGAAAATTAAGATTTATTTTCCTATAGTTTTGTATAATGACCTAACTACAACTGTCCTTTAAAAACAAGTACTGAATTTGCTGTCAAGAATAAATGTATGTTTTAGGTTGAGATAATGTCAGTGCCTGATCTATGGTGTATTGTTGCTTTGTAACAGAGTGCACTGCAACAGGTCAGATTACTTTTATGCCATCAAAGCAACTTTAATGATAGATTTATCTGCAAGGATTTTTGTGAACTAAGGAAATTATAATAGAAGATCATGAAATTCAGAACCTCGAAGTTAGATTTCTGTTTGAAGCTTGAGAGTAGATGAAGCAGCTCGAGCAAGCAGAATCATTCCTGTGTTGTAGTTTGCCACGTCATTGATCTTAGTTTACTTGGTAATTGCTTTTAATGCCCTCATTTTTTTCCTGCAGTCTCATCTAATGTTCAATATTACAGTGTTCATCACCCAAAATTTCACTGATATTCTTGTGGGGCATTGTAGCTGAGCACCTATTGAACTAGGATATCATTTCCTCATTGATAATATTTTTAGAAGGTGAAGCTGTTATGTGAAATTCAGTTTTCTCCAATCACAATCACAAAACATTTAGCAATTTTAAAAATGCCTTGAAACCAGTACATACTATGGCTTTGATTTCAAGCTTTTGCAATGTTAAAGGGACAACGCCAGCTTAAGTTCATGCTTCAGTAAAGTGGTTCACCTTTTACTGCTGGTAGCAATACACATTTTAATCCTGTAGGAATGTAGTTTCTGAGTTGGTTACATTCTGCAAAGGTACTGAGATGGAAAGGATCAATGAGAAGGATCAGTCCCTGGTCAAGGTCTGGCCTCTGGTTCCTGCACAGGAGAATAATGTTGCTGTGCTCTTGTTCCTGATACAATAGAGAGAAGGTTAATAGGGTGCAAAATTTCTCAACAAGAAAAAGCAAAAGCTGTTTTGCCGAAGTGTGTGAAACAAGCTGACATGAAAATGTATCCAGGTTTTATTAGACCTCATCAACTTCAAATATACTTACAAAAAGACCTTCTAGTTTTACTATGGTGAGTGAGTGCTCCTGGGCTCAGATTTGTATACTACATGACATGTCTGGAGGAGTTACAAGCTCTTGAAATCAGAATGGTTTGGTCTTTGGTCTGTATGTATGCATTGAGGGGTGGAGGTAATTGCATGTTGACCTTTTGATATAGCAGCCCTAGCAATTGCCACTATAACAGTCATCCTCCTTTCAGTTCCATGGGAGAATGGAAACTACAGTTCTACAGATTGCTTCTAATTTTATGCATGAGCTTGTTTAGAGCCATCTATCACTGAAGAGCATGTTGCCTACCCATTGTGGCTTTTAAACAGCCTGTAGCATTCCAACTGTATTGGATGGCATATGATGCTGGATGCAGGCTGACCAGATGAAGCATCCTTGCATTAGCCACACTGAATTGCTTTTCTCCTCTGCCCATGATGAGAGGTAGTGATAAAAACTGCTGCTTTTCCCAGTGTTGATGAGTGCTGGCCCTGCTCCGAGTGCTGGCCCTGCTCCAAGTGCTGGCCAGGAATGGAGTGGGGCTTCCTTCTGTAAGAAGTGTTCCCTACAAACCTCTTAAAAGCACTGTGGTGATCGGAAATTAATTTGCTTCTGCTGATATGATGTGGCTCTGTGTTGCTCAAAGGTATGATAGTAACTTTAGGGTCTCAATGGTATGATAGTAACTTTAGGGTCTCAAAGGTATGATAGTAACTTTAGGGTCATAGGTGCCTTTGAAAACAGTTCCTGACTTGTCAAATACTTGGTTTGGTTTGGTTTGGTTTGGTTTGGTTTGGTTTGATGAGTTTGGTTTGGTTGGGTTGAGTATTTTTGTTTATTTGGGTATGTGTATGGAGTAAGGAGAAAAGTATGTTCTCGTTGACTATGGTGACAAGTGAAGTCAGTGTTCTTCTGAGACACTAATTCAAGAAATACCTTTTATCCATGTACCAGATTTGGTGTCTTAGCACGGCTCCTGAATCCATGACCTGGTTTCCACTAGAGATGTATAACCTCACTGAGACAAATCCAGGGCTTTTGGCAAAGTCTATATTCAAGTAATATTCCCATGGCTTTTCTGTGAATGTTTTGCCTGACTGAAGTTGTACTAAACCAGTGTAATGACTTCAGGAAGAATTAAAGATCCAGGGGGCAGGATTGAGGGTCCATGAGGCTAAAGGAGGGCTTGGATTGAGACTCATCCATATGGGAATTTACAGGCAGAATCATGACATGATGGAATCAGGGAACAGAAAGCCATGAGCAGATTTTAAGAGAGGTCAAAGACAAGATCAGAGAGTCAACCATGCAAGTATACTTCAAAAGTTAGTGGTAGGATAGAAAAAAGGTAATGAACTTTTTATAAGACTGAAAATAGCAGGAGAGGTGCTGTACTGTGTTCAAAGCATTGTGATGCTGATGTTGCCATGTGCCTCACTTCAGAGGCCTCAACATGAATGATTGCAGGCATTGAATTATCTTTGTGCTCCCAGAATTGATCCCAGTGGATCCAGGAGATAGTATGTTATGGGGATATCATGGAGAAATGTTGCATTGTATCCCATGCACTCTTCTGGTTTAAATACAAGCAAAAGCAGTTAATCAATTTTTGCAGGTTATAGTTTTGTATTTCAGGCTATTTTTGTTTTCTCAGCTTCTCAAAGTCTTTTTCTATATGCACTTTAGGACTTGAGGATTCAGAAGGTTAAAACTGTTCTTTTTTCCCCTGTTGTATAGTGAGTATGTAACAAAGAAATGGGCATTCCTAAGAGGAGTCGTAGGGAACAGCTATTCCCACACCTTAAAAAAAACACCTAAAAATTCATACCCAAAACGAGACTGAAAGGAATGTGCAGGACTCAAAAGATCTAAATGAAATTTGGCTTCAGTGACATTAATGGTAAAACTTCTTAGATTACTATGGAGCCAGTGTTGCAGCTTCAGATTTAGTTTCTACCACTGTCATTAGACATGCTGCCAGTTCCCCCCATGAGAAGTGAACACTGTGGCACTTTCCCATCATTCTACAACGCTGCAGGGGTCACTGGAAGGAAAGTCCACACTAAATCCAGGTATTTACTTGGTTTACAAAGTATTGTTTTATTGCTGGCTTATCATGGAGTAGAAAGTGTGGGGAGGTTTCCCAGCTGTTTCTAGACATCTCCTGCATGGACTCTCCCCTTCCTGACAGCTGAGGCCACCTCAACCTATCTGGCATAACAGTTGTACTGCCAGACAAGACAGATAGCCACACAAAACTCAGTGTTTTCAGTGTGTGGCCTTAATTCCCCATCTGTCTAGCATCCTGCAGCTTTCACAGATGGATAATTTCTCTGTAGGTTAGAAAATATTCCCTGCAGCTGTGAATCCTAGGGGATTAGGGGTGCTGTTATGGGGCCACTAGCTGAAGAGGGTATTTGCATCTCAGGCAAGCCCTTTGGTTTATTACCAGAAATGCATGGGGTTTTGGAGTGCCTTTTCTGGTATAACCTGTCTTCATTTATATTATTCTCAGTTACTGTCTCTCAAAGTTTTTCAAGCAGCTGTTTATCATTTTGAAAATATATCTCTAATTGAGAAGAGCGGATGGGCATCTCACTTCAGACTCTCTGGGGAATTAGCTTTGTGAGTCTGTCCTCTAAGCAAGTTGGATTTAGGACCTAGAAGTTGCCTTTGTTTTGAAAGCAATGTTATGCATTCGACCAGAGTACTGCCCTGCCTAGGAGGGGTAAGGCTAACGTAAGAATTTCTGTACATGTGTGTAGTTATGGTGCAGTGAGTACATAGAATGTGAGCATCAAATACATTTTCGTTTGCTTTTCAGTGTACAACACATTCTCTTTTGGGTCAGCCAAGTTCCTAGCTATATTTTAATATAAATTCTGATGCTAATATTGTGCATGTCTGTGCATATAGGTAAGTTTGCATTTACTGATGCAAAATTACCTCATAATTTTGCATAACTATAGTGAAGTAAAATTAACCTGAAAAATTGACTTGTAAGGATGGGAAACTGCCAGTAAAAGTGATTAACAGTCTATTACTAGACAAGGAGTTAATGCCTCTTCTTCCTATTTATACAATTCTTCCTGTTTACAGGATTTAGTTAAAGCACTGGAGGTACTTAAACAATATCATATGCCAAAGAAATGAGTACATAAGGAAGGAACATGCAAGTTTGGAAGATGTTTGCCAGACTGGTAGCTTCATCCTTGTGATCTCCAATGTATGGTTAAATGGTGGGGTGGCTGAAGCTGTGCATGTACCAGAGCAGTTGTGCATCAGCCAGGGCAGGGAGGTGGTGCACTCACATCTGAAGTGTAGGAAATAGGAAATTAGATAGCACAGGACTGTGCTATTAGAAACAAGGCATTTCATCACTAATGCTGTTGGAAAGGATTTGTGGAGGAGCACTTGTTCAGAGTGATCTGGACAGCTGGATCCATTCTGTGTTATCTCAGAGAGGGCTACCCCTGTTTCTCCACCTGGAACACCGCCCACTCTTCTAACAGCATCTTCCTGTATTCACACTGCACGAGCATCTGCCTTCCCCACTACCCCAAGGCAGCAGCAGGAAACAGCAACCCATTCACACCTTTTCCCTTCTTAGGTATGGTGCACACCCCACTGGCAACCAAAGATTATTCCCTGTCTTTCCCTCACAGAAATAGCAACCTCTTCCCATCTGCTCCATCAGAGCCAGCCAGCAGAGCCTGGGGTCCTGTGAGCTGGCGTGGGAGGAGACGTTTGGCTGCTCAGCCAGCCATTCTTTGTGCTGCCCAGGGAAAGGGCAGCCGGCTGAGTGTAGGCACTGGGTTTGATGTGCCAGCTGCCAATTGGGCCATGCTGCTTTAGCACATTCCAGCCATGAGCAGTGTAAAATGATACACCAGGAGTACAGATGTGGTTTACTTGCTGGCGCATGCTTCCCAACATTCCTAATCGTGCAGCATGCACATCATACTTTCATTCTTTTCCTTTGATTGAAAAATGATGAATAAGGGATAACTGCTTTTCTGCTCTGTAGGGACTTGGGTCAGTTCTCTCTTGGCCACAGAACAGAGGTTGTGGTACAACTTCCACGCAGTATTGTGTACCTGTAAAGGCATCTGCTGTTCTGCTTGTGTACATGCAAGCATGTATGCACTTTTTGCTTGTGTGCTCTTAAAATGTTGCGTATTTACACACTGTAGGAAGCCAAGTATCAGGATACTAGGAAAAACAGAATCACAGCACAGAATAGCTTGGGTCCAAAGACACCTCTGGAAATCATCAAGGCCAACCCCACTGTTCAAAGGATCTAGTAGAGTAGGTTGCCTAGGGCTGTGATCAGTTGCATTTTGAATATCTATAAGGATAAATCTCTACAGTTTCTGTGGGAAATCCTTTGTAGCGTTTGACCATTCTTAAGACTAAATAAGTGGGTTTTATGATGTCTATATGAAATTTTGTGCATTTCAGTTTGTGCCCATTACATCTTTTTCTTTGTGCACTACTAAGAAACACTATCTCCATCTTCTTTACATCCCCTTCAGGTATTTATATACATTGGTAAGAACCCCCAGAGCTTTCTCTTCTCAAGGCTGAACAGTACCATCTCTCACAGCCTCTTATCATATGACAGATGCTTTAAGACCTTAATCCTCTTTGTGGACTTTTGCTGGATTGTCGCAGTATGTCCACGTCTCCCTTATACTAAGGACCCCAGAACTGGGCACAGCACTCCAGGTGTGTCACTGACCACAAACGTGTGAGCCTGACAGTTTTCAGTCCAACTCACTGTCTGCTTACCTTGTCTATACTTCATCTGCTTACAGATGGAAAATGCAGTTGCTTCCTTGCTCTTTGTCAGCAGGTCTCCATTCCCATTCAGCAGCAGGCTTGTATTTTTTCTAGTCTTCTTTCTGTTGTGGATATACTTGTGGAAACTCTTGTTGCCTATCACCAGATTAAACTCCAGATGGGCTTTGGTTTTCCCAACCCCATCCCTGCATG
This sequence comes from Xenops minutus, assembly GCA_035221455.1. NCBI lineage: Eukaryota > Metazoa > Chordata > Aves > Passeriformes > Furnariidae > Xenops > Xenops minutus. The sequence continues at coordinate 41,424,626 of JAWWEE010000001.1, read as the reverse complement.
CTCAGACTGTTTCTACATTTCTCCTGTTCCTGCTTCCACATCTTGTACGCTTCCTTTTTGTGTTTGAGTTCAGTCCACAGAACCTTATTCATTCGTGGAGGCTGCCTACCACTAGTGCTTGACTTCCTGCATTTTACAAATTAACTAATCTTGAGCTCAGAGGTCATCTTTGAAAGTCAGCTAGCTCTTGGACCCCTCTTTGCTCCAGGATGGTATCCCATGGAGTTCTTCCGAGCATATCTTCTAACAGGCCAAAGTCTGTTCTCCCAAAGCCTAGACTGTCATCTTACTGTTTGCCATGTTCCATCTTCATAGGAGGCTGACATCCATCATTTTGTGGTCCTACAACCAGGACTGTCCCCAGCCTTCACATCTCTCGTCAGTCCTTGTTGATAAAGATCAGGTCCAGCAGAACTGGACGTCACTGAATAACCCTCAAACATAAGGGTTGTATAGCTTATCTGTTGAGTTACATTTTCTTGAGCCATTGGCATCTTTTATTTGTTACACTACTTTTTTCTTTTCTTGATTGAACGAAAGTTCACATCACTATTCACCACAAGTCTTGATCTAGATTTGTACTGTGACCTGCTCTCTTTTTGTAGGTTCCACTGCATGAACATTCCTTCTCTCATCCACTAAGTATTACCCTATAAGTTTATGCTGTGACTTGTAGTGGCAGAGCCACAATAGAGTTACTCCTGGCCAAAATTTTTAACATTATTTGGAGGCAATATGGCTTTGCATGTAAAGCATGTGAGGACCATGCTTTCTGAAAATCCTTTTTAAATATATGCTAAACTTAAGGACGTAAGGACAATTTTTTGTTCCCTCACATTGCAGAGAAGTTAAGCTGGTTCTATGGTCTTTTGTATGTGCTTGTCACGTTGATTTTTTTGTGGCATGTTACCTGTACCAGTATGGGAATGTCTTCCTAAAATTTGGCTTTGGGAAGAGACATTAGTACCAAAATGCCTCAAGTCTTGCATCTGGGACTGCTTTTACCAAGTTTAGTTCCATTGTCTTTTCAAGACCTGCATTCTTTCCCAAGGACAAGCCGGTGTTTGGCTCTCAGGTTTTTCAGAAAATGCTGGTGGTGATATAATCAGTTCCTTACTGTCAGTGTGTCACTTCTCAGTTGGCTAGCACAGCAACAGATTAAAAACTTAAGTGGGTGGAAAACCAGCTTGAATTAATTGAAATGGTTCATAATTATTTCTAATGTTACTGTTCTCTGAGGACATAGATAGTCACCCATGAATATGCTGCATTAGTTTGAAAAAGACTAATTTCTCCAAAAGGGAAAGATAATTTTATATAAAAAATTAACCACTAACAGCCTATTTAGATATTTCCATATATTTTTTTTTTATTGCAAGTAGATGTTGTTAGCATGGTTCATAAGTGGTGGGTTATACTAAGTAACATAATCCTGTGTTTTTTTGCATCAGTCTGAACTCATGGACCTCAGTTGAGTGGCTTTAGTGAAGCGGGGTACAATATTTGCCCTTGATGTGTTCAGGTTATTGATGAGAAGCTGTGCAGACCATAGTGCAACACTAAATATTGTTATTCAATATTATTCCTTTTCTCCAGAGCATTTTTATGACTGTCCAAGCTTTTGATCACAGTTTTTTTACATGATCAAATTCACTCTCTGTCTCTAGAGGCTATAGAGAGTAAAAATCTGATATCTCCTAGAAAATTAAGCTTCAACATTCATCTTTAGTATCTCTTCCTGTATCTGTGGCACTCCCTCTGGTGAGTACTTGCCAGGAATGCTTTTCATGGTTATTTATAGCAGTATTTTTTTAAACAAACAAATCTTTTATGATAGACTTTGGCTTTTGAGCTCATTTTTATTCCATATCTCTACTTCAGTTGTACAAGACATCTGACATGTGGTAATCCACTGGAATGAGAAGACTGATCAATTTAATATAGGTTTACACAAGTTTTGAGTCTTTGTCCAAGTTTTGGGATATACTTCATACAAATTTTTCCAGTATCATTATTGTTCAAGTCTTCCAGATATTTCATAATATATTCTGGTGATTCTTGGCTTCATAATATATGGACCATTCGTATTTAGGAAACAGTGAGGGTGAAAATGGAGGTTATTTGCATGAAATATTGAAAATGCGTCAGGTGGGATGTTTCTTTAAGAAAAGTAGATAGAACAAAAGTTTTAAAACAGAAGGAGAAAAAATTGACCGATGGCTTATCTTTCTGTGTATACTCCCTTGCCTCAATATCTCTGCTCTGGAACACTCTGTTACTCAGTGGTTTAAGTCAACCAAAACTGGCCAGTAAGAGATTTCAAAATTTGTTTAGTAAGTTGAGCTGTCATTTTGATCTTCTTTCTGTTGTATATGTGATGCCTTATACGACTTTTCAAATGTGGGAAGTTTCCCAGCATTAATAATGTGAAAATGTCCTTATCTTGATGAAATAAATAGTAGTGTTAGTTGTTGCTTGCATCATATCTGACGACTTCCTTTATATCCATCCATCCTACTGATCAGGACTACATCCCTCTTTCACGAAAAAGTAAGTATGTGCTTTCTTCCTTTCCTGAGAACAAATGTGTAAGAGTCCATTACATAACTGCAAATTGAGCTTCTTTCAGAGTCCTAAACTTTAGTCAAAGCAATGACTTTCCAAAATTGCTAGCATTTGTCATCACTGTAGTTTCAAGGTTTTGGAACTCTCTCCACCTTATAGTGTCATTCCAATCATTTAGTTTGTTGTTTTTGTTTTTATTTTATTTTTTAGCTACTGACTTCAATTTCAGCAGGTCTAGGCCAAAAGATGGTTTTACATGGTAATATATTAAAAATGCTACTTAACAACCTGAATGAATTAAGGAACGAAGGAGCCTGGGGTTTTTTGCTTCCTTCCTTCAGCTCATTCATGCTGGTTTTCATCCCTCCTTTGTTTTCTGTTTCATTATTCTCCATTCTTCATTTCTGAACTTATAACAGCTACAATAAATACACAAAAAAATTAAAAAAAATAATCTGCTGAGATTGAAGCTCTTAGAAATATGTGTGATAACTTTCAAACAGCTGCAATATTCAGCATGCTGAGCTGTGTTCTTTGTTATGATAGCTGCCCTGCTATCAGTACTGAGATAGCTAAGTCAAAGATAGCTCAAATATGTTCCCTTGAGCTCTAGTGACTGGAGTGTTGACTGTGAATGAGTACTCTGATTACACAGTGAGTAAGTATTCTCTATAATATATGGGGTATACCCAACAAGATAATGGAAAATGGAAAGGGAAGACTGCTTTTCTTCGTTTGCAGGTATCCAGTTTGACTGCAGGAAATTAAAAAGGTGAAGGAAATTATGTGAGGGAGGGGCAGGACACCAGCATCGTAAGGATCCCTGTGTCCATTTCTTCTTCAACATTAAAATTCAAAGCATCACAGCAGCATGTGCAGCATTGGTGCCTTCCAGGAGCAGGCAGTTGCAATTCCAAAGTGCCTGCATTTGTCAGCAGATTGTGCCATTGGGAAGGGGAGTCCACATTAAAGATGTCAGTGTTTCTGCACTGACTTTGAGTTCCAGAATAGCGTATTGTCTCAAAATTATTTCCTCTACATTCGATCCAGTGAACTTTCCTCCACTTCTGCCATCCCACATCTGTTTTGTTACACAGCTGTAACTGGTTTAGAGTCATCATAATAAAAAGGAAACCTTTTTTTCTTTCAAAGTAATCTGTAGTTTGGCAGGGAATAAAATGGCCACTTCAGCACTGGTGACAGAAAAATCTGCCTTTAATTGACAGAAATAACTTTATCCAGACTCTTGTTTAGACACACTATCTGCAAATATGTATGCCCTCATGTACCCTGGAGGTTAATATGTAGCATAGAAACACAGTGTAATCTTTTATATTTTTAGTTTCCTTTGCCACATTTCTCTGTGAATTTTTCTCCCTGTTATGCTGTAATACTCCATTCAGTTTCATGCATTGCTATGCTGCAATGCTTATTGCTGTTTCTCTTTCAGTTCTTTATCTTTTGCAATAAAGCATTCACTTTTCCTTATAAATAATTTGAGTTTCTCAGCTAGTATTTTTTCCAGGACCCTTGTTTCCTATTATGAAAGGAAACTCTACATAGCAGAGTGCCTTTACAATCCAAGAAAATCCAGAGGCTCGGTTCTGACCTGAAGCAACTTCAGGTCAACTGAAATAACTTTGGAAAGCCAAATATTATTTGATGAACCAAACACAATCAACACAGCATCTGAATTCTCTCTTCCTACTCTCAAATCAATGCAGGAAGCAGAGGCAAAACATTGCACAATTTTTGTCATGAAATATTTTTCAAATCTCTAGTGCCTTCTGAAGCTGCAGACTCAGCCTTTGGTAAGAGAGAATATGAAGTTGCCTCTAGGCAGTGGGGTTGCAGATTTCTGCAGCAGTCGTCTTCTTTAGCCATTCTGCCTCTCTGTTTTCCACGAGTTCACATCAAGCCATTCAGCAGGGAATTTACAAGCCATAAAACTGCATTATTCAGTCATGAAGTAACAACCTCATCACATGGCTTCAGCAAGGGCTCATAAAAGGCAGCATCGGATTTATAACCAGAGGAATTGCTAGCTCTGTGTAACATATGGTTCACAGTGACAGACTTGCAGGTTTCTGTCACCCGATAACGTAAAATTCTGGTTAGGTATATTGTTGATAGTTTTTCTTTGTGAATGATTAAATGGTTTAAAAAAAAAAGCCAAGCCCTTCACATAGAGCACTTCTCTTCAGGAGGTAGCATTGTCCCCTTGGATGTGATTTTCTACATTGCAAATGAACTTTCAGATTCTCCATTGTTTTTGTGAAAGCAGTCATGATGCAGAAAGGTGCTGTTCTTCCGTATCACAGTTTTGTCACTGTCCCATGGGTTGTTTAGCAATTTTCTGCTCTTTTGATACTCCTTCAGCATGATGCTTAAGTGGTATGTTCACCCTGTGGATTAGGTAGAAGGCTGGGGACTTGGCTGTCTGCCTTTGGAAGAGCCAGAGGCATGTTGCTTTGCTCTTTGGGTAGTTGTAACCTCTATTTTTGAAAGACAGAGGCAATATTTTCTTTTTTCTTTTCTTTTCAGGAGCTTGCTAGATCTACACTCTTTCAAAACTAATTGCCGATGTCTCAGGAAGTTCGTGTATTTCCCTCTCACTTGAGGCTGCGCTTAATGCCGTGTTTTAGTGACCTGCAAAATATTAATGAAGACATCAAGCCATTTTTTTTCCTCACAGGAGTATGAAAAGGGGTGAAAGACACTGAGATCCCCTATGTCACCTACACATATATATACCTAGGGTAATCACATTGATTATTTTGAATATTTTAGGAACTGTTCTAAGGCACAAAACTCTTAGTTTAGTGCAGTGTGGAGCCCATTATTATGGATGAACGGGAACAGAGATCTGGAAAGGTCTTTTTCATTACTTCAGAATAGCTTTTGTCAATTAACCATGCCAGGACCCTCTAATATTGCAAAAGGTTTAAAAGGTATTTAGAGATCATTAAAAGATTAGGCATTTAACGACCATTTAGAAGGTGCTGAAATTCACCTGCATGACCTGGAGATCTTATTAGGTTCATGGCTGACTTCATGGACACTATTACACATTAGCCATGTACTATTTTGGTAGTAATGACATTATGACATTGGTAATTTAAAACACTGAGACTTTGTGATAATATCAGTATAATTCCAATAATTCTGTCTGATTGCATTAAATTGCGTAGCTCATGAAAGAGTAGGATGTTGTCTTATTTTTGGCACAAGTGGTGTTTTGTCAGGAACAGTTTAAAAAGAGACCATATCTGCTTCTGCTTGCTATGATCGCCTATCTGTTTCTTCTGTATTATTTGCAATTACTTATCTCCAAAGTGAGGAAATTTAAAGATGGCTATTCTTGTTTTGTAATAATGGTGTTCAAAGTCTGATTCTACCCCATTCTGAAAACTGTAGAATCCTGAGCATATTATACAATGCAAGAGTACAAACAAGAATATTTCCAAGAAAAACACAATGCATAATAATATTAATATTTGCCTGATGGTCAGAGTGACATGACTCTGGTTTGAGGGGGGGACAGGTTGTGTTTTGTCACAAGCCTGGTGTGGCACAGACATCTTGATGCTGCCAGCCTCTTTGTGTACTGCAAATTATTTAATTCGGAGGTTGCACAGACTGTTTCAGTGTGGGAGTGATGCTGAATTATGTTTCAAAATTAAAAAATATATGGAACATGAAAGAGGGAATGGAAGCAGCTCTTCAGCAGGAGGCTTCAGAGGCAGGTGCTGCAAGACACAGACAGGGAAGTGCTCTTTTGGAGTATTGTGAGCATTGCCCATGGTCCCTTGGAAGTTGTCAGAGATTTATTCACATCTTGATGGATGCTTGTGAGAAAATGGCACAAGTCTCCTAACTTTTAACCTTCGCTCCAGGAATTTCTTTTGAAGAGCAATTTCACAAAGATGCTTTAACACATGAAAAATTACGGTATTAAAAGAAGTAAGAAGAAGAACAAGTGTGTGAAAACTTATTAAGGCAGAGACATGAATAAAAGATGCCAACTTCAGTCAAAAACAGTTCTTACCAATGCAACATGAAAATATGATATTTGAATCAAAACATTACTTTGATGCTTATGAGTATCCCATAAGTCCTGTGATAGTCCTGGAAATGGGAAAATTTTGCTCAGTTTCTAAAGAGAAGTGGTAAGCTGTACATATTCAATTGCACATTGTATCTTAAACAATTTTTGTGTAAGAAAGGATGAAAAAATCTTTTGCAGCCCTATCAGAAAGTATTACCATTCACTGGTTCCCAATTACTCTAGCAGCCTTTGTGGCCTTTGTGATTATTAGTTATTAGTTATTATTATACAATTCCAGAAATATCATAGCACTCTAGTGAAGGATAAAATAAATATACAAGGAGGTCATTGGTGCAAATCATAGAATCATTAAGGTTGGAAAAGACCTCCAAGACTGGGTCTAACCTTTGACCCATAATCACCTTGTCAACTAGACCAGAGCACTAAGTGTCATGCCCAGTCATTTAGCGTACACCTCCGTGGATGGTGACTCCACCACTTACCTGGGCAGCCCATTCCAATGCTTGACAGCTCTTTCAGTGAAGAAATGCTTTCTGATGTCCAACCTGAACCTCTCCTGGTGCAGCTTGACTCTGTTTCCTTTTGTCCTGTCACTAGTTGTCTGGAGGAAGAGGTCAACTCTCACCTTGCTACAATTTTCTTGGGTTTGTGCCAGGTACACAGTGTGCTTTTGCCTGTGTGGAACCTAAAGCTTGTTAGCTTTTGTACAAATTGATGAAGGCGATGTGGGCATGTGCCCTGCTGGGCTCAAGTGCTATTAACAGGAATGATGCATGCTATTAAAACCCGACATTTATTAAGCACAGACAGACTTCCACATCTGCTGTAGCAGACTGCTGTAGGCTTGGGTGTGCCCTCTCCTGTGGGATGTGTGTCATCTTCCCAAGCCACACCAGTGTTGGTGAGAAGGCAGGGTAGGCTGCAGGCACTACCAGCAGACCAAAACTCTCCAAGACAATTGTCAGAATCCTGGGAATAGGGAGCTCAAGTCTCTCTTTCCCCAATCCAGAGTTCCAGGTAGATGCTGAACAGATGCTTCACTGAATTCAACAATTTGTTTGTCTTTAATTTTTGAGATTGTTTACTGCAGTTATCTAAAAGATGCTATACATTTTCTATTGATTTTATTGTGGCTTTCATTTCATATAAGACAATTCCTACTTAATTTCTTTCTGCAGAAATTGCTCAGAAGTGAGTTTTATGCTGGCACATCAGAAAATGAGACCAGTTGTACTTCAGAACAACACTTCAAAGATTTTATTGATTTTTGTTTTTTTTCAGAGGAATGTTTCATCAAGGGCTTTCAGTGAAGTTCTTTCTTCAACACTGCTTGTGATATATAGTGCTCTGAAAAGACAAAATATTGTCTTCTTAAATGATTGACCTTCAAGGGCAGAAGCGTCAGTGACTGAAGAGTTTCAAAACTGCAGAATAAGTTGAGACTGAAGTATATTAGTTAGTAATGCAGGTTTTTCTGCTTATAGTATTTAGAATTATATCATTGCAGGAAACAAAATATGAAGGCAGCTTTCAGTTAAAGATGTCTTCTCTGGGAATACCTGTGTTCACCTTCTTGTTTCTGTGTGGATGTGTGCACATTTTATTCAGTTTTAATCTGAGTAATCTGAATATGGTAATGTGATCAGCATTTCATGTTGGGTCATATTATCTAAAATTTATACAAGATTACACTCATGAGTTGTATGTGTTTGTGTGTAGAGAGAAGCGTGAGAAGGAACAAAGAAGGTTGAGGATAAAAACAGTGTACTATGACATATAAGAGTTTTTTTGTGAGTTTTTCAGAGTCTGTCTGTATTACTGGAGATGAGCCATGACACAGTTATGTACTTTTCCTGGAAGAGTGCTGATAAACCTTTGTGTCACACTAAAGCAGATGGGGTCTGTGGTGGAGATGAGTTAGGGCAGCTCCTTGACAAATATTTAGAGTGCACTTAAAAAATATCTGGAGGATTATTGGTCCTATCTGTCTGCCTTTAAAGCTAGACTCAATTAACTGCGATGGCCTGGAGCTTATCCTTTTAATTCTGTGCTTGGAGAGGGAGCTCACATGCTGACCACCATGCCCCCAAGGGGAGCCACCACTCAGCACATTCTGGGGCATCCACCACCCACCATGCAGGACAACATGTTTTGAAAGGAAGGATCAGCTCAACTTAGGTCCAGTCACAGTCCCATTGAGCATCCATAGGAATAACATCTCTTATGAAGGTGACGACTTCATTCACTTCCTCCTTTTTTCTTTTTTTTCTTTTTTTTTTTCTCCCAAGATTAATGACTGTGCTACACTTTGACAGCTTGGGAGGAATTATTCCAAGATTAATATCTGCCCTAAGCCATATTATTTTAATTATTTTCTCTGGGAAAATGATGAGCAGAAAATGTCAGGAATTTCTGGGAATAAAATTGGTGAAGAAAATGTTTGGGTTTTGATCTTGATAAATGTGATTACTTTTTTTGAGTATCTGTAACTTCTCTATTTTTTGATGGAGACTTGAAATTTGTCAGGGGATGGTTGGTGGTGTGGATGAGGTGCTGAATTTCTGAAAAAAAAAGCAGGTTTTGTTGTGCCCCTCCTACACACATTCAACAGAAAAGCTGTGTGTTTGTCTGTGCCTAGTGGATGCTCCACAGAGTTCATGTGACTGCAGCTGCACGGAGTCTTCTTCAGTCAGTCAAGACTGAAGAAGACTCCCTGCAGTCAGTCAAGGGCTTCCGTGGGAAACACAGGTCTGCATGTGCTTTCCATGACATCCCAGCTGACTGAGTCGGGAAGCAAGGTGTTTATCAGTGCTCACCAGGTAGAAGGGACTGCTCCCTACACTCTGCTCCTCCATCTCTAAGTGGAGGGTAATGTGCAGCCTCACGTCAGGTGTGTTGCCTCTAGCACATGAACTGGAGCATGTACCCATGCATCATTGGCTGCCACAGCATTTGGGGTCTCTGATTCACTCCTTACGGATTCCTGACTCCCAAATCATAGTACTCAGAATACTCAAAACTGGCAGCATGAAGTAGGAAATCACACTATTGCCCTCAAACCCGGCCAGCAGAGGTCAGTAATGGTGGGGTCCTCTTTTTGTGTGTGCCCCATTTAGGTCTGTTTCTAACCAACTTCATCTACAGCTGGATATTTAGGGTAACTCTTCATATACACCCCAAGAGAGATTTTAGATGAGCTAGACACTTTTTCTCATGAAATTGAAATGTATGCAGATGGGGGTTTTTCTTATGTAAAGAGTGATCACATGACACAGGGGCTGGCCATCACATATATCTTTATTAAAAATGAGACAAAGAGCCAAGGTTTGTGATACCACAGCAGCACCAAATGGTGGCAGAGGAAAAAAAAAAAAAAAAAAAGTAAGTCCTATTCTTTTTAACCTCTTTATTCCTTTAAGCTGTGCTATTTGGGTAAGGAACAAGGGTTTGGGTAAGGAACCTGCAGTATCAAAGGTTGTGCTAATAGATGGGAACACATAATCAAGCATGGTTTTTGAAAAGGAGACAGAAACAACATATTTCTACAAAGTCATATATAGTTGTCAATGTTGTCAAATATTGTAGCCTGTAACAGATTATGTCAAGTCATTTGGAGGCACTAGTGCTGTGTCTTTGGTTTCGAGTTAGACAAGAGGAATAAAAAAGTTGAAAAGTGGTCTTATGCAAAAGAAAAAGAACAGTGAATCTTTTTAAAATTTCTGCCTTCCCCAGTTAGGTATGATCAAAGTACTGCTGAGGTGGTTTAGCTCTCTGCCTCTCACTAAAACCTAATACAAACCATTCACTTCAGTTTGTGAGATCCCATTACTCCAGTGAGGGCAGCACATTGACAGCAGGGCAGGCAGACCAGGCAGCTGATTAATTTTTCTTGAAATCTGATTTGCTGTTGTTATAGAAGTGATGTTAAATTCTAGTAGCTGGTTAAAATTTGTAGCAGCAGTCGCTGGGGCTGAGGCCCTCTCTGTGGTACTAGATGCTATGATGGTCTTGGTCAAGGAGTGCAGCTGTCAACAAGAGGGACTGAAGGAAAGAAGGTTGTTTGACCTTGCCCAAGTGTGAGCTAGTCCTCAGTGGAGGGAAATCGGTAGTCCTCAGGGTCCCCAGAGAGGAGCTGGAGAAACCAACAGCCCAGTGCCCTCACTTGCAGCCTCCTACTTCAAGATGAGGATTGACATGCTAAATGATGAGCATCCCAAAGCGAGACAATTCAGCTGTTTTGGCAAGCAGATAAACATCTTAATTAATTCTGAATTCACTGAATGTAAATGTAGCCTATGTGACAGGTTTAGTGAGATGCCTTATTTTCAGGCAGCAAAGACATGACCATCTTCAGCATGTTCACATCCCAGTCCTGAATTTGCTTAGATCACATTCCCCAAACAAAAACTAGCTTTATCCTCTGCCATTGATATAGTTGGGCATCTTTTTTCTCCTGAGTGCTGTGTAAATGAAAAAGAAGAGGTTACTCTGACCAGATGGAATCCAGCACAAGCACTGTCAAGTTAAATTTACAAACTATTGAGAGCAGCCCTGCAGAGAAGGACTTGGGGATACTGATCAGTGAAAAATTGACCATGACCTGGCAATGTGGACTCACAACCCAGAAAGTTAACTGTATCCTAGGCTGCATCAAAAGAAGAGTGGCCAGCAGGTCAAGGGAGGTGATTCTCTCCTTCTGCTCTGCACTGTTTCTCTGATTTCACTGATTCTCCCCACCTAGAATCCTGCAACCAGATTTGGGGGCCTCCACCCACAAAAAAACCCTACGAGTCTGTTCCAGCAAGTCCAGAAAAAGGCCCTGAAAATGGTCAGGTGGTGGAACACCTCTTCTGTGAATACAGGCTGAAAGAGCTGGGCTTGTTCAGCCTGGAGAACAGAAGGCTCAGGAGACCTTATTGCAGCCTTTCAGCACATGAAGGGGCTTATAAGAAAGATAGAACATTTTTATCAGGGCCTGTAGTGATGGTTCAAGGGACAATGGTTTTAAACTGAAAAGAGAATAAGTGTGTATTGGATATAAGGAAGAAATTCTTATAATGGGGATGGTGAGATGCTGGAACATGTTGCTGAGAGAATTTGTGGATGTCCCATCATTTGTAGTGTTCAAGGCTGGGTTGCACAGAGCCTTGAGCAACCTGATTGAATGACAGATGTCCCTGCATTGGCAGGGGGATTGGACTAGGTGGTCTTTGAAAGTTCCCTCCAATGCATGACTCTAAAACAAGTGAGCATAATAACCAATATCTGCTCTGACATGGTCACTAAAGTTTTCTTGGGTATTATATGCAGGAGAGTGTAAGGAAGCATAAATGCGTTCCTCAGGGGCTGATGAGGATATACATCTTTGTAAGTTAGATAGCAGATTAACTAGGGTGGCCAAGGACTGCAGATCATAGGTCATAGTTTAATCACCAACAGTTTGAAGCACATAAGTTGTGAGTGAGCCATAGTAGATTATACAGGCTTTGGAAGTCAGGACAAATACCATATAGCTGATACAGCAGAGTAGCACTGATCAGTAAGTGACATATAGATGAGGTGATGTGGGCAAAGGCATGGTCCTGGGAAAATGATGTCTGCGGGAGGTTTCAGGATGAATATGAGCAAGTTCACACGATACAGGTAGAGATGACGGCTGAGACTGCATTTCAGCTATACAGCTGTCTGTGAGAGAACAGATACAGCTTGTGCATGGCACAACAAATATAGGAAGTGGAGTCAGAAAATGCTGCCAACATGATAGACCAGAAATATGGTGATAGAACCCCAATAAATGAGATGGAAGGGATTACCTGTTTCTTTTTTGATGTACCAGTACATCTTTTGTCATAGATATCTGACTTTACTGGATACAACAAAGCTCAGCATTTGTCAGCTATTAATTGAAATTAATTATCCCAGGTTTGGAATGTTCAGCACAGCTTTGATGTCTCACTGCCTGGCAGTGACAGTTTCTTAATGACTGCTGTTGTATTATGTGAAAAAGTATACAGAGAAGTATGTGAGCATTGTAATGTCAGGTTTGGTGATTTATTCAATTTTCTTCATGTTTCGTATTTCCGAATATTGATGTTTTCAGTCCTCAGAGATATGACACTTCTACAAGGTTTGTGACTGTCACATCAGTAAGGAGCTTGGCACTCTGTCAGCTTGGCACAGTGTTGACTCTGCAACTTACTCTTGAATGAAAGAAAGCAGATGAACAAGGAATTTCATACTCTGGCCCCTGAAAATCATGAGCATGGCCTTTTAAAATAAGTATTTGTCATAGCTTTGGTTTTAAGGCACTTCTAAAGGACTTACATGAGTAATAAAATTTAAAGTCCTTTTTATTAGAGTTCTACCTTTGGAACAAAGCAGGCCTTCCATAAAGGTCATATTTATTCCTGAAATCAGAAAACTAAATCCCCTTCTTTGGGCACAGCTCTTCCACAGGGCACAAGCTACAATTGCAGTATAGGTCATTACTTAATTTTTGACAACCAAATGCGTACAACTTTATGTCCTCTAGAAGAGATAATCTTGAGTGGGGAGGGAGGGAATTTTGCATATATTATTCATGCCTGTTAGAAAACAAATAGAATACAGTGACACTTCTTCCAGGCCTTTAGGTCCGTGTGTAGCTTTGGAGGCATGAGCAGTTGCACCAAGTGCTGTTGAGGGACTTCAGATCCCTTTGGCAAAGTACAGGAACTCTTTTCACCTCAGTCTCTGCCTGAGCATAGATGAAACTCGATGAATAACTGCCTCTCAAGGTCAAAAATGCAGCTTATTGAATATAAACTTACAAAAACATCTATCTAAAATAAAAATATTTCCCATGCTATATTCCTGACTAAATGTGACCATAGCAGTTTTCTCTGACTCACATTATAAAGACAGGATGCTGCTGCAAATTAAACATCCTACAAGGTCCCTGGCTTTTTTTTTTTTTTTAATAGGGTCACGGAAAACTATCTCCCCCATAACTGAACTGTACATATCTGTCTTCTAAATTGGCAATTTTTTCCTTTATTTATGTAAAATGGAGAGCTTGGAGGAAAAAAACCCTCACAAAAAAGACTCCAAACAAAACCTACCTCCTCTCATAGTAATGAAATTCTTTATTGCACATCTGCTACTACTACTGATATTTTAAGACATGTCTAGATTGCACAAAACTTTACAATGTTGCCACCAAAACTGTTAGATTATTTGTTCTAACCTTCCTTTCTTTACCTAATATTTTAATCGCCTTGTTTTTTTAAGTTGAGCCTTACATTTTTCTAAATGTAGGTTCCAAATGAAGGATACTTTAAAACTACCTATGGCAGAAAGATTAGACAATATTATGTTAGCAACTGCTTCTTTTGTACACATCGACCTTTTCCATCAACTGAATAAGCACTGACAAACGTGCTCCTTCCAATGCTTAGGATTCAAATTGAAATAAATTTGATATAATTGCTGATCTATTTTTCTGCAGTTTTGATATGTGTGTACCTTCAAAGCAGAATATTGGAAAAGTGGTTGGAATCCATAATGAATGATGACAAGTAATAATCCTCATACCTGTCAAACACATAAATATGCTGTCACAGTGGATGAAATGGAAAAAAAGATGTTGACTGCTTTGCTATATAAAAATTTTTGGGAAAAGACAGGATTAGAAATTAGTGCAGCTGGAAAATCCTTTCTTTGCATTCCTTTTTCTTTCATTATTTTGCCATTTGAAAGATACTTTAAATACCATGTACAGTCCCTAAGATCTGGTTACGTCTTTCTCAGGGTGCGGCACTTACACAGCATTTGGAGAATTAAATTCATGCCTGAATTTCGTGGAAAAAGAATACTGTTACTTTTTAAATGTAATTTTAATTAGTTCTGATTCTTATCCCTGGAGTCATCTAGAAGGAATCAGATTCATGAACATATACTCCATACTGCTGCTGGAATCAAGCTAGGAGACGCCTCTGTCTTGAGTTACTAATATTTCCCTGTAAGTAGCCAAAATACCATATCTCTTTCCCATGTGCAGGTCTTGGTTACCACAAATATATGTGTATACATACACATATATTTGTATGTATACATATGCATATTCATATACATATGTATACATATAAGTATTTTGTCAGTTATCTCCTGATCTCTGATCTTCACATTTAAGGTTTAGGATGGGCAATTTCAGCATCATCTGGTTCCTGTAGATCTCTGATCCCTCATATTAAGACACTCAGTCTGAAACTGAGAGTATGGATGGCCTTGGAAAATACTCACTATGAGCTCTTGAAGGCCAGGTGCTTGCTTTTCATGTTAGGTTATTCTACCCATTCTGCTCGTGTTTTACCTGCGAAGAGAATAGTGAAATGCTGCAGCCGTAACATCTCCGAGACCTCTTCGCTGGAATAGTCTTTGAGATGTTGCCAAATGCTATGAGGTAAGATTTCTAAGAAAAAAGGCATATATAACAGAATATCTGGTCATAATTCAGCTCAGAAGTTGAGCAAAAAAGAGAGAGTAGGAAACCAAAATTCATTGCAGAACCATTGTTTCTCACCTAGTACATTTTGGGTTTGGACTATAACCTGTATCCTGCCACAAGTTATAATGGATATTTATGATGCTCCCTTTATCATCTGTGAACTGTTTGTCTGAAAATAATGTATTTGTTGATCATTGGATACATATCAGTGTTTATCCCTCGTCCCCATTTTAATCTATTCCCTGTTTTTAAGGACATTGTGATTATGACCTGTAGATCATGGATTTAGATAACAATTTGGGTTTGATGTGATGAGGTTATTGGTTTATTTATTTATTAGATAGCTAACTGCTGCCTGTTATTGCAAAACTGCTCTGCCTGTTATTGCAAAACTGCTCTGAAAATACCTCTTCAGTAAGGTTTAAGAATGGGGGATCTAAAATTTTATTTCTTTTCCACATGCTGTTTTATTCCATCTTCAGTCATGGACTTTCTGAATGAGAGTAGTGTTTCCCAAGACCTGTCTAGGCATAGCTGTAGTGTGTGCTACCACTTCTAAGAACAATTAAGAGACATGAACAGCAAGTCTTATTTTCTCTTTATCCCTTATCCAGCAGTTTCCTTTTCATAGTAGTGTTCACCAGTTTTTGCATCAGTGATGCATATAAAACACAGATAAACAGTTTAATACTGCTCTGAGTTGTGATTGTTACTTGCTTGTTCTCTGCAGAAATTCCTTCTTTTTGGGAAATTATTTATTTTAGTACTCCATAAATCTCTTTGATTGTCACAAAAAAAAATATTTCTAATTGCAATTGTTGACTTTTATTTCTGGATATTTGGTGTTATGCAAGGATTTTGCTGAAGCAAACCATGCAGGAAAGAGTGCATTCGTGTTTGGATTGGGGTTCCTATCAGTTCTGTGTTTCTTTCTTTAACATAATTGCAGTATCCAGACCTGGAAAATGTAAACAAAAATTTTGCAGAAGAGCCTAATTTTTATAAGAAAAATGCTCTGAGTAATTTGAATCCATTTGCAGAATGCAAGTGCATGTAAGACAACAGTATGCATAAGATTTTCACATTTTGGTGATGGCATTAAGAACTAAATAGCATTGCCTATGGTTTCTCTCTAGCAGACATGAGTGGTTTATGAAAAGGTCTGTTGAAAACACAACTGTGTAAATAATAATTGAATCTTTATATTCAAGTTCAGATGACGCTCTAGAAGAAAAGCTTTGGCATTTTTTCTTTTTTTCTCTCTCTCTCTCCTTTCTCTCCTTCTTTCTCTCCTTCTTTCTTTCCTTCTTTTCTTTCTTTTCTTTCTTTCCTTCTTTTCTTTCTTTTCTTTCTTTCCTTTCTTTTCTTTCTTTCCTTTCTCTCCAGATACTTTTGCACTGATAAGTACAGATCCATTTTTCAGCCTTTTTCCTTCAAAAGAATCAAAGTCTAAAGTCGATTGCATCCATACTGTTGCCACTGATGGAATGCTCTTTTTTTTCAGTATTTTAAGCATGTGCTGCTACCTCTGAATGGACAGAGACTATTAAACAATAGTAAGATAATGCAGAGAAATCTTCAATCTCTCATTGTGTTGAAAAATACTGGCTTTATTCTGCCTTTAAAGATTAATAGTTTTGCTGGAATGTGTTCAACTCCTTTGATGTTTAAATATAAGAAGCTATAGGTCTTTTAGACAATATTAAACGTAAGTGATGTTTCTGTTCAAATCTTGATGTTTGGCAAAATTCGCTTGCTAGTATCTACACCAGCTGAAGGGACCTTGTGCACCTTCACCTGATTCTCATTCTGAAATGCTGGGTCCAGAGAATATGAGATGTATATTGCTTGCATTTTAAATATGCTTTGGTCAAGGTTTTGGTTTTGTATTTCATTTTATTCCATTGGGTTGTTTTTTTTTTTTAGGGTTTTTTTTTGATTCTTTCAAAACACCAAGGGATTTTTTACATTGACTCCAGTAGCATTTGAACAGGGCATATAGGAATCTGAAAAACACAGTTACTCTGCCAAGTTGTTGTTTTCCTTGATCTGTTTGACCAAGCATTGATTTTGCCTTCCCTATGTGCTCTGAATGCACTTTGGAATTAATGTCTGCTTTTATTAGCAGCTTTTAAGACAGGGAGCAGTGTGATGTCTGTCGTAAGCATCTTTACAGAACTGCAGCATCACAGCTGCTAGAAGAGCTTTGCGATATATGTGTGTTAATTACTGCTAAAAAGTACTTGGAATAAAGGAGGTGTCATTCTACTTAGGGTTTTCTTTAAAAGGCAGTCCAATCCTGACATCTCATTGGCATGCAGTAAGAAGGCCTCTTGTTTAAGTCAGAAAGGTTTTATCCCTTCTCCATTTTCCTCAAGGTGTTCACTTCCAGCAAACAAGTTCTGGTTAGAGTGGTTTGGAGAATGTATTTTATCTGCCCTTCCTGCACTTCCCAGTCTGGCATAAGAAGGAGTGAGACCTCAAAAAATCCACTTCTAAATCTCACAAATGGGAATTGGCCACAACAAACAGAGGATCAAAGAAAATACCTTGTACCCAAAGTAATTTTTATTTTTTAAACCAATTCAGTTAGTTGAATTAAAAATTTTACTTTTTCTCAGACCTACCTACTGACAAATACTTAGTCATGGATGTGAATATGCAGTGACTAAATTTTTATATATTCTCATATCACTTATCATTCTTGCAGTGATCTGCTTTTGTCTGCTTTTGTACTCCTATTAAATTTTTTTCCTGTTCTCCCACTCCTTCTGCAAAATCATGGCAGCTTTTGCAGAAGAGTTTTGCATAACCTTATGGTGCCAACTCAGGAAATGCCCTTAATCCTGAGGACTATAAGTCACTGCCATAGTGTATTTTAAGAGCAACAGCCATGTTATAAAGAGACGTCACTGAAGGTGGCCCCAAACAGTTGTGGCATGCTCCTCTGCCAACCCAGGAGGAAGACTTCCAAGAAGATGTGGGCACATCTGTCCTAGATCTTGTGCTGCACAGCAGAAACTGATGCTCTTTTATGTTTTAGTTTTGGGTTTGTTTGTTTTTTTGTTTTTTGTTTTTAGTTATTTTATTTTTAGGGTTGTGTATCTGTGGTTCAGTCAGGTGTGAAAACCTTGTGTAGACCTTATTATGTTCAAAGGGGGAGTAAACTGAGAAATGTGTTGTCTGTCATCATGACCAATGATATACAAAAAGTCTGGTGGTTTTCTTTGTGTGATTTTGGAAGGATGGGAGGAAAGGGAAGGATGGCTCACACAGCAGATGATGAGATTGATCAACATGTTAACTTGCATAGCAACATCTCCTCTGTTTATATGGTTTATGTCTTTCCCAACTCTGAAGAAGGGATGGAAAGAAAAGAAGCACAGAAACAAAATCCAGCATAAGTAAAAAATTGGAGCCCAGTGCTGTTACTGATGAAACAAGCACAGTTTCAAGAAGAATAAGATCATGTCCTAAGAGACAGTCTACATGAACATCCACTAATACTATCCTCCCCTAATTCTTCTTGGCAAGGACAGTGGGGTCTTTTCTGTCTAGATTTCCATTTTTTGTTTGGAATGTGCTTAAGCCTCTGTGTATCTTCTGCAATAATCAAGCAATTTCTATAATAAAGGATATTATAACAAGGGAGCCTTTTGTAATAACTAATTGCAACTTAATTGTGGTTTGAGTTTTTCAGTTTCTCTCTGCTTGGTTTCTTTTGTTCAGCTGGTAATGAAGTGGGGAGATAGTAAAATGAGATCCAGATCTGTTCTGATAATTATGTTACTTCTGGTTAAAATATGAAGACACTTAAAAATTATCATTGGTGCCTTGAGCAGATTCTATGCAGTAACAGCGCCCCGTGTGCCTCGCTTCTTTCCATAGTTTCTATGAAAGAAGTAGCTGAAATGGCTTTAATTCAGAATGAAGCAATGTTTATAGTTTCTTTAATCACTGTTTACTTTCAGTAAGAGAGCTTTTTCAAGTAATGGGAGTAAAATATATTCTTCTACCAATCAGTCTAAACATTAAGAATGCTATGTAGAAAACTATTATAATTTAATCATAGATGTACTCATTTAGGAGAAAAAAATCACCAGAGGCATGCATGCAGAAATGTCTTAGCTGTGTATGCAGAATCTCAAAAAAAAAGTCTGTGAATGTATAATTCTGCATGCACAGAAATTCAGACTATCAACATTTTGACTTCTGTCACAGTATGCAGTACTCTATGGCATGCCTGACGAAAAGCTGTTGTAATATGCCAGAAAATGACTATTATCTCTTACAAACATGGAATCAAGAGTAATTTGTGTCCAGTCAGTCTGTGTTTTGGACCTCCTGAATGTGGGCTGGGGCAGAAGGTGGGGAGTAAAACTCTGCAGAAGATGCGGTGCTCACCTGAGAAAAGAGGTGGAAGTTTTACAGTGAAGTTAAGTTGTACAGTTATACAGAATGGTAGTACAAATGTGATGCCCATGTGGTATTTTTGGTTCTAGTCACAATTTGGGGTACAAAGAATATGAGTAATGACAAATGTATTGATTCTCCTTATAAAGCAATCCAGTGTCCAGTCTCTCTGAATTGTAAGTTTTATCTGAATCTTAAAGTAAATTAGATTCTTTTGATGATATTTATTCAAATACATGGCATCCTAAGACTACAGTCTGTTTACCATTATATTTGTCAACAGCTGCAGTAACAGAGCCCTGGTCTTAGTGTGCTGGAAGTGACTGTATGTTACCAGTATTGCTGCTACCACAATGATGCTAAAAATTTATAGCTTTAATATGGTTCATATCTTTTCCAGCAGCCAAGAAAACTCACTTTTCTTATCTGCCACTGTTGAATTTGGAGAGTAATACTAGCTTTCATGTCTTTCCACTAACCTTAGATATTTATGGTAATGTCAAGCGCTTTGACAGTCTTTGCTTCCTGCTCCTTTGGTTTCTGAGAGAAAATGCAATCTTCAGGCTTCCTCACAATTACCCGTGTGTTATGTTCTGGTAGAAAGTTGTTCTCTGCAAGCTTTTTACTCTCTAATAGTTGGTACAGCTTATGAGTTCTTGTCTTTTTGGGGGAGAAATAAATTAATCCCTACTTCCGTTCTGTACATTCTCAGCTAACAAAATAAATTCCTGATTTTTTAGATTTCTCTTTTCATTGTTTATATTTTTTCAAGCCTGTAGTTTGCTTGTCTTTTTTTTTCTTTAATATTTCTTTTAGTAAAGTACTGTTGCCAATCTGCTTTTTGGAACAACCTCATCTCCAAATTTTTTTTTTTTTTTTTTTTTTTTTGAGCTGACAGTTTCTGCCCTTAGATTTCTTCACTAATTGTTACAGTATACAGAGATTGCTAATTCTGCATTTTGACATAACAGCAATGTGTGTTTGGAGAATGTGAAGAACTCAGCACATATCTAATTGATTCCTAGGCTTTTAATGACTAGTTGGCATTTCTTTCAGGACTTGCTTTTGAAAAGCAGTCTTTTTATAGCCTTATGGAAATATTTCACATTCAAGAGGGGGAGAAAGAAAATCCCCAAAGTGAAATACCATATATAGGACTCTGCTATAGGATTTTAGGTGAATTTTGAAATAAGGCCCTGAAACTATCTATGTCCTTATGTCAGTAACAAGGATTACATTAGTTTTAAAAAACTCAGAAATGGTATAGCATCTGAGTAATTTTATAAGTGGTGAACTGTGTAATTTAATGTCATATTCTTCCTTCAAAATCTGTGTTTTAGGTCTGTGAAGTAGTGGAAGTTTTGTTCAAAAGGTGTGACCAGGAAAGGAAAAAACATAACAGGAATTATGATGCCTGGGTGAAAGCATTCTGGTAAAGGACTAAAAGCATTTTCGTTTGGTCTCTGGCAAAGGCAGGGAACTCTGAGATCTTGCTCAAGCTGGCTGAAGAGCTGCTGACTTCTTTGCCTGCTCACGGCTTAGTCCCAGCTTCAAGACCATAAATCAGAGCAGCTCCATTTGTGTAATCTGAATAATACTGGTTTGCACTCGTTGATGAGTTGACATTCTCTTGATTTGTATGGGAGTTCTCAGTACATGTAGATGAGACTTTCAAGGGTGCCTTTCTGATCCCAGCAAATTATAACACCACTAAAAGTGTGAAAAGAAGTGAATAAAATTCACAGATTTTGCTGAATTCAGCAATTACTTTTATGCACTGAAGATAATTTGGAAATTACAAAAAAATTAGTAATTTATTAATATTTGTTTAGAAATACCTGAAAATAAAGTTTTCCTTTGGATCAAACAACTCAGTCCATGTTGATATAATAAGGAATCTTCCCCTTCCCAACTCAAACTGTGAATAACAAACATTCCTTATTTCTTCAGGTCTGTTTAATAGGTCAGAGAGGCACACCTTGAATTTTCCCTGATACCGCTATTAGCTGATTTAGTCCAGTTTCTCATAAGTTCAGTGTATTGCTGCACTGGCCAATTACTGCTCATGCTCCTTCTCAGATTCTTGGAGTTTTCTCTTCCCTTTTCACCTGTTGTTCTGGTTGGATCCTCAGCTGGTGTAAATAGCTGTGATCACTGTAAGGATGCTGCTGATTTACACAAGCAGGTGGTCTGGTTCCCGGTTGTCTTATTGCTCTGTGAAAATGGATTTTATGAGCAAAATTTTTCTGTAAATGTCTGATCTAAGTTTATTAGCATCTTACTATGCCCAAGACAAGTGTTTTTTTGAGGGTGTTTTAATTTTATTTCTTATGAGAATTTTACGGTTATTCTTTCTTTACTACTTAAAGGCTGCATTGAAGAAACAAATTCTCCATTGAGGTGGGTTTAGTGGAGCATTTGTTTTATTCTTGACAGAATGGTTCTCTGCATCCATTAAAAAGTAGGAACAAAAAAAAAAAAAGGCATTTTATTTAGAGTTTTATGCATGAAATAACCAAGTAAATGAGTATTATGGGTAGACTTGAATTGGCAGGTGGGGGATTACCACTCCATTAATTAAAGTGAATGAATCAGGAAGACTCCCAGCCTTTAGCTTGCAGACGTGTAACAGACAAACCCTGGACAGGGTGGAACCTGAGGGTCTGTGGAGATTTCAGACTTTCCTGTTGCTTTTTGGGGAATGCCACCAGATTCTGCCAGTGCATGCCAGGACTGACCCAGAGCAGAGAGAGAGGGAGGCAGGGTGAGACAGAGGGAGAGAGAGAGGAAGAAGCATCTTGCCAAATATTTACTGCATATGTCTTGGCAGTGTTTGCTTATGTCAGTGTGGATTTGAAAAGTTTGTACGGACCTGTAATTCAGAGAGGGAGCATGAATGTGGGCAGCCTGTGCCACTGCATGCTCCATCCTGTAGCCCATGATGCTCATGGAGAGCACAGTGAGAGCAATGGCTCCAAAACAAGGGCAAGGGTTCAATCTAGCAAGAGTGAAGTGTCCAATAACTGTTATTTTCTGAGGTTTAGATGAGATAAAGGAACATTTATTATTTGTCTTTCATTTTCTTTTTTTTTTTTTTTCCTGGAAACTGATCAAAGCATAATTTTAGTCAGGACTATGGTGAATTTATTTTTCTTTCCTCAGTGCCATGCCTGGTAATATCTGACTCAAGGTTGCTGAAGACAGTAAAAAAAAAAAAAAAATAGTATGACAGTGCATATTTCGTTGTTCTTATAAGTAGAGATGTACTGATGCTAATTTTTTTCCCAAAGAGTGTCAAGGTAGCCTACTGCTTTTCAAGCATTTAGTGTGGAAAACAATTTTCCCAAGAAATGGTGCAGTATATCCCTGTCTCCCTTCAGCAGCTCTGATACAGGGTGTTCACCATAGGAACTGATGTGAGAGTATTGTCTTCATTGGACTTTCTCACCCTTTTGATGTCAGTCACATAAGCCTCTTATTGGGCTCCTCTGTGGCCAAACAGCTGCTCAGAGCTGTCTTAAATGCTCAACACACAGCTGTGCCCTTCAAGTGAACAGGACCTCCGCACGTGATGTTCACCTAGATGTGCAACATCAGTTCCAGCACAGAACTAGAGTGAGACAGGAGCGAATTAGTCCACTTCGACTTCCCCAGCCAAAACAGATGGAGTGTGGACCTTCTCACTCACAGGCTGCAAGCCTTGGTGACCTGGCATTGATCTCCATGAGCTGGGGTCTGCATGTTCCCAGGGACCTACTCTGGTCATGCCTGAGCCAAGCATCAAAGTCCCACCTGGTGTCCAGCAACATGCATGTCACCTCTGTGTGTGTCTCTCCTTTTTTGATATGCAATCTATCTCAGGAAGAGTAAGGCACAGCCTGAGGTTACTTCCTTGAATTCTCTGCCATAACATCTACAGGAATTTCTTCACACCATTAGGCTTTCAACAAGGTGGGGCAACTGGGTTTGGTTGGTTCACCATTTTTCTCTGAAAGCTTTAAGGTGAGGGGTTGCTGGTGGTGTCTGCTGGTTAACCTTAAGTCATCTCATGTGTCTTCTGAAAGCTGGAGGAGTGAAATGTACCACTTCATGTTCCTTATGCTGATACCTGGAGCCAAAGCTGACTGAATTTATCATTGTAACTTCTCAAATCTTTTTTCTGTCAAATGTTTCACTGAATCCATAATCAAAGAACTTTGTAGTCTGGCTTTGTCTCCAGTGCATTTACACAGGGGACTCCAGTTTTCCGTTTAAAAGTGAGAGTTCATTGAAGGTCCATGAAAGTGAAGGATTGTTTAATTACGCCCTGAATTGCCAACAGTATATTCAGCCCTGTTAGTAACATGAAGATACATAATGTCTTCTCCCCATGGAGTCTTAACAAAATCCTGAATATCATTACCTCCACACAGGTTTCAATGTGTTCTAATCTACTCACGTAGGATCTGTTGTGGCTCTAACTTAACAAATCTAAGAGTAGGGAAACATATTACAAAAGGTTTGAGAATATGTACGGCAGAAAGTCCCAGTCCTGCTCTAATCACGTTTTCCTGAAAATGTGTGAGGTGGAATTGATTTATTGAGTGAAATGGGCAGAAAACCTTTTTCTCAGGAAGAAAATCTCCATGCACATCTCCATTTTATTATGATCTAGTTTGCTAGAAAAGGAGAAAGTCATCTACTGATTATTTTTTTTTAATTATTATTATTATTTGTAGTTTTCCTATTCCATTTAGTAAATTTATGGATGAAGAACCAAACCTGGTTTTCTAAGGGTGTTTCTCAGTGATGGCTTTGGAATAGAAATCTGGAAAGATATTTAATTCTTTGTCCCATCACTGGTTTGCTGATCAATATAAATAATGTCTCTGGACTGCTAGTTGTTCAGTCTTGTAAACTGTAAATTTCAGAGGAGAGATTATCTCTCATTCATTATCCATTGCGCACAACACAATGTTGATCAGAATCTCCAGCACCACAAAACTGAGGATGATCGTGTTAGGTTCACACAGACAGGGAGCAAGAACAGTGAAATGTCCACTGTTAAACAGGGAACTATAATGCAGTAGTCCTCTTACCTCAATATTACCTTTACCTGTGCTTACAGCATGATATTACACATTATGTTGCACCTTCACTGTTAGGTACTACAGTGAAGAAACAGTGAGAGAACTAGTTTTTGTACTAGGGGGCTCAACTTGGGAAGTATCACTAAATGACTGTTATTTCTACAGTCAGAAATAAAAGTGGCATGATTCTCTTTACTTGCCATCCTTATCCTCACTGCAGAGCTGTGATTAGCCAGTCATACGTGAAGCCCTGTGCTGCTCAGGCTGAATACAGGTGGGATGGCTGCAGCAGTGTAGCCAGAATGACAACTTAGCTCAACAACTTTTAAGGCTCTTCTTTTCTTTATCAAGACACCCACATGCAGCTTAGAAGGAACGTTTCAAATCACTTCCTCTTGGTAGCCAGCCAAACAGCTGTTTTTCCAGCAAGGACTTGATCAAAGTTTTGGAGCCAACTCCATTTCCAATTTTGGTTTTCGCTTACAGTGATCAGGATATGTCTATGCTGGTGTGAGATATTGTTGCTGCTTGCGATATGGCAGCTCCTGAGTTTGTGGACTGCGATGATGTACAGCAGCATTGTTTTCCCAGCCACTGTTCCCTATATACTGGCAGTGCATGAGCTCTCCTGCTCTTTCACCATATGTCGTTTCATTCTTTGGTGAAGGATTAAAGAAGTCTCTGGATGATCCTTTGGTGCAAGATCTTAACAATAAAAGAAGGCCACTGCCAAGAATTTTATGAATGTGCCTGGAAACTTTGTTAAGTTGCAGTATCTATCCACAAGACAGCTCTGCAGCATTCTGATGCCAGACCTCCAGAGAAAATCCTAAGCACTTACAGGAAAGATCCCCCACACTTAAAGTTCTCAGTACTCTCAGTATGTATGAGTTAAACCGCTTTCCAGACTGCGGAAATTTTGTTTCTCAATGTCAGTTTCATCTAAAGGATGTAAAGCTGTCCCTATGGCCCTAGTCATGTTCTGCCTTCATGCTGGGAAAAGACCTCAGTGTCTACTGCCTTCTTTGCCCTGGTGCTGTGGTTTTCATCAGAAGAAAACTGAGGCATATGGGCAAAAAAGGGAACCATGGTGTGCTCTGCTCTAGTGTAAACTGTCAGAGACCCGTGGCAGTGTGCCTTGGAGTAGGAAGTGGAAAAGCTGCTGGTTCTTTACTTTTTTTGGCTAAATGTCGAGTTCTGGTCCCCGTGCCAAAAATTTCTTCCGCATTTTACCTCCATCCATTTCTTGGAAAATGACAATCCATCTTTGAAGCAGCATCCAGAACCCATCCTTCCCTTGAGATGAGACAGAAGCGGTCTGAATGCTCTCAACAAACAGAAGAATAAAAACACAGGCTCTTGTTTCCTTGGAAGAGATTTAGCTGTGTTTTGGTTTTGACTGGGATATAGTTCATTTTTTAGCTGTGAGATTGCTGCAGAAAAAGGGAACATGTTACCAACAATCGTATTTTAATACAGTGAGATCTGATTTCTTAGCTTTTGGTGTTTTTTTTTAAGATTTAAGATGAAGGTAGTAGGTATTTAGTGCACCTGCCATAAAGGGATTGATATATCCCCACAAGCTTTTACCTTTGTGCAATCTGTTGATATATGGTCTCTAAAAGGGGAAAAAAAAAATATGCTCATGGCAAACTCAGTCCACAGAAACGATGTCTGCTAGAATACTATTGCCAGACTTGCCATTATAAGTGACTTTTCACTCCCTTACAGAGATTTCAGAACTTCAGTGCTGACATAGAGAGTAAGGAAACTCACATCACAAGAGAAAATTCTGTTATGAAATAGATTCTCCTTTTACTGCCTAATGTTCTAACACATGACCTCCACTTGGTAATTGCCTGTCTATCTGCTACAATATGTTTAACATGAGAAGCCTTTCCCTTTTTTGACTGGGTTTTCTCTTTCCTTTCATTAACATTTCTCTTTTTTTAAGGAATTTTCATGTCTTATTGAGACTTAGGAGTGCTTGACTGAAACAGTTTCTAAAACAATATCTTAAAACAAATTCGCTTTTAAGACTTGAGCTATGCCAGACCGGAGGCAATAAGTCCTTGTTTGGTCATAAAAATCTGAAAAATAATGAAGGCAAAATGGAAAATGAATATATTTTCATTGCACCATGAGAATTTGAAGGAAGCTTCCCACAAAGATCTGTTTTCTTGGAACCACTGCCTAAACAGGAAAATGTGGAGTGCCTAAGTCTATTTGTCTGCAAAACAGCATGAGCCAAGGTCCAGTGTTGATATTTGTGCTTAATAGCAATCGTGTCTCTAATTGGCATCATTTTGTCCAAGGCACTTGTGGTGGGTTGACCTTGGTTGGACTCCAGGTGCCCAGCTGCTCTATCACTCCCCTTCCCAGCCAGACAGTGAAGAGAGAATAAGACGTAAAATGACTCTTAAGTTGAGACAAGGCAGTTTACTAAAGCAAAAGCGAAGGTTTGCATGCACACAAGTGAAGAGGAAATAACAAAGTCTATTCTCTATTTCCCATTAAAAAGCGATGTCCAGCCACTTCTTGGGAAGCAGGACTTCAGCACTTGTAGTGGTTGTTCAGAAGGCAAATGGAAATAATGAATGCCCCCCTTCCTCCACCTCTCCTTAGCTTTTGTATCTGAGCTGACATCATATGGTATGGAATATCTCTTTGGTTAAATTAGGTCAGCTGGCCTACTTCTTTTCCCTCCCAGAATTTTGCTCTTAATGTGGTGGTGTGGGGGAAAGGACTGTTGAGAGACAGTGCTGGTGCTGTGCCAGTGCTGCTCAACAGTGGCCAAAATACTGGTGTGTTATCAAAACCTTTCTAGCTACCTACCAATGCGAAGCACAGCACTGTGAGGGCTGCTGTGGGGAAATGAACTCCATCTCAGCCAGACCCAATACAGCACTACACAAGTTTTATGTACCAGCCTTCTTACAGAGGTGTTGGTGCTCACTGCAAATGTCTGCTTCAGTTATCATATTTCCTTTAAGCTCTTTGCAGCACCAGAGGAGTCATTTCCCTCTGTATTCTTTTCTCAGAATTTCTCAAGGTTTTATGGTTTTCTGCTCATGATCATGGGGATATTTCCATTAGTCTTACTGCACATGATTAAAGCTACACATTCTTGATATATACATTTTCCTCTTTCATACTTAATTATGGAATCTCAAAAGAAAAATGCATTCAATTTGCTATTGGTTTATGAGTCCAACCAAGAGATGTATTGCAACACTACCACCCACCATGAAAGAACTAGCAATTAACAGTGTTATATATGTTGGCCTAACAGATGTCACTTTTCTATAGGCACTTTAATATAAGATATTCAGCATTTTCTTTTGTGTAGAAGAAAATCTCTATCAAGAAGTCAAATAAAAGCAAGTAATACAAGTCACTGCTAAAAGCAAACAACTGAGTTTGATATTCTTGTAAACATAATTAAGGAATTGTTTTCTCAGAATTCATCTGTGGAAGCTGAGCAAGGCACCTACCAAAGTGGACAGAAAAGAGTCACAGCCTTCACCCACCAAAATGCAGTCCAGCGTGTTCTTCTTTTCAGGACTGTTTCTTTAGTATTGCATGCAAAATGCAGTTACGATGGTATCCATTCCACAATGAAAATATTATTAAATGAAAATAAAATAATTCTTAATATAGTGAGAAGCATATGAAGAGGCTCTCTCTATGAAATATATGTCTAGACTTCCTTATCAACTGCTTATTTAATATTCTCATAAGTGGTCTCTGCTGAGGCCCTGTTTAAGCACAGATTGACTGTGTAACACCAAGACTAGCAGGGTTGCACTGCACAGAACCACGGGCAGACTACTAACCATTCTGTTATCAGATGGATGATGGCTCTGAATGAAATTTTATATATCTGTGGCGTTTTAATTCTCTGATATTTCTGTACTGATGATCTGCACTGGCTAATGTTGTTTCTTTCAACTACAGCTCAATTTTTGTTTCTTTGATATATCCTCTATAAATACATTTTTCTAGCAAAGATCTCCACACAGCTCAGGCACTTGGAGGCAGCTGATAGCACGTGAAGTCTGAATTCAGCTGAACTTGCACAAAGCGTCTTTTGGTACTGCCTCAGTGATGGAACAGATCATGTTTTGGATTTGAACTATGATGTTGCCTGGAGTATCTTTCATTAAAAAAAAGGGGTCCACTGATTAGAGAAGAAGCAGGTACCTTGATCTGCTTCTTTGAAGTTCAGTGGCAAAACAACTGCATTTAGAGTCTGTCATCAACTCTGGTTGGATTTGGGTCCACTTTTTAATTGCTCATTTGCTGGGTGAGAGGTAACATACTGGATGATGTTAAAGTGCTGTTCTCTTTTTCTGGGTCTTGATTCAGCAAACTCCTTAAGTATAAGCTTAACTAAAAGTTTGTAGTGTCCTTGAAATAAATGGGATTATTGAAGTTGTATAAAGATAAAATCAACTTGAAGTCATTCTTTGGACTCAATCCACTGCCCCAATATACTCTTATATATGCATCCCAATTCAAGATTGACTTTTTCGCAGCTTAGTGCCTCCATAAGAGACAATTTACAATTTTTATCCTGGCTGTGAATGTGCTATTACTGTTTCGTTATTGACTATCCCAATCCTTTCCCTCTCTTGGTCTGCCCTCTTGGAGAAGTGGGCAGTGAATTGCTAGTGAATTGTGATGGAGCAGAGCTGACCTAGGTGTGTTAGATCTCTGTCCTTAAAAGGATCGAGATGTCTAAGGCTGGTACTGCAGTACTGCCATATAGTACTATATTATTCACTAACTAGGATTAATGTTATTGTTTATATCCACTTTAAACAAACAAACAAACAAACCAAGCCAAACAAACAAACAAAAAAAGCAAACCGACACATTTCTAACAAGAAAAATGACCTTACAGTTTTATATCTTTCCAACAAGCTGGAACAAACTATAGAATATACTATTTTGACCATGAATGCTGATCTTTTCATCTGATTTACACAGAACCTTATGGATAACAAAAAAAGTTTCTGCTTATTGCAGGAGAGTGGGGAAATTAAAAAAAAAAAAAAACAAACACAAAACAAACAATGACTATCTGAACAGGCTGCCATAAATACAGCTTGCTTGGCATGTCTGTCCCCGAGATGAACTGATTTGTGGTCTGGATTCAAAAATGTTTTACTGTTCTTTGCTTCTCGGTGGATTCAACTATTTAGATCAGGCTAATTTTCAACTGAAGGAACTGAAGAGCTATTATTCTCCCCGAAGGTTATCTCATTTGTTTAAAAACTGGTGGCAAGCCACTGACTGATGTATTTGTTTCAAAGACAGCAGCCATGGGGGAGAAGAGTTATATCTGGAAAACTCCCACGTGCAAACTCCCAAGGTCCTTTCCTGAAATAACAAATGGTTTCATGAGTAGTAAAATGGACCTTACTGTGGTTCCCAGCAGCTCTCTCCTCAGCTGTAGCAGAGGATGAGCTCATCAGGTTATACTCCATGGAATTTAAGAGGGTGCATTTCTTGTCATAAAACAAGTCAGAGTATGGTATATTTTCAACCTTTACTACTGTCTCAAAGTTGGCTGGCCAGCCACTTCTGCAAGGGGAGGAAAGACAGAAGCAAACTTATACATAAGGCAATGCTTTAGGAAATGAGGCTGAAATTCCAGAAACCTTAGAAAAGTGGAATTAATTATTCCATATTGTTGGTTAGGTCCTTAGACAAAGTCATTCTCTGAATTCTTCTTTCTAAAGGAATTGACACTTACAGACTCTCCTTGCTGAATATATTGTAGAACAGATGTCAGATTAGCTATTAGCAAGTAGAAATTGCCTTTTAAAAATATTATTATTTTAGTGAAGGAATTCATTGTCTGTTCAGTGATGATGATACAAGCAAACTTCTTTCTGTAGTAGGCATGTCATAACTAGGAGTAGCTTTAAAAGATATATGTTGATACATTGCTATATCTTTCAAGGAAATACAGGCATCCAGAGAAAATGCAGGATTAAATTTTTGTTTCTGAATCTTGCTCATGCAGCATGGCCGCACTGGAAAGGGGAAACACTGGATGTGTTGGATACCCGTGGTGGGGGCAGCGTTGAGACAAACACAGTTTTCTGAATATTGAAGTGTACTTCCCCGTTGCCAGTCTGACACCCAGCTGCCCTCCATACAGGGGAAGGGATACAAGCACTTTGGAAAATGCAACTGCCTTGAGCACTTAAATGAGAGCTCCTCTGACTTGGACAGCTGGACTATCATGTATGCCATTATGTTTAAAACTAGTGGTTGAGAAAGAATTAAGAGCGGGGAAAAAAGTGAGATTAGTTCAGATAAATAAAATATAGAGCAAGCTGTTTTCCAGTCAGTTCAGACTCTCTGCAGGGAATTGCCTCACTGAAAAGGATGTCTTCCAGATTCATTCATTCTCATCTTCCTTATGAGATAGTTTTCCTCGCGCAGTGCAAGGATATCTTTGTGGTTCCTGCCATTGAGAATATCTTCCTTCTGTGTATGGCCTAAATGGCCTTTTTGCCTTGTGACTTAACACCTGCTTTTATTCATTGTGAAATGATTTTATATGCTTTTTAGTAAATGTGACAGGTAGTGTATTGTGAACTGTCATCTTTTATTTACTCCCATAAAGCATTATGGAATATAGTTAGTATGTGGCATTCAGGGCACTGTGTAGTACTTCATTGCTTTGCATTGCATTGCAACATGGGACAGTTCGGTACCTTGAAAGACACAGTCTTTTCCTTTGCTTGTATCTTTTTTTAAGTGTTTTTTATCCTGACTTTCCCCTTGCCTAGTATGATTCCCATGAGTTCCCCCAGTGTATCTGATGAGGACAGTAACTTGTCTGCTTGTAAAGGTCTTATTTTAATCTCATATCTTTATTGATACAAGAAGTACCGGAGTTGCTCACATCTCAAGCTGTTTCCCAGATGCTTGATGATTCATGAGGGGCCAACCTCATGAGAGCGAGTTTGTGTTGACTGTGTTCCTGTCTCTTCTAAGCCAGTTAACTCTGTGAAATCCCACTGAAAATCCCCTTAGAAAATTCTAGCTTGTTTGGTTCCAGTGCTGGCCACACAACTCCAGGTCATAATTTAGCACATGGTGAGGGAGGTGGGAGGGAATCAGGCTGTTTCAGAGCTCCTGAAGAGCCTGCTTCAATGCCTAGTGAAGGCTCTGAGTAGCTTTAGATTTCATGTCATGTAGTCTATAGAAACAGTACCTATGGCTTTTCTCATCAAACATACTTTCTTCCTTTGTGGAAAAGGCATCTTCTCAGAGTGCAATATTTGGATATCTCTTACTTTACTATAGTGAGAATTTTCTCCCCATGCTTTTCTCCAGGTGTTCCTCTATAATGACCTTATAATTCCTGCATTTGCCATGATAGAAATAATAAGTCACTGTGCTTTGATTTTTAGGCTTTATAACATGAGCAGCTCTATTGCTCCATGTACCTGTTCAATTCAGATAACTGCAGAGCTGCACCAGCCATGACATTTCAGTGCTGGTCCTGGTCAGCTGTGATTGACTTGCTGGCAGATTACCGCAGTCTGTGGGATTCAGAGTTAAATTAAAAACCATGACAAGATCCTATCTTCTTGGTGTAGAAGAGCGCAGGTAGTGTGCATTCTCAGCTGGTGTGCTGAGCTAAGTGCACAGATGTTTTGTTTGGCAGTGTGTGTATGATCACATTTAAGAGATAATGTCCCCAGAAGTCTAATCTCAGCAGCTGATGACACCAGGGTAAAGCCTGTGCTACGACTGTCTGGGAAAAGGAAACCTTTCCCTCAGAAGCATGAATCACATTGAACCATACAGTGAAATGCATGATGATAAAGGGAAAATGGCAAAAGTTTACTGTCCAAGAAAGAAGAGTAAAGAACTCTCGGGCATAGGATGAGTTCTGCCATGTTTTGCTGTAGTAACTTTAGTTCTGACTAGGGAATGGTTGCTTCACTAAGAAGTGCGGAATTTGTTATCATCAAAATTGTTTTAATTGTATCCCTTTTCTTGGACATTTTGGACATAGCCTTGTGAAATATCTTCTCCTCTCAGTGGACTGGGTGTTTTTAGAGTCCAAAGGTCCTCAGCATTTTAGTAGGAACTCGGTAGTGTTGGCTGAACATTTTGTTTCATTCCAAAATAGGGGGGAGGAAAAAACCCCACAGATGTCTTTTTTCCCTTTTTTTTTTAATGAAAAACAGACTCCAGCATAGATATTCCTGATGAAAACTGCAACAAAATTAATAAGTGGGTGGTCTTTATTTTCACCAAATTGTCACTTTTCCACTGCAAATTCTTTGGTCAAAATAGGACAAAAGAAAACTGGCTAGTTCTGGACTTTGTGAGCTAGAGCTGTATTTGCTTGGAAAGGGTGGCCCAAGAGTGTGAAAGCATCTTAGAAAGATGTCACAGTTAGGTGTTTGGAAATAGTTTTACAGGAAACACAGACTTTTATCTTTTAAGTTTCAGGTTGTTTAGAAGCTAGAATTATTGCTCTGTCAGCAGAGTACAATGAACTGTTGACAAATAACGATGCTTTGCTTACAACTGCATGTAGGGAGGTATATATAGCTAGGAACCAGCAAAAAGCAATGGTGAAAAATAGGTGTATTTACCATGAAGTTTGTACTGTTTCTCTGGGTTCCTGTTTTCAATGAGCATTTTTTGAAACAAATCTATTTATTTTATATTAAGAGCTTAGAAAACTTCAGTCAAACGTTAGATTTTATTTTAAGAGTGAAAACTTAGATTACTATGTGCGACATTTGGCTGCGGCTGGTTGCTTACTTTGGTTTTGTATTTCCAACATTCTCAGAGTGATTTGGTGGGAGATAATTTTCCCCCATTTGCTCTTCCTCTAGCCAAATTCAGGACAAGGCACCAGTTTTCTATTTCTTTTCCTTGCAGTGGAACTGGAGGTTGAACTGGCATTCAGCAGAGGACTGGAGTGATGTTCCGTTTGAGATAAAAACATGAGAGTTTAGGTGTTCACATGATACAAGTGTCCAAATTCATGGAGTGGGGAGAAAACTGGTCAATGAAGTTGGTGACTGACCCGTCTGTGTGTAGGTAGTTCCTTCTGTTTATGTTGAGAAGGGGCTCATCTTGCCCACATGAGGTGGCTCTGCGAGACACTATGGCTTCCACTGGACCTTTGCTGCGGGCTGGTGGATGTGCTGCTGGACCTTCTTATCCTCATGAAGGCCATGCAGAAAATCATTCTATGTCTCAAAGGGTGTTAAGCATCAATCTGTGAGTGACTGAACTGAGTCCTAGATTCCTACACATCACATGGGGAAGGAATACAGATAGCTGTCTCACAGGTGGAGACTTGGAGCTGAGTGTCTTGGCTCCCTGGAAAAGTGGTCACAGCACCAAGCCTGACAGACTTCAATAAGCATTTAGAAAATATTCTCAGGCACACGGTGTGACTCTTTGGGTTGGTCCTGTGCAGAACTAAGGATTTGACTTGATGATCCTTGTGGGTCTCTTCCAACTCACCATATTCTGTGATTCTGTGACTGGGAACTGTAACCTGCCATGATCTGCATATTGCCTTGGAGCCTTCTGATCCTTGAATTTTCCTCACACTGAAGTTGTCAATACACATAAAAGTGGTTGTTTGCAGTTCTTTGATGCTGGGAGCCAAATTCCAGTATCAGAAACAGTTGGACAATGCAAGTGCATGGTGCAACTGAGAAACCATTTTGACTTCTGGAGGGCTGGGTCTTGCCACAGTTCCTGTTACCCTTGGAGCCAGGGATTTACAGCAGCAGAGGTTTTACCTCAGTATAAGTAAACTTTAGGAACAATTGAGTATTTGCTCAAGCAGAAGTTGTGGAATTCTAATTAAGTAAGACCTAGCTATTTGTCTTGAAATTACTCAGTAAGATGATTGTTGGGACAGAATCTGACTTCAATTACATTGGTATAAGCATGGAGTAGCTGTTTGTGTTAGTCATCCATTGGCAGCAAATTATTCACACCATATAAATAAAATAAAAATGTGACATTTTTCTGTGAGGAATTACTTAAGCACAGTAAACATACTTAAATTCACTCATACACACTTTCCTGCAGCCCTTTATTGCTGATTTTGTTCAGAGGGCATTGCTCCCCAGAGCACCACATCTGGGAAGCAGCATTGTTTACCTTTTTTTTACTTCAGTCTGTCTTACTTCATTGTTCTCAAGCTTGCAGGTTTTATTAAAATTTAATTCTGTTTTAAAATCAAAGTGGTGAGAATGAAATTATATAATCGATATAAATGTAAAAGTAATGATATACTTCTCATAAAATAAAGAGACTGTATACTTGAGTTCTGTTGTTCTTACTGTTTATAAGGGATTTAATTAAGAGAAAATACACTGTACTTCCTATCTAATAAGACTGTTCCTAGACCCAACTTTTTAGAGACTTTAAATGCAAATAATTCATGCTGTATTATAAACTGTTGTGTTTTTTGCCTTCCTGTAACTGGAACAACATACTAATTTCTACAAGTTGTGACTACTAACAGAGAGCAATCACCTCACAGACTTGTACCGAAAAGAAGAGACCATCAGCGTGGCAGGGAATGGCTGCATCCACAGTCCTCGCTTCCCCAGCAGCTATCCCAGGAACCTCCTGCTGACATGGCGGCTCCACTCCCCAGAGAGCACCAGGATCCAACTGGCTTTTGATAATCAGTTTGGACTGGAGGAACCTGAAAATGATATCTGCAGGTGAGTGGCAAGTGGAAGTTTGCAAAAGGCTCCTTAATACCACCTTCAAACTCACTGGCATGAGACTGCAAACCAAAAGCTGGGCATCTCTGGCCAGGTCTAGGATCTCTTTGCATGGAGGACAGACCTCCAAGGGTCCCTTCCGACTTAAATTGATCTTTGGCTTTATAAATAAACTGATCTTTCTTGGGCCTGAAGCAGTTTTGGCAGGTTTTAGTCCTTCTATAATATTTTAAGCACAAGGTACTTGTATGCTCAAATCTAGCTAGCTAACAACACAGATACTACTTTAATAGGATTTTGTCCCGTCACCTCTGTCATGTTTCAGCCAGGAAAAAACCATTTTTTTTCAGTAGGTGGAAGGCTCTGTGTGGTGTCAGTGAGTAGCTAAGTGTTTATATTGGGATGTGAGAGACAGATAAAAATGCATTGAAAAATATAATTATGTTCTTCAAATTGCTTGCTTGTCTTTATTGCTATTCTTCACTGGTACAATTTAGAGTAAAACCTTTAAATACAGTCCACAAACATCAGTGTACTGATGCATACTGATATATCTGTATATCTATTAGAATATACCCTACTATATCCCAGTTGCTTTGGTTCCCCTTATAAGCAAATGTGACGTTATGCTCAGTTGATCTGGCTGATTAACCTAGGTGGATAAACTGTTATGCATTAGTAGAGTACAGAGGTGAATCTTGCAAATATTCACTAAAACAGTAGAAATCCATGGAGTTTTTGGGGTTTTTTTGGCTATCTGTTCTATGGGAGAGAGCAGGCTCAGGATTCCTGTGCGCTCTGAAAGGCAGAGTGCCTTAATGCTACTTACATAAAATTCTCAAGTCTCAGTTTCCAACTCTGCCTGATCATGTTGTTACTTACGCCTTATCTATGCAGAGAGCTGGGTTGTTAGAGTTTCTGCACACCCAGCCTCTTCTTATCTTATCTCCTTTGTCAATTAATTTGTGTTCATAGGGTTTGGCAGCTGTGCAGGGATTTCACAGGGTGGAATTTTTTTCCTTTTTTTTCCTTTATTAAATTTTCTGCGTTGCCAATAAAGAGAACCATTCCTGCAGGTTTGTTTTCCATCTAGTAATAAAAGAACACAGCCTAAAACTGGCTTTCCTTCCCTGCTCCTTGGCAGGTCTGCTCTGCTCTGCTCTGGTGCTGTTGGTCCAAGATCAGCAGCAGAGTCAGTAACAACAGTTACCTCCCAGTACCCCAAATGCTTTCCCAGATTCGAGCCTCATGCACACAGAAGCAGCCTGTTAATATTTACATAGTGGATAAACTGTGGCTGACCTTAAAGCATTGGAACTTTGAAATAGAGGCTAATTTACTATGGAAAGAAAAAGATGAAGTATTCTCTGTCAAAAGCCATTAAAGGTGGTGGCACAGTGAGGGAAAATCAAGCTGTTACTAGCATTATGGGTTTGGAGACCGTCTTGGAAGACAGTCTTCCTGCTTTTTCCAGAGCAGCTAATTTAGGATGCAGAGAAAAGCAAAGACCTTCCATCATTCAGAGTGTCTATAGAAGCTGGAGAAATATCATATCCTTCTCTGCAATAAAGCTTTCCCTAGTTTCTGGAAGACCTTTATTTGGGTAGTATTGCTTCCAGAGTGAGGAATTTCTTGGACAGACAGCCTTTAAGCCTGTCAAGTACTGTGTGCAGTTATATTTTTTGCTAATGCTCAATATATTTTTCAAAACCAAATCCTTTCTGCAGCTTCAGTCCCTGAAAATCCCTGCAGTGCTGCTTTAGAGAGACATCCAGGCATGTTTTAATTGAAATGAATGCTGAGAGCTGAGCATATGCTTGAAGGCTGTGCATACTGGACAAGTAATTCACAACCTTTGCATATTATCTTGCTTTTGTGTTTGCTTTTGACCTTATGGTTTTTGTCTTCAGAAACTTCCTAGTGTTTTCTTTCAATTTTTTATTAATGCTAATTATTGTAATTTGTATACTATTAAGACTGAACTGATTGAAATTCAGGCTACAGATTGAAAAGCTATATTTTAGCAGAACTATATTTCTCCAGAGCTTCTGAAGAAGGAGGGGAAATATTTCATGTTTTACAGAATTTTCTAGAAGTGCTGTTAGCATTTCCACAGGCACTTGATAAGAGATGATTCTGAAAAGCAATTAAATTACCCTGCTTCTTAGACTCTGGATACACAGAAACAACTGAGAATACACCTACTGCCCTGATCATTGCAGCAAAGCCTCTGCAGTGAAAGCAGAAAAAATCCCTGCAAGTCCATGACTTTCCCCGTTTTTGCTCTAAAAGTGGGGAGGATGGTCAGGACAGCTTTCGCCAAAGCTTACAAGGTTATGTGGTGCTGAAATCTGCAACCCCTTGTGTTACAATAGGCATTCACAGCTGTCGACATGCCTGGGGGTTGGTGGTGGATACTTGAGTGGGTAATGTGGAGCTCTGCCGGTACCACGTCCATCATCACGAGGGAGTGGGAGCCGAGGATGGTGGAGAGAGATTGAGACAAGTTCTGATTGATTCAGTTCTGCCTGAATTTTGGTGTGTTACAAAAGAAGAGTTTGGGCAGATTGAAATGATTTGATCGTGGTGAATCTGATATTTTTGTTCTGTGCAGTTTGGGGTTGGTGAATATAAAAGCAGCAGTGCTGATATTCTCAAACCACATAGTACTTGTGGGTTTTTTTCTCATGGGCTCTCAGCAGAAAAAGAAAAGCAGGTCTATTATTTACAGAGCTTTTCAGCTCCCACAACTGGGCAGGGAGGAGGATGCTTGGCCCACAGACACAAGGGTGGGGAGCAGCGCATTGCTACCAAGAACAGTCTTAAATTCCCTCTTTGTCGTGAGCAAACACTTCGATAATGGAAAGCTTTTCTGGTAAAAATCTCCAAAGTTTTAAGGCTCAACTGTACCATGAGCATGGCGCTCAACCTGTCCCTCTTGTCATCAGCTCCCTCAGCAGCTGCAATGTGTGGGGCCTATTCCTGGTTTGACTGGTATTGAGAGACCATTTTTGTCATAGATGCAGTAAGATCAGAACTTTATTCTCTGCCTTCTTTATTCTCCAGCCTAATTAATGAACCCAGTAAATTACCCAGCAAATGAATATGCATGCTGGGGCAGCAAGCGCTGCTACTGTGTCCCCTCATCCCTGAGGTTTAGTGTCTGCTACTCCTGACAAGAGCCCTCTTTGGGTTCATAGTACCACTCCTGTGGCATAGGTGCCTGGCTGAGTTGCACAGGACAAGGCATGCTGTTGCATTTGCCCTGATGACAGCATCCATGTGAACAGCAGAGTTCCCACCACAGCATGCAGAGTGCCAGTATGCTTTTCTGCTTGAATGCTTGACATAAGTCTTTCCAAACCATCTACAGGAGCACTGTGCCATCTACAAGGAAAGTCCTAAAAAGCACCTTCATCAGCGTGCACTGCCTTGTATCCCTCCAGCATCTCCCTTTGCTCCTGACGCAGTGGCTGTTCAGCTCCAACTCTCTGACTGACAGAGCAGGCGGGATTCTGTGGCTGCTGCTGCAGGGAATTGGGTGACCACCAGAAAGTGCACAAGTGCTTGCAGCTGCTCAGCTTGGGCAGCCTGCCTTAAATAATATTTTATCAGGTTTCTAAATTATTTATCCACCACACGAAGCACAATGTGTATGCTCACTGTGTACTAAGCACATGCAAGTGCCTCTCATTGCTATTTTAACGTGCTAGAAAATACTGTCTGTCATGTTCCAGAAGCCCAGAAATCACTCATATGAGTACTCAAGCAGTAACTTTCATCATAGTGCATTTTGTGCTACATGAGAATGTCCACCATTTATAATATTTAGTCTGATGCTTTGGAGTGGAGAATAGGGGACAGTTGTCTCTGTGTCTCCAGTTGCGTGCCTTCCAGTTAATTTGCAACCACCCTGTGTAACCAGAGTTAGCAAAAACTAATTCTTCATACTGCTTTTCAGGTATGACTTTGTGGAAGTAGAAGATGTATCAGAGACCAGCACAGTTATACGAGGACGGTGGTGTGGACACAAGGAAGTACCTCCAAGAATAACATCAAGAACAAATCACATAAAGATAACCTTCAAATCTGATGACTACTTTGTGGCTAAACCTGGATTCAAGATATGTTACTCCCTTGTGGTAAGTTACCTAGGCATGACAGGGGTGAGAGACAGATTGCAGTGTAAAAGAGAATCAGTGTTCAAAGACTGGATAGTGTGGTTAACTGTATGGGATCAAAACACTAAATGACTCAAAGTATTTTCATTCCAGCAACTACATTAATACAGATCAAAGTATTTTTGACATCCTGTCATTAAATATAGAATAAAGTCAAGTTTGGTTCAAGATTTACTCTAATAACATGTTTCAGAAGTACTAACATGTTCTACACTGAGGCTGCACTGCCAGTGCCTTGAGAGATGCTATGGAAATAGCAAAGAAATGGCTGCTCTATGAACTCTTTTTTCATGTTCATTTGAGGTCAAATAAAAATACATTAAGGAGTTATGGCTGCGATTCTCAGTTAAATGAAGAGTAGTTTATTCTGCATGCAATAAAAGTCTACATGCAAGACAATGTGCAAAAGCTCAGGCTGTATTTTTAACTAGATACAAGCATAGCTCTTTGTATATGCAGAAGCATTAGCAGTGTATCATATACTGTTTCAATGAGATGAAAACACCCTCATTTTTTTTTTTTCCTTTATTTTGGTTTTGGTTTTAGGGAGCAGGAATGCTCATTACTCTAAGTAGATTTTGATACAAATATGTATTCCTTTGTATTGTCCTGATTAATATTATAATGCTTTTGGTGCAGTGTAGCTCGAAAGAGGCAGATTTTGCAAACACTCAGGAAATGGTAAGCATTAATTTATTATACTATCATCATTATATCTTCATATCCATCACACTCCTTATTCTCTTTTTTTTCAATCCTCTGTCATTTAACAAGAATAAGAAAGCCTGGAATAGCAACAGTGTTAATGCTGTAACAGTGAAGATCCATCGTTTGAGTCGTTTAACTTCAACCTCTTGGCTTTGTATGCATATATGCCTAAGAATGATAAAAAGAGTCCATAAATAGCACATTCTCAAGACAGAGTAAAACTATAAAGATTGTGCTCCTTCGCATTAGAATTGTTAGGCTTCTAGTGGAGTAAGGCATTACACTGTAAGTAAGTCCTGAGCTCTAATTTACTCTAATTTGAAGGTAATCTACTAAAACTCAAATGCAGACAGACCAGTCTATGAAAGACCACTGGGCATAATAATGAGACAGTGAAGCAGCAGCCTCTCTATCCTGCTTGCATTTCAGCACAGCCACAGAAACTGCTGCATTTAGCAAGTTTAATTCCAAACCATGTACAGATAGTCTGATAGTATTAGTCCTTCCAAAACTGAGTGTTACCATTCATAAGACATGGGACTCTGCATTAGAAAGCTCAGAAAAGGCTACTCTATTTAACTAATTTCAAAACTATGAGCAAACAGAATTTTGCAGTCTAGCAGATCTATTTACAAGAATAATCTCAAGTGCACTCTCTGACTGAAATACTGTTTTATTTCTGAGGATAACACTGTACAGGTGATTAGTGTTATTTGCAAGATGGGAGATGGTATGTACTTACCTGGTCTGCAGAATCCAAACAGTCCAACCTAAAACTGTAGAATTAATATTCAGCGGAGTCAGCCCTTATTCAGTAGTCCCCACAGATACTTAGAGCTCAGTTCATAGATGCGCTGAGCACTGCTGACCCCTGAAGGTTGAACTCACTGTGTGTTTCTA
The DNA here is from genome assembly GCA_035221455.1 of Xenops minutus. NCBI lineage: Eukaryota > Metazoa > Chordata > Aves > Passeriformes > Furnariidae > Xenops > Xenops minutus. The sequence goes on along the minus strand of JAWWEE010000001.1, from coordinate 41,383,488 downwards.
GTCGGTAAACCAGGGAGCATTAATGAAGCATGCAAAAACATATGGTATTTTGTATGAGATGAAACGAAGGACCTTTACATTGCTTTTTTCCTTTCCTTTGTAACTTTCTCCAAGACAGGACTGCTTCTGGGGGATTTCTTGGAAAAATGATGCTCAAGATACGTGCAAATCTTTTACTCACTCATATTTTCTGATGTTTGGAGTTTGGATCTGCATGGCAGTTGTTTATTTGTATACAAGACTCTGATAATTTTCCAGAGAAAATTACAGTAAATGATTTGGAGTTTATTGATCAGCTGCATATCCTGTGCATGGTGCCAGAATGACGGGGTGCATTTCTCCCTGTTACTCTTACAGCCAAGCAACCTTGCAGTTTGGCTCACTGGCTTCTCATTTATAAATCTTCAAAGAAGTCAGTTAAGTTCACTACATTTGATGCAGATCAAGTTTTTACTTAGTTCAGCACTCTGCATGAGGCATAAATGAGGCAGCACAGACTTTAGCAGAAACATCGTTCATTGTGTATTCACTTCACATTTCAGTACCATTTAGAGAAACAAAAGGGGATTATTTTTCTAATGAAGACATAAATTAGACTTCTATCACATTTGCCCAAGGTATGGAAAGTAAGCAACCCATGAAAAGGCTGGGTCACTCAGGACAGTGGGATTAGAACTAAGAGTGACTCTGGAAAATGAGCCAAAAAATAAAAGTATGATCCTTAACAGTATAAGAGTGAAAACTGTATTGATGTGTGTAATTAACTGTCCCAATATAAGATAGGGAACAAGCAGCAGGAAAGCAAATTTGTGAAATAAAGTCTGACCATCTAAACACAGCATTTAGCAACTTTCACCTGCCAAGGCTGGCTCTCTCCACCTTCTTTCTCCTCTTCTTCCCTCATCCTCTGTCTCTGGGCACTTCTGTCTCTGGGCACCTCTGCCTCTGCCCTCCACTCTGTGGGTCTGAGGGACTAGGAAGGCTGGAGGGGGGAGCAGTGATGGTGGTTTTGGAGGCAAGGGGCGGTGGTTTTGGAGGCAAGGGACAGGTCCAACATGCTGCTGCATGCTGCCTATCCCTGATTTGCTGTTTTCTTATAAAGTTCTAGTACTCCCTTTAAGCTTCACAGAGCTAGAGTAAAAATGGTCTGGAGCAAGCCTTGGACAGCTATGAGGCGTGAGCCTCACTTGACTGCAAATTTGTTTGAAATTCCTCCCTGCTATTATCACTTAAAGCCCTTATTTCTTGGTATTTTTTTCATGCTTTTCTTGATTGAGCTGCCTTAGAAACATAATTTGTAGTAAAGAAGGCACTAAGGTGTTCCAGTATTTTTTTCTCACTTCTTACACAATGCCTTATACTAAGGACATAGTCATTCACAACAGTGTAAAAATACATGAAACGGAGGAAGATAAATAATCATTTTATATAATCACCTATTTCCTTCTGAAGTGAAGTTCTTCCATTGTCATAATTCTAGAAGGGAATGTTAACAAGCTTGGATCCCATGTTTTACAACCTCATTAGCATGAACATTTACTGAAATAGTCTAGGAACTCATTCAGGACCATGTTCCAACAATAAAGGTGAATGTTTGGAATTAAAATTCCCAACCCTGCATCTAATGTCATTTTAATGAGACAGCTAGAAAATCTTGGATTCCATTTGTTATTTACAAACGTTATTGTAATATATTGTTAAAGGGACATACTTTTTATACATTTATAACAGTAAATTGCTATTGCCTTACTAATTGTTTGGTTGATTCTAAATGAACTCCATATTTTGGAACTTCAACTAAAATCATTACTGGAAACAAGGGCTACAAAAAAGGAACATCTGTATATGTATTTGCATAAAAATACATTTATATAAAGATGTAAGGCTAAAAATATATATATTTACATATACATTTTTTACATATATATATATACATATATGTGCTTTTACCTTTCTTTATAATACAAATCATGACTAGGAAGCATCATGTGGCATATTAAGAGCAATCTTATTTGCAAACTTATTTTGGAATTGTAAACCAACAGTGGTGGACATGTGGTACTAAGCAGGAGAACATAAGTGCAGTTTGTCCCAGGATAAACTTATGTATCAAAATATGTATCAATGTGTTAAATCATAAGTAATTTTGTTTTGTTTAAAATTACATTTTTTTGAATGAAGGAGCTAAAAAGAAATTAGTGGAATGGAGAAGGGGGAAATTTTGAGTTTTGATGTGGAATTGTACAGGAAAATAAATTTCTGCTGAACACCCAGGCTATAGGTCACCACTCCTATGATTCAAAAAAAAGAGCATTGGTCACAAAGTGGGGTAAGCGATCACAGTTAGCCTAATAAATTTAAGTACTTACCAAAGAATATTGACCAGTCAAAGTTAGCTCAAATTCTAAACTTAAGATTTTTGATACTTGCCTGTTAAGCTCACAATAAAACAAAACTGGAAGAACAAGCAAAAAATGGAAATGGACAAAATAGGAACCTGATCCTAATACTTGTACTCACTGACATCACACTGAATTAAGTCTCTCTGTATTTTGCCAGATTAGTTTGCACAAGTAGTGCAGCAGCAGATTTCAGGGGTTTTTTTTGTAAATAAGTTGATAAATAAACAGCCTTGTAAGAGTTAACACGATCATGAAAAGATTAAGCCACCAGTGTCAATACAGATTCATAAAGATCATCAGAAATATTTAATTCTAAGCTGAATCCAGTCTGGAGTCTGCTGTGCTTCTGTTTTAGCCTGTCACTTCTTTCACAGAATGGATAGATAATTCATTCCTGTATCCAAGACAATATTCTGCCTGAAAACCTGTATAATGTATCTCATGTGACAACAGGAGTGATAATGGTGCATGAATACCTTCCCTGCTATTAGATAATCCACAGAAGGAATCCCAGTAAATTTTTGGGGACACAAAAGGAAAGGAATGGGGTGGAGGGGAATGTCTTGGTTAATAAAATTGTTGAACATGAAATAGATCTCATGATGTAGAAGCAAGAACTCACACATGGACATTTTGTCAGTTCTTCTGCTACTTTCTCTGATTTCAGTTTTGATTGCCTGACTATGCTAGACAGCAAAGATTTTTTGTAAATACAACCCATGTGCAAAACTCATAACAACCTATATGATGAAACTGCTATTTTCTTAAGTTTTGGCAGAAACTATTTTCTCAAGGCATATCATCCTCATAAAATTATCAGCCAGAGGCTCATCTTTCAGGAAAGAAATAATTAAATCCTAGTTTCTAATTAGATAAAACTTGCTCAAAATCTTTAACATTCCTTCCCCAACTTTACATAAGCAGAGAATTTAAGAGATTATCTATGTGCAATTTTTTATTTTTTTTTTTTTACTTTGAAAGGTGTTACAATTTTTTAAAAGCAACATAAAATGACAGCGTGTTGAAAAGATAGATTATGTCTCAGTGCATCTTGAGACATGGAACATCTCAGAGTAATTTATATGGGGAGGAGGAACGCTTTCCATTTAGTGAAGGTTCCTGAGAATATAGTAATCCTCAGTCTGCTGCTTAATTCACAGGCCCTGGCCTGTACTTCAGCAATATTTGAGGGAGAAAGGAAGGTGCTGTGGTAGACAAAGTAATGTGGTAGGCAGGGACATTCTGCTTCTCCCAGCAATCAGAGCAGAACAAAAGATAGTGAAGGGTGCAAAAAAAAGTAAAAGTGGGAAAAAAGTAAAAGTGGGAGTCAGATAGCTTGGCAATAATGAAAGGGTGTTCTTGTGTTGAGAAGGCACATCTGGAAAATCACTTTCACAGACAACTATTGCTGCTCCAGGGGCAGCCAAAATTCCTAATTAAAAGATTAATTCCACCATTTGCATCTAACCAAGAGGTTTTTCCCCCCTTCAGCATCCTGTCACACCTTCCAAAAGGTGTGAACCTTTACTGCCAACTCCCAAGTCTTGCCTACCCCGTTTTTCCTCCAGGGTAGAAAACCTTGCAGGTTTTCAAATCTGAGACCCACTAGCTGAGCATAGCAAATGAGTCACAGGAAACCTGGGGGCTGCAACCAGAGCAGCCAAAAATTACCTGACCCAGCACTTCACAGTCAGTTGTCCCAGACTGCATCTTTCCCCAGTGTTCCCTAAACCATGGTCTAATGTAGTTCTTCTCTTGGCAGGTCTCTTCTGAAGGTCTGATGCCCCTTCCATGTTTACTCTTGTCTCAGACATAAAGATTGGTTACAGTTCTTCTTCTATGTGACTGAATTTTAAACTTAATTAGGAGTCTCCATGTCTTGTGTCCTAATTTTTAAAGCCATTCAAAAGTCAGAAGTGACACTAATAAGAGTGTGGTGAAATTAAGTAGTTTTCAGGGAGAAGAGGAATCACCTACCAGCTTGTCATCAGAGGATGCTATGAGTACTGGAAGGAAGGACTGATACAGGATCATCCAGAAATGGCAATGAAACCTTGGCAGCAACAAAAGGGGAGAGTTCAGAAATAAAGGTTTTTGTGGATAAGGTGTTATGACTGCCCCAGAAGGGGAGGGTAACCCAGGTTCTTGTTAATAAATCCCTTGAGGTGGATTAGAGTGAAATGACACTAAATAATCAATGTTTTTAAACATATATATGTAGAGTTTATTTTAGAACAATTTTATTTCAAAGTTAAACAGCAATGTTGCCATTTTGGGTGTTATCATCTATAGTAATAGGGCAATATTAAAGCATAAAAATAACACTTAAGAAAATATATAAGGGAGAAAAAGAAAGGATAAGGGTCTTAAGATATATATAGTCACTACCCACTGGATCCAACAATGAAACTTTGTCCTTGATGTCTTTTGATTGAAGCAATGGTCTTGCTCCATTGGAGGTGGGGAAGGCCCCCCAAACTCAAAGATCTCATGAGTTATACACTTCAACCTCAGGTGGGAATGCCTTGTACCTCCCCTGAGGCGGAAATTTTTACAATGGATGGTGTCACGGGACATGTTATGAGTCTCTAACACCTCCTGAAACTTTACAGCTGCCTGTTATGTCAGCATCGATCATGGTCCATCATGGTCCGGCACTTGAGATGAACAGCCCAGGCCAGATGCAAAATGTCTTCGAGGTTCCCCAGAGGGATTTTTACAGCAGAGTTATCATGTAAGGGAGGACACTGGCATGATAAGAAGGATTATCCCACCTCACAGGACTTGCCTCTTATTAGCCTCTTCCCTTACCTGGAAATCGAGTTTGTATCTTCAAGTATGCGCACCCTTCTGCACCTGGGATAGTTGGACGATGGCACCCACTTACCTGATCTGAAGGTCCTTTCACAGTAGGCATATTCAGGGAGGGGTGGGCTTTGCTGAATGAGCAGTAGTCTCTTTTCATTTTGCTACTGTTGGACAAAACTCTTTTGGTGATCTTACAGTGTTTAAGCCATCAACTATTTCAGTCTCTGACATAAGGCAAACACACTCAGTAGAAAGGGCAAGTCCTCAGAGAGAGGGAAGGCAGCAGAAACACCAAAACACCATGGTCAGAGGAAGGTGAAGCCCCAAAGAAGCAAATATTCTTCAAAGCTGAAAGGAAAAAATACAGAATGGAAATACAGGGAGGGTGTGACTAAAAATATCAAACTTGTCAAGCATATAATGAAAGAAGTCTTCCCACTTTACCAGTATGGTTTCCATGTGTCACTTGTTCATTACAGTCACATGAAAGCAGTTTCAGTTTGACTCAATAAGGGTGAATGGCAATTAAGGACATATTTTTAACAAAAGAATGAAGGAAAGGAAGGATTTGTATAAAGCATAAGAGTTGTGGTGAAGTGGTTAGGAAAAAAAAGACACAAATGGGAGATTATAAACAGGCTGTGGACCTGAAATAAGAAAGACTGTGTCTAGGAGAGGAGGGAGGGTTAGTATGGATAAGGTAGAAAGAAGACAAAAGTAAGGCCTTTGACTAGATCACCCTCTTTTGGCCAAACCTGTGACTGTGAACTTGAGGAGTAATAGGGCTGGGTTTGAATATGTTTCAAAAGTGAAAAGAGTTGGCTGGGAACATGGGTGAGAAATTGAGTTAGGAAAATACAGGAAGATACCAGAAGCAGTAATACCCAGTGAGCACACAGAAGCTCCCGGAAGCTGTCAGACTTCAACTGATAAAACAATGGTTTTAATCAGAAAGGAAAATAGACCTTAATACCTGTGTTTTCTCAGCTGCAAGCATGTGTGCCTGGCAGTTTTCTTGTTTGAACAGCATGAGGGAGAATTGGTCATTTGCTGTCCTCCATCCCTGATTTGTTGACAGCTCCGTTAAAAAGGGTGGCTCCTTTGCAGGATGTTGTCATCGATCTGCCTTAACATAAATGCAGTTCTGTTAAAGTCCAATTCCTGCTGAAAACCCTACATCTTTAACCCAGGCTTGTGTTATACACTGTATGAGAATTCATCAAACTCGTGGTGGTGACCAAAGATGAGAAAATGTAGTACTTTGCGTCTTCAAGGCATTGTACAAACACAAGTGTGTTATTTTGAAATCCAATATCCTGTTGCAAATAGTTGATTCTAACAAGCGTTAGAGGCATTGTTCATTTAGGACAGCTTTAGATTTTGAAGGACTGCATTTCCTGAAGACAATAATTACCTGTTTAAAGAATTCCTGGGGAAATCAGTGATCCACAGGAAACTTCTACTTTCCTAAGTTAAGTTAGAAGTACAAAAGCCATCGACAGAAAAAGATCATCATGTGCAGTACAAGAGGGTCACCCATGTTAGACAAAAATAGCCACAGACTCAAAAGCCTCATTCAGTATCAACCGGATTTCTTGCAAAATACAGGGGAAGCAAATTGGAAGATGCAAATTCCAAGAAGCACACAATCATACTAGCAATGAGATCAAGCAACTACATAGCCTGTAAGAATAGCAGATAAGAGCCACAGGAATGTTGAAGTTGTTAGGAAGTGTGTAAACCTGGTAGAACAGTGACTTCAGTATTTTAATTAAATGAATGAAGAGAATCACAGTATCATATCAACTGGCCATGATCTTGCCACTGAACTTGACTAAGTGAGGACATGTATGAAGATTCACAGTGAGCTGTTGGTCCCTTTGGCTTTCATATCCATACTGCTTCCTAGTTCATGATCCAGTTTTAGTCCTAATATATTTGGATACATAAAAAAATTCTATATGAAAGCTAATATTTTCTCTGTTCTTCAAATGTCAGTTACAGTCAAGCGATCCCTGTTTAATAAAAATACAGAGTACACTACAGATAGACTTCCAGAGAGCCAGAGTTCATTAATTTGGTTGTGGCAAAATTGTGCTATTGAACAAGTAGGAAATTAAACGAATCCCCAAACTTGTTGGGAACATCTTAAGTAATCTTTGGAATTAGGGAAACAAAACAGTGATTCCTAACAGTCTGATAGTCTTTTGAATGAATGGTGGCTAGAAAATGGATGAAGGAAATTCAAGATATTTTGTATTAAAACTACTCTATGCAAATCAATCAGTTTTAAAACAGTCATTATTTCTGGCTTTTTTTAGAGTTTGCCAGTCTTAAAATCTGTAATGCTGTTTACTATGTGTGTTGGACAGCTTTCTCATGGTCCCCATAAACCAATACTTTTAATTAACATTACATATATGTAGGTAGCAGAAACTTAGGATGGATCCAGCACTGAAAATCATAATGCATTAAACGAAAGGGTACCTTTTCTGTGCCATAATGAGCATAACCTGGGAGAGGGCAAAGGCAACCCTGACTTTGCTTCCCATGTCTGTGCCAACAAAAAGAAAATATAAATAGCTCAGACTTGGTGTTTTGACACTGTACAAGAAACAGATCAATCACAGCCTTAAGACAGCTCCTGTTAGAAGACATACAAAAACTTCATATCTAATTTGTCTGCTTAGAGTTGACCATTAGGAGGGCACCAGAAGGAGAGATGGGAAATACAGTAGTGAACTGAACATGCCATAAACACCCCATCAGTGCTGCTGTTAGAAGAGTTATTCTCTCTTGCACCTACACTAAAGAAGAGAGTTAAATCAAAGCATTTTCACCTAAGTTAACCCTAAACAACACATCAGTGTACGAACAGGACGTGAGTTTACACTGTCAAACCTTTTTAACACCACTCATTAACCTGTCCATCACATTAGCTGTTTGAAAAGTGTGACTATTTTAGATTTTTGACTTGAGTATGTAGTGCTGTCTCTGTAAATCCATATTCTGTCCTTTAATTTCTACTTCAGCAACAGCTGAAGAATGTTATCGTGTAAAATTATTATAAAAGATGAAGCACTTACCTTTATTTTGGTTGATAACTGTGGGGGATGTTTTCCAGAAATCTAGTTAAAATGACAGATTTGTTGTGAGAATAAAGACGGCATATTTGATTCTGTAAAAAGGTTTATTAGGCACCAAGGCTGTATTACAATGCTGCAAAGGGGTTTTAATTAACTCCTGGTTCTTCAGTGTGGCAAGGCTGGTCTGCCTTCCCACTGTGGCCACAAGGGAAGAGGAAATGGCCTGTTCTTCCCAGGCTGTGTTCCTGTTGAGCAGTCTCTGCTCTAGATTTTCCACAAAAGGCGAAGGTGCAGCTTAACTGAAGTGTACCAGCTGTGTTGGAGAAGAGTAGGAAGGCAGCCTGGTTTTGGTATTTTCTTCTGACAGGCTTCCAGAGGAAGTGACTGGTGCCTTGAAACATGCTAGACCTGCAACCTGCAGTGTGGAACTTGTGGAAACACGTCACAGCAGGTGTTGGTTGCAAGTTGTCTCTTAAATCAAAACAAGGATTGCATGTCTTCACAGTCTTGTGCATAGAGGGGGTCTCTGAGGTGCAACTTCATCTTCTGTATTCCACCAATACTGTTTATTTGACTGTGTGTCAGCACTATTTTACAAAGCCTGGCAGCACAATCTTGTTCTTGTACTGTTCTAGCCAAGTTTGAGTTGCAGGGTCTGTTTCAACCTTACAGTGTTCGATGTGTTTTTGTCACTCTTGGCAAGCCAGAGAACACAATGTGTTGTGTATAATGAGTGTTTAATTGCTTACATAATAAATCTTTGCCTTGTTTGTTGCAACAGCTGTAACTGCTGTAAACGACTTAACAGCTCTGGATCAAAAGATACTGATCGATTAAAGATTCCTGTATCTAAATTTAGGATTGTTTTAGGCTCTTTTATTTATTTATTTATTTATTTTAAATTTATTTTGCTCATAATGCCTATTGCAGACAAACCTAAAATCTGATAATTTAAAGATGTGAGGTCATTCAGACCATTTTTCCCTCAGGACAAGAATTCTCTTTAGTTTAAATTCATTGATTACTTCATATAATTTTTAAATATATTAAGCATAGGAGCATACCTTATGGGACATTTAACCATAGACTAATAAATCACTGTTGCAAAGATACTTTGATAACCAGTTTTAAATTTCCTTTTTTTTTAATACCATACCATTGCCTGCAATTGTGTTTCTTCCAAATTTATGATAAACAAGTCTGTTCTCTTTATCGTGGGTATATATCTCCTTCACATATTTGCAGTGGGCTCTCACATCATTGATTTCCGCTTAGTGAAAGAATGATGTTCATATTTAACTTTTAATCTTTCAAAAAAATTCAGACTATCCAATCCTCTCAGAGTTTTTGATGTTCTCTTCAATACTCCCCCAGATTTTCCTAGCTTTCTGCAGTGTCTCTATGGCAATGAAGGGAATTGAGTCTGGCGGTTCAAGCATCAGGGCTGTGTTGTGGGTGAAGTGTCACCTTCCAGGGTACCCTGGTTAGGCAGGTCCATATGGCGGTGGCCTGTCTGTCCTAACACTGGGAATGTGTCTTTTAGTGTGTTTCCTGTCAACTCAGTCCATCTTTCAGCTCTTAGGTTTCCTAGGTTCCTCCTTTCACTCAGCACATCATTTAGAGACACATTAGGTTGCATCTTTCCAGAGTGAACTTTCCTCTTGCTGCATTATGATAATATTTGTGATTTTTACATGTCTTCAGTGAAGGTGCCTGTGCCTGCTGTTGCATTATCTGCAGGTTTGGATGCAGCATCATGACCTCAGAGAGTGTACTGGTCTTGCAGCCACAGTTCCAGGACAGCTTGCTCTGACACCTTCTCACATCTGAGATCTTCCCACCACAAAGACAGGCACAACAAGCCTTTACAAAATGCCACAAGATTAACTTCTAAAAGACAGTACAGAAGCAGGTGGTGGTGTTCCAGCTTCCAGTCTGGGACACTGTGCCAGCAGGATAGGCTATATGGCCGAACTGAGAGCAGTGAACAAAGGGGTTTGTCTGCTGTGCTCGTTTATTTGGATGTTCACTTTTTCTGTGCCTGTCGGACTTACCTGAGGTCCTCTTTAGTTAAAGAAATTTCATGACTACGAAATGGAGAACAGCAATCCCAAATTCCAAACCAGGAAGATGAAAGAACAAAAGTCAGCTTCAGACCACATTGAGCCATTAGTTTGTTGGGTGTGAAACAGCTGATAGCTATTCTCATCCCTCCATCCCCCCCTTGGGTGACATCATAACTGGAGCTCTTGGGATCTCTACACTTCCTTTTAACAATTCTTAGTTTTATTCTGATTCTGCAGTTCTAGGCACAGGTCATCAGAGAAGGTCCTTCCTCCCTGGTGGGTAAGCTGGAGTACTTGCAGGCTGCTGCTGTTTGCTCAGCACATTGGTTCTGGCTTCAATAACCTTCACACTATATACCACATTTGCAAAGATAGTCACAGCACTGTATAAATCTGTCTTGCATTTTTTATGCATACATCTTTATTAAATTTACAACCTTCTTTTTTGCTCTGAGCACTTGATAAAGTCCATGCTTGTCTTCATAATATCATAGATGACACACATGCCAGAGTGCTTCTCATTTTCCCTTACACATGCGTATTCACACACACATCTTTTATTAATTACAGGGTTCCTGTCATTTTAGACTTGGTAGGATCTTACTAGAAAATGTTTGACAAAATGACACTGCTACATAAAATAACTCCCTGCCTTGTGCTGAGCTTTGTGCTAGTGGACTGAACACCTACTCAAGCCCAGTGCCTGGGTTGTTACCATAATTCTTTGCCTATAACCATTTCTCTCTTTTTTAGCCCACAGATTTCTCTCCATGTTAAACTGATTTGAAACATACATTCCATGAAAAAAAAAAAAAAAAGAAAAAAGCATCTATCACAGTTCCTGTAATACCAAGAAAAATGCAGTTCTGTTTTCCTCGACTGTCAGTTTGATGACTAGCAAGAGCTTAATTAGAAAAGGTCTGAGTCTGTAATGACAGGATCATATTTTGCAACTCATCTGTAGCACTGGAAGCTAAAAATAATTTTTAAGTCTGTGGAATTTATGTATCTTGTTGTTAGATCATTTTCAGCAGAATCAAATAACATCCAATTTTTCTGTGACCCTTGACAACAGGGTTTTTTCATTTTAATAATTTTTTGGGAGAGGTATATTTTAATTGTACAAAATGATGTTTTGTGGCAAATAAAACTTATTTTCCAGTTCCCTTTCTTAACCTGCAGAAGCCTTTATTTTTTTTTTAATAATAGTCCTGATCTTGACAGCTATAAAAACTCTTTCTTTTAATCAATATTTGTGTCCTGATGTATTTCTTAGGTCATGTGTGGTAAAAAACACTGTAATGAAAGTTTCCCTTGGACTGTATGAATCAGGCACCATGTTGTCTCATTGCGTGTTCCTGAGTCTAGGCACCACTGTTGTCCAACCATCAGTCATATAATGAAGCCTAAATACAAGCTCTTGCAGGGTTAGACTCCCTAATAAAGATGTCTCGGAATCCACAATTGTTATGAGAGACTATTAAACAGGATGGATGTGAGCCAAGGCATAGGCACAAGGTTGTTTGCACGGTCACATTTTTAGCATGTCTAGTTTGGAGCCATCACGGGCCTCAGGCTGTTTCCAATGTGCAGTTTGTTTTGGCCACTCTGGGTAATAGTTACATCTGAGGACATGAGTCATACTGTATCTGATCAATCTCTGCCTCATTTTATTACTAATAGAGATGTAGCCCAAAAGTTCATATATGGAGGTCATCTTTTTTTTCATTTTCTCATCACTCCTGACAGCACCATGAACGACAAGGGTTAATGGCATTTGTGAGCCCTGGGGTTCAATGTTTGCAGATTTATGGGTAATTTTGAAAGGGAATATTATGTTTGAGGGGAAAAAATGAAAATAGCAAAGAAACCCTTAAACTTGGAAAAACAAGGTAGAAAGTATGAGGGTAATTTTTCCACTGCTGTAAGGCAAGGTAAAAAACACCTCAGGCCCACAGAAATTTACCTCATACCAAGGTCTGGCCAATAAACTTGAGACAAAAAAAAATTCTTGAAAAAACCTGGGCACTATGAGGACAGGTAGTCTGACTGCTCTGTATGGTTTGTGTTGCATGCTGAGGAGGCCACTAGTGATGGAAATACGCTACTGAAAACTTTACTTTCTTTAGAAGTGAACAAAAATTGGGAATGCTGTGTACCTTTGGGAACCTAAACCAAACACAAAGCAATTGCTGCTTTTTACAGGTGAGGTGAAACTTTTGCACCTGACTGGAAATGAGATCCTATTTCAAAATGTGCATTGTACTACATGTGTATATTAGCTCTGATCTGCTTCTCCTCTAGGCAGGCATGGTGACCACAAGCTCTTGTTTGCTTATCCTATGCTGATGGCTAGCAAAGAGGCTGAATGTATCAGTCATGTTCTTATTCAGGCCTTCCACCTCTTTTTGCATATGCATGAGTTTATACAGAAAAAATGATAATACTAAGTTCTGAAGAGAAAAAAAATCAGGTCAGATAATGTAACGTAGCAGAAAATAGGACGCTCTGCTCTCTATATATGTAATTTATCTCCATCAGAAATGTGTGAAAGTAAACACTCTGCTTTCCCACCTTAGCAGCAACTTTGTGCGCTGACAGTGCTAGTTCAGTGCTGGTTCAGGTACATTTTCCCGGTGCATTAAGAAATAGATTAAAAGCAGAGACAACACTTCTAATGCCAGCAGCTGAAATCTGAAGGATTGCATGAGTGCTGGTATTCTGCTGGTGCAGTGGCCATCTGGGAGAGTTAGTACTCCTGGACAAAGATGGAGAGAGTGACTAGGAGTGCTGTGCTAAAGTCAGCAGTAGAAACTCAATAGTCTGTAGGTTTGGTACATTAAAAATGCTGTCTGGTGTTCAGAAAAGACTCAGATTTTTTGAAGCACAGCAAACATTTTCTTATGGAGTGTGCAGAAGTACTCTCCTTCTGGTTTCTCCTCATAAGCCTGCTTTGCTGATGGAGGTAGACAGCCAGAAAAGCTGGCCTCCACAGACCAGCACTGCAAGGCCAGGATGGCATGGCTTTGGTGTCACCTTGGCATCTCCATGATGGAGTATGAAGCTACCTTCTGCAATTATTATTGATACTGATGTCAAATCCAAACTAACTGTCTGTGCCTGTTGTCTGGAGAATACACATCTTTGATTTCCAGAGGAGCTGCTTTCACTCACAAACCTTGCTTTTTTCTGCACATAAATCTGTCTTGCATCCATGGGAAGGTGGTGAAGACGTGCAAATGTTCACATTTCCCTGCCAATGAGGAGATACTCCACCTCTGCCCATGGTCCCCTGGGAGGTGGTGATTTGTGGTAATGTGGTAACCCCTTGGTATGGGGAGAGCATCTCCTTGTGCCTGGGGGAAGATCTCTGTTTGTCAGGCATAAGTCATCCTATGCCATTGTGTCACATTTCAGGTTAATTTAATGTTTGTTTTTACTTTGTTCCATCCAGGCTCTTGGCATGAGTTTCTTTCTGAGTCGGTGTGTGCCATCAAATAGAGTTTATGGCTTGTACCTTTTTCTCAATTTACATTCTTATAATAAAAGCTTATTTTTCTTTCCTGCCACTGCATCTTACCTCTGATAGTCATAGCATATTTCTTTACATTAAATGGTGTTTACAACCTCTTTTTATTTTTTGCAGCTTTAATTTATTTTTTTCCAGATTCAATTTCTGTGACATTTTCCAGGTCATTAGTATAAAATTAAAATAATTTGTTCTTGATTTTCATTGCTTGAAAATATTTAGCCTGTTATAATTCTACAGACAACCCTAGCCTATTTGGTTATGCTTGTATTTAGTCAGAATTTAAATAAAATTTGCCACACAGTAATTCTGACCCAGAACACACCTTTCTGGTTCTGAAATTATGGTCTCAGTTTGGTGTTTAGAGGGATTTTCAATTCTGTTTTTTTTTGTAAACTGATCCCAAAACTGATAGCATGGATTAGTCAGATTGTTTACAAGAAAGTGGCAAAGGTAAGGTGTTTTTATCTGGTGTTCATTCATGGTTCTTACAATTGATATTTGTAAGAATTATGCATAAGAGAAATGAGAATCTTAACTAAGGTTCTTGTATTACAGCAATGGTGTTTTTAGGAATAGATATGTATCTGGAAGTTCAAAATAGTTTTGTTTTCTCCTTAATCTAGCTGTTTGGTCAAACTCAAGTTAAATGAAGTTCCCAATAAGAAGTGTCCTGTTCTGTTTGCAGTCAAACAACTGCTTTTGATCCCATCAAAAACCTAGAAAAGCTAAGAGGAAATGGTTCTTGTATTCTTCGAAGATTATGTATTGTTGCTATTTTTATAATTACTGAACATCTTAGAAAGTTTGCTTGGCAGTCCTTTTTTGTTGTCCGAGAAAACACAATGCCTTCCAGTCAAAAAAGGAGGGTGAACAAATTGCTTTGTTTTGCATTATCTGTGAAACGTAACACATGCTCCTGCTGCATGCTTACTGCAGAATTAAACGGCATCCTCTGAGAGAGAGCTCAAAAACAAATGGATCCTTCACAAAAAATCAATAGGCTGGGATTGCTGCTAAGATAGCTAATGTCCCTTACTGGTACCTTTTTACATTTTGTCCTCAGCTTTGGAATTAAATTTGCTTAGCTCCATTAGAGTTTTTTGTTGTTGTTATTATTATTAGTGCTTCCATGTTTCTCCCAAATCACGTCTGAAAATCTAAGCAGGCATGTCAGAACACCTAACAGATCCTCCTAGTAGAACAATGGAAAACTTGGAAAATTAAATGAAATTAGGCTGTATTAGTTAATGATTATTTTTCAGTGATTATAGAGCATGCTTAAATCTATAAAAACTGTTTAGAAACCCAAGTAGAAAGAAGTCAGAAAATTAATAGCTTGCTCCTGGGAAGTTTTCTGCCTTTAGTATTTTTTCCTTATGTCCCTAGTACTAGGGCATTTCAGTACATTCCCATTTGGTATGAGTCACACCAAGAAGGAGTACCTGAAATAACCAGCTGTCATTGCCTTCTGTTAACTCTGAGATTTTTTTCCCCACCTGGACACTACCAGGCAAGTGAAATATCAGCTTTTTCAGTTTTGCTTAGGGCAGATTCTCCTATTACTAAGACGGCTGCTTCCAAAACCCTGCCAGTCAGCATGGACCAATGTCCTCACAAGGGCACTGGACTCTGACCTGGAAGTGAGGTTTTGGCTTTTGGGATCACTCCTCAAGCTCTTTTCCACCTGGCAGCTCTCTGACACCACTTAGACGTGCAGCATTGCACTGAGCAGGGTCCTGTGGATGTCCACTCCCTGCTGCCCTGGCAGAGCTGTCATGGGGCATCGCACACCAGCAAGCCCTGCAAGATGAGGAAGAACCATGGCCCAGGTGTGCTTAGACATTGAACCAAGGTGAGCAAGGAGCCCAGTTGCCTTCAGAACCTTCCACTGTCACTGCCAAGAGATGGGCACTGCAGACCATAAGGCACAAAGAGTCGCTGCTGAAAGCAAGTCTCCTTTCTATATAAAAGTAATTTAAAGGGAGTAGGGAGCAGGGAGCAGATGCAGTCTAAACTCAGTGCACCTGGGTTGCATCCATGGGTAGTGATAAGGTGAGCCAGGGCTCACATGGAAATGGTGAATGTGGTGGGAGTCCGTAGCGTCAATGACAAAAGAGTGTCCCAGGCATCTGCACGCTCATTAGTCTGATCTAGGAAGCTTATGGGCCACTTGTCAGCAGAACAGGTGGTTAAAGATGCAGGAAACTAGAAAAAAACTCCACATCTCTTTATCAAAGAAACTCATTCCAGACTGAAGGATAGCCTGGAAAGGAAGGAAATGTTGACTAGGAAGTATAATTGGACTTTAGAGGAGCATCTCACCCAGTGTCACACAGAAAACAGTCCCTTATGCTGGAGAAGATGGCCATGTGGCAGTAAGGGAGTGTCCAGCCAGGGAGAGCTTACTAATGGATGTTTCTAAAGGGTTGGTCTTAAGGTTGGTTTTATTTCTGGGATGTTTTAGGGACCAGAGTACAAGCTGTAGAGTGTCATTTTAATGGCTTTTGCAGCACACAGAACTGAAGTGTATTGCTCATGAATGGGAAAATCAGAGTATCAGAGAGGAAAATGGGATGGCCTTGAACAGCAGAGAATTGATTTGCAGAGAAATGGAACAGCCCCAAAAATGAGCAGAGGCCATTCATGTAGAGATTAAGCAAAAGGATTTGCTGTTAAATGGCATCTCACTGGTTAGTGAAAAGGCGTGAAGAAAATTTCTCGGTGTACTAGGCATAGAACCAATGAGGCTGTAGTTGCATCTTTTCTGGAATACTTTGTACGGTTTTGGTCTCCATAGTATGGAGCAACCACATTTTTCTTGGTCTGAGTTCATTGACAACTGGGGGAGAAGAGGACATTTCTTACTAAGGGCCAAGACAACTTGGCTTGCTTAGCGTAATAAAATGTATGCTGAGAGACAATATAACATCTCTTCAGAATTACTGCAGGAAGGAAACTTAGGAGGGAAAGAAAAGGATAAAGCTGGTACTTACATAAGTGCAATAAAGATAAATTTAGCATAGAAACAGCCAAGTAGTCTGAGGGTTTTGGAAGTGACAGCCTGGAAGAGCCTTTCAAGTTTTGCATCCCAGTGTTTAATTGCAGAAGTAAAATTCAGATAAAAATGTCAAAAAAGGAATGGCAGAATATTTACAGTGAATGTTACTTGATTTGTATTTTGTTTACAATTGCTTAACTGCAGTATACACCATAATAGCTATTAGCAAATCACTTGTACATAGAGATATGAGGACAGGCCTCTCTTATAAATGGAAAATATAAAGGCAATGCACAATTTGCACAGCATGACAGTAAAGTCCTGCATACTTTCTTGTGGGTATGTGTAGCAAATAGAATGCTCATAGGCATAGTAGTGTTCGATGTAATCTGATTTTTCAAAGGCATAGCTATTGTCTGATTTGAGCAAGTGTTATTTGACTTTTTAGACAGAGCATTTAAATGTCAATATCTTGGACATTCCTACAATATGCACCCAGCAATGCCTATTTCCAGAGCTAGATGAGGGATGAAGAGAAGTATTGACAAACATAACTGTTACTAAATATATTCTTCTGCTTCAGTTGTACTTCAGCTTTTTATAAATAAATATATCAAACTGCGATTAACCTAAATCACTATTACAGCCTTAAACTTATGAAATTTTAAGTAACTTATGTTTCCTGCTCAGTTACAGCTAGTAAATGTGTCAGAAGAAATCAAGAGTAATTTTATACATCATCTTGCACAAGTATTAACTTAGTCATAAGAGGTAAGGTTGTAACTACTGATATATAGTGGCAACTCAGAAATAGAATTTATGCCTTCTTTTTCAGAGGGAAAGAATCATACTATCACATTTGGGATCAGACACTTTGGTGGCTGTCTGACCTTTTGTTACTGATTTTAAAATACTGTTGTCATGGATGGTCTGCTTTTATGGGACTACATAAAAAAAATAGAAAAGAAAATTCAATATTATTAAAATTATTTGTTAATTTCTTACCCATTTCAGTAATAGTTGCCATCAGTGGTAAAATTTGCTCATACTTCCAGTTTGGATATTAGTGCCTTGAGATTACAGCTACCTGAATTTGTTAATGCTTGCACTGCCAAATGAAAGAGCTTGTTGACATTGGTTGACATTGTCTCTTGTAGCTGACTATACGTTATTATCTGGAGAGACAAGGTCAAGTTACATCTAACCTTCTTGAA
This sequence comes from Xenops minutus, assembly GCA_035221455.1. NCBI lineage: Eukaryota > Metazoa > Chordata > Aves > Passeriformes > Furnariidae > Xenops > Xenops minutus. The sequence goes on along the minus strand of JAWWEE010000001.1, from coordinate 41,365,382 downwards.
AGACACTGGCCTCCACTTGTTTCATTGCAAGGCATCCCAGATTACAACCTATCATCGTTGCATGCTTTCCAAATTCAATACTTTTAATGTCTGGTCACCAGAGCTGAACAGGGCAGTGGTTTGACTGTTACTGTAAGAAAAATGCAGCCTCTGGTGTCCTAGTGAATAGCCTGCTGTAGGTATCTTACAGCAGCCTGAGGAGAAGTGCTAATAAATACCATTCTGATATTAAATTAAAACCTAGTAGTGTGATGAAATGAAAGTATGGTAATATAAAAAGATATTTCTAAGTGTACATCAATATGATTTTTATTTATATTTAAGAATAGAAATTGGAGTGTGCTAAAATGCTACATGAGAAATTATAATTAATATGTTGAAGTCTAAACCCTTGACTATGAGTCAGCATTTTTTGAATGGAACTATAACTTTTGTTTTGCCTCTACCTTAGCTAATACCATTTCTGTTTCACAGTGTGTTCTGAGTTTGGGATTTATTTGTTTGAAATACCTGTTGCTTTGTATATAAAATGTAATACATATAAATTCAATTCATAGAGAAAATATTGATACTATTGCTTGTTGCATGGTAAAAAGAAAAAAAAAAAAAGGATTTCCAGATTATTATAATTTGTTATTGCTATTTACGAATACAAATTTATCTGCTTATCAGCTACCTGTTTACAAATAGCTCTGAATGCAATAGATATATGTTGGCCATTGATCAAAAATAGCTATGATTGAGTTTCCTTTTATTAATCGAAATGTTACAATAATTTTGTCTTTTTTCTTCAAATTGTAATTTACCCTAGTTTTTCCTTTCAGACCTTCCATTGTCCTTGGTCCCTAATTCTTACATTTCAGGGAGAGTTCACAACTTCTTTTTGTTTCTATCCTGGACCTTTTTGAACATGCCCCATTTTTCAGGATCTATGTGCCTTGGTATACCCCTTAGCCCGATTCTTCTGCAAATTTCTAAAAACTGATTCTCTTGTAGTTTATTACATCTAAATACCACAAATGGGGTGACCACAGAGGTTCTCTCCTAACCTTCAGCTTCTCTGTCTTAATTTTTCCTTAGTTTGCTTCATTCTTTCTCATATTTGCTTGCCCCACAAACATGCCTGCATTTTTGCCCTTACCCCCTCTCTTGTCCTGAGTAGGTCACAGTAAAAAGTTTGCTCCTTCAGAAGAGGATCTTATTGAACTGATAGTCCCTAAGCATTAGTCAAGGATACTGTCTGGACTCTTCTTGATTACGACTCTTTTGAGAACCTTTCCCACTCCTTGAAGCAGAGAGCATCACCTTAGCTTTCATTAACCATAGCTTATAGTTATTTTGGCAGATAAAAAGTCTTTTACCAAACCTAGTACAATCACCCCAGAGACTTCTAGATTAACAGTTTAGAGAGAAGTTTATAAGATATGGGGCAGCTTCTTTTCAGTGAAGAATGCTGCCGGTGTGCTGTGCCCCCATCTTGTGTGAGTTGTTGCCTATCCCAGGCATCCTGCATCGTAGATGTCATGAACCAAAATGACAGAATACTTGCCTACAGTGCTAAACTATGTAAAAAATGAAGAATCACAGAAATGTCAGAAAGTGCTTCTTGCTTTTAGTTTGAGGCCCAGGCAGTAATTCAGCATGGCTGGGAGGATTCACATGTTTTGCGACATGGGTGGTACAGCAAAATGAGTCATGGACAACATGCTTCTCAAACTGGCAAGCTTCCCATCCTCATCCCTGGTGTTTTCCTGATGCCTCCCTGTTCCTACTGATCCTGCCAAGGTCACAGACCCCCAGGCTGCACATCATCTTTCTCAGCAAACAGTGCAATCTGGCTCTGAAGTATCATATATCATTGATAGCTGTGATTTTACCTCATGATCTCCATTTCTGAAAGTCTTAGGTGAAGCACAGAGTATTGTCTGTGACTCCTTGTCACTTGTTGGTGATCAGTGGTGGGAGACAGGCTATAGACAAAGTCAGTCTGCGAAGGAGAGAGTAGCTTTTCTTTGTCTGAAATAGAGCCAAGAACAATATATCAATGTCCATACATATTTAACTCTAAGAACTGACTCAGGATTAGTCTTGCTGAGGTGTAATTTTGGAAGTTCAGGTTTGGGAATTGTTTTTCTTCAATAAAAGTAGTTACTCTCAGAAGGTGATTTGTAGTCCTGTTGTTTTGTCTGGAATTTTTCTGCTTGTAGAATAGTTAATGCAATGCTATGTTGAAATCTCATGTAACATTGTTATGTTACCATGACACATACAAGAATAGAAGCACTGTTGTCAAGGTGATGTAGCCAAATTATTACCACCTTGTTTTTCCAGTAGTCAGTTAAAAAAGATGTGGGCCTTATGGTTGGGATTTTTTTTTTTTTTTTTTTTTTTTTTTTTTTTTTTTTTGTTG
>JAWWEE010000001.1:41289227-41362872 GCA_035221455.1 Xenops minutus | reverse complement strand
GTGGTGGGGGAAGTGTTGAGGTTGTTGTGGTTTTTGGGTTTTTGTTTGTTTTTTTAATGTTTTAACTGAAATATTAGTGTTATTTAAAGTAATGAAGAAAACAATAGCCAAAGTGATCGTAAGCAAATTCACATAAACAAGGTGGTATAAATTGAATAGATAGCACTGAAAATAGTTTTGTCTTTCAGGTTCTGCTATGGACAACATTGAGAAAAGAGGAGAGGATTTTGTAATAATCAGAACTGCTTTGATATTATTACTTGAAATAGCTGCAAGCAGAAGCCATAGATAATAATAATCTTCAAACTGTAGAGGTTGAAAGCACCAAGAAGCCAAGAATGACTGCAGCTGCCTTGAGTGATGGGGGAACAAAGCCATAGGGTTGTGAATAGTTTATGAAGATTGAATATAATCACAGAGTCAAAATGTGCAGTCATAACGTTTGAGATTCAAGAAGCAGGTGGTACACATGTCTATCTCAGGATTTTGGAGGGGTTTCCTGGCATCAACCAATTCAAAGAATCAGACGAAAGAAACATTTTTGATACCCACAGTTAGGTAACACAATGGGACCATCACTCTGAACACAGAATTGCTTCTTGTCTACAGTCTTCTCCAAACATTCAATGAGACAAATTGTTCCTGTTTTAAAATAATGCCTCAGAACTCAATGCCACTTTTTTTTCTGGAAGTGCTAAATGGAAGCTAATGACCAAGAGGAAATGATTTCCAAATTTTGCAACTGGCAGCCATTACCAGAGGATTCATGAGCTTTTCAAATCCATTTTTATTTAATTTAAGTCATGGTGGCTTGTCAAGAACTGGGCAACCAAATGTGTAGAGAATGCAGCCAAGTTAACCACATTCAGATTATTTATGACCTGATCGGAACATTTGCAGATCTCTACTGATTTTAAGGGAAAAAAAAAATCTGCATTGAAATAATATAGCAAAAAATGTTGTTTCTGTTTTCCTAAAAGAAAATGATCACTTAATTATTAATCTTTTAATAGTCCTGCAGTTTCAGAAATCCTTTAGTGATGGGGTTTCTTAATTTCTAATCTTAAGTACTGAAGAAATTACTTCAGTTTTGCTGTTTCAGATTTGAGAGAAAGGAACATTTTTAGAAGGAACAGTAGCAATATTGTATACACAATCTTGTGACTTTTTAGACATTTGAATATTTTTCTATAGCAAATGAAAAACATTAAAAAGCCATCTATATTGATTCTGGATCAGAAAACAGTTCCATCTTGAAAATTATAGGAAGAGTTAGCAGGATATGAGATCAATTTTCTGGTTTCCATTCATAAGAAATAATTTACTATATGCATATAGGTGTGGTCTAATGCAGAATCAGACCTAGCGAGCATCAGTTGTGCATCTACCCTTCCATTTTCCCTTTCAGTTGCCAGCTTAAAAGACAGCTTAGCAGATACTGAGTCAGTATGAAATTGTTAGCCCAGGCATTGATACATCTTCTCTAAATCTTTTTGTTATAAATTCTGTTATTAGAAATTAAAATCTTGGTATGCTGTCACTTTAGTCCTCTTTCTTTACCTGCATAATCGTTAGCTATTCACTGCATGTGTGTGTTTAATAACCATTCTGTAATGCTACCTTTTTTTCCATCTTTCATTGTTTAGTTATTCCAGTTGGAATTGTGCAAAACTGCCAAAACCTTAAAGGAATAGGTTCTTCATTATTTAAGTAGTGATTACTCATCACTGGTCAGACAAGTGGGTTGGGATTTAGGTGACCATATGTCAGTATCTACAGTTTTGATGTCTGTATCTAAGCTCATCCTCCCAAGTTCCCTTTATAGAGACAATGGAGACAAAAATGCATTTTTATAATGCAATGTCATCCCAAATTAAGATTCTAAAACAGTTTATCAGATGATTTGCACCCTTAAAATGCAAGGTTTAGTTGACTGTAAATGGAAACAAGAACAATTAGCTTAGATGTTGGCTATATGGATGTCCAAATGCAGATGAGATGAATCCCATCCCTGTGCTCAAATTAATTAATGCCCAAAAGTTTTGTGCAGTGGCACTTCTACAGTGAATGTACTGTGACTGCGTTTTTTGATGTCAAGAACATAGTGCCATTTCTGCACAGATGAGCAAGTCCTGTTCAGCACAAGCACCAAAAGCAGTACAGTCATGTTAGAGCTACTTTTCAAATGGATTAGATTACTCTTCTTTTCACCTTGACTAAGTAGTACGAAGATATTAGCATGTACACATTCTTTTCAGAACAGATCAGTTTGGCAACTGCATTAGTACTCTGTAGGCATACAAAGATGGTGTTTGATATTTATGTTGGAAGAAAAAAGTAATGTGCTTGACCAGACTGGGTCCTGCTATGCAAAGCAGAAAATATAATATTGGTGGTATTGTTATTGTTATAATTATTGTTAAAGTATATCATTATATATAATACCTAACATACAATTATCATTTTATATATTCATAATTCATAATAATAGTACTACTACTATTAATACTACCGCTAATAATAATGATGACAATATCTACTCTTGTCCCAGCAAGCTCACAAGGAACTAGTTTATAAACATTGAAAAGGGGGGAACTTGAACAGAAATAGCATTATTTAGGAAAGACACATGGCAAAGGACTCTTGTTCTAAAAAGGGTTAGAAAACGTGTCATATGTTGAATGCTGAAACATATCTTAGGTTCTGTAGTTAATTTTGGATATTGCCTTAATGGTGGTTTTTCCTGTGGATTTTTCCCTTTAGGATGATTTCCAGCATGCAGCCTCAGAAACCAACTGGGAGTCAGTCACAAGCTCTGTCTCAGTAAGTAATTTCTCAGTATTTTGCTCATGGATGGCTCGAATCCAACTCACAAAAATGGCACCTAAATGCAGAAACAATGTATTCACTTTTGGAATAGGATGAAATAGGTGTTTATCCAACTCAAACTAAAGTCAATCAGTATGTTTTTAGAGATAAAAGATTCAGGATATGCCATCAACTGTTGTAACCACGAGATAGCCATTGGGAAACATTTCCTGCTTTCACACTCCTTCTGCCAGTATGAAAATACAAGATACAAACTTAAAATGTTTAATTGTAGAATGTCTTGACCGAAACAGAAGATGATAGTTAAAACAGGCTGGCAGGAACATGGATCTAGCTTTTCATTTGAATACTGAGAAATTTTTTTAAAGTGTTCCCAATATCTGAAGTCTCCATATTCAGCAGTGAAATGCAACTCAGGAGGAAAAAAAGGAGGAAAAACCCCCAAAAAATAAAAACAAAAAACCCCCAAGTAATCTAGTACAAAATTTTATATTTCTCCTCATTGCATTTGATTTGTGTCATTGGCAAAAATCTGTCCTCTCTTTCGTTTCCCAATGTCTGGGAATGGCAGTGTTGCATCAGAATTCATAATATGGGCAGCCCTCTTCTGTGTACTCTGCCTGAGCAGCATCATGTCACAGCTCTAGTTAACTATTCCTCTTAAAATCCAAGATGGGGATAAGTGCCTAAAGCAGATTTGAGGCCAATGTTTGGAGCATTTGTGGAAGCGAGCTTAGTGATACCACCTATGTTACAGGAGCTGCCAGCAGTAGCCAGTGAAGGGGCAGGAAATAAAATACATGTAAATTCTACTGATCAGGGTGCAATCAAGACAGTGAGTAGAGAAAAAATTCTGTATTGTCAAAATTAGAAGCTGTTAAGCCAATCTCACTTGTGTTTACCCTTCAGTTTGCAAATGACACTTGCCCTTCATGATACGATGCATTGATTGCCTGGAACTAATTGTGCTGAAAGTCTTGAGGAGTTATGTTAGCAGGGCTGAGATCTACTAGATGTGCCAAGCAGGAGATGCTAAAACAGTTTTACTGAAAGACATAAACTCATTTTTCATTCTAATATGGGCTTGGGAAAAAATCTATGTGATGGAATATTTTGTTTTAAAATATGGTAGGCAGATGTTTGAAAATGTAAGCATAGGGCTCCCTCACGAGGTAACTATGAAAATGAGATCAAGCATATGATAAAACGCCATGTTAGTTAAAATCCTTAACGTCATAAAATGCACAATATGCCAAACAAAAATCCAATATCCTTTTCAAATTGAAAAAATTAAGTTTAACTTTTATGTCTTTTTTTCCTGAAAAATTGTTTCTAATGTGTCGCAGGTAGTGAAATTCAGTACAAATGTTACAGGTAGCAAGCTGATGCCCAAGGTCACGTGGAAACCTGCAGCTGAACCAGAAGGAGAACCTCAGTTTTTTTGGTTTCCCCATGCCATCCACTGTCTCATAAAACATGCTTTCTTCAACTGAGTGTATATCACACCCACAAGTCCTTTTTATCCTCAGGGAAAATAAGGAAATTTTTCACAACAGCACCAAGGAAAAAGTCTGAGAACATCCAAGTTCTTCAGGAGAGAAAGAGATTCAGAGATTCTACTGTGGTCTTGAGGGGCAGAAGGATAAACTCAGACCTGTCAGTCTCGGACAAGATGACATACTATTCTGCTGATGCTCAATTAACATGGCAGATCTAAGTTTCCTCTCTCAAACCCACGAGCAACCCAAAAATTCATTTTAGGATCTAGATACATTACAATTCTCAGAATGAAAATTTTAGAGTGAGAGCAAATTCCATGTTTGAGATCATATTACAGATTTATGTTTTGTTTGGGTTTTTTTTCCTTCGAAAGCTAAAACATGCTTCTGCCCTTAACCTGTCATGGCAAACCCAGGAAAAAAAAAAGAAAACAAAATTCACTCCTTATTAGGTTAGTTTCCATTATTTTTGAAGTAATTTTATGACCAACAAAAACCATTGTACATTGATGTACATTGAACTGCCTGTCAGGTTTACAAGCGAAAAAAAGAAAGAATGGGGGAACAGAAACTAGGGGCAAGAGCACTGACAATAAAAGAGACCTTTGTGTTCCATTAAATTAAAAATGTATTCAGTGCTTTTAAGAAATGCAAAAGAGGTACATAATGTGGAAAATCTTTGCTCTTCATTGCTTGTCGCACTTCATTCTTCCTCTTGCCCCCTCTTTGGATGCAATCTCAGAAGCCAGATTACAACAAGCACAAACTCTCCTAAAGCCAGTGCCTCATTCTTGGCAGGACAAAAAAAAAAGGCAGTTGGGTTGGCAGCTTTGAAGTTGCTTTTGGGCCTGTCACATGGTGTTGCTGCCAAGAGGCTATCTGAGCTGTTGAAATAATTCCTCTTGATTTGGCTGTCACTGAGAAAAAGTTAAGCTTTCTTCTATGTTTCAACGATGTTGCACAAATCTCTTGAGTAGGAGCTTTTATGCAAAAAGAAAATGGGAAATCCCAGCTGCCTGTATGAGTTTGAAATGCCTTGCACGTTCACTGACCTGCATTTCTATAATGAAATGTACAGTTGAACAGGTGGGGACCCTCTTGCGTTTAGTAAGCCACACACCTATGGCCTGATTTTTATGCTGCTGTTTCTTCAGTGTCCTTGCACCATCTCCCTTGCTTTTGAAAGGCAGTCAGGGTCTGAAGTTTCCCCACTGGGCTGCCATGAGCTCCACTGAGCTCTCCTCAGTAAGAAAGTAGCATTTGGGTGTCTTTTCCTTGTGTAGCTAAACACAGCATCCTGCAACATTGCTTTAGATAAGAATGCTGTGTTCACTTTACTGGTGTGAGCTTTTCAACTCCTGGGACTTCCATCTCTCTGACAGTCTCTGTTCCAAGCCACTTAGAAGTCAGGAGAGAGGCTTTGAGATATGCCTTCCCTTTTAAGGGGTCATGAATTTTTACAGTCATCTGCACTGTGTGTTACTTAGCATGGCACTAGAGAGGCATTGCAGTCGCAAGTGGGCTCTCTGAAAGTTCTTGGGCTGTTGGTCATAAGCAGTAAAGCACAGCTGTGCTTTCTTGACTGCACTATTATTATGTTTTCTATTTCTTCTCTTTCTGGTTTTTAATAATTTGGGCTGCCCATACTTTCAGCAAATATATGCAGTAAAATATCAAGGATTGTTAATTTTGTGATATAGCTTACCATTAGAGATGACTGCTTTATTTTAAAGACATATATACTCTATTATAGTAGGAGTTGAAGGACACAATCCTGAAAACGAGTGAATTTATTCAAATGAGTTGACCTTTCCATTACTACCCAGCTGAGTGAAGTTAATCACAAAGATTAATAGTTTAACTTACTTGAGAGATAAGGCAAAAAAATATTTTGGAAAGCCACTAATTTTAAATGGTATATGTCTGCTGTATTACTTCAGAGCTGAGTTTTCATAAGACAAGAGGTTTCTAGGGTTTCTCCCTCAGTGTTTTAACTTATAAAACCAAACAACTCTTGTGCTCTACTATGTTTCTTGTTGGACAAAATCATATATTTTGATTGTGACCCCTCAGAAAGTAAGAGATCTTCATTAATACTTTTTCTTGTCCGTATGTTACATAATATTTGCATACTATTTGGCTTTGCGCTTGGACAGGGGAAAAGATGATATCAGGGTAGTGAATATTGTGATTCTAAATAATGATTTTTAGATATATTTGAAGTCCTCTCCAGTAAAACTGAAATTGCTGTAATCTTTCTGTCAAAATCAAGTTGTACCACAGGTTCAGTGGGAACACTCAGAGAATGGCACTTGGCCCTTATTGATGGGAAATAATATTCCATTTGATTCAATTGTGAGGATATTACTATGTTGGTAATCCATATATTCATTGCTGACATCATAGAATCATAGGCAAGGAGTAGCTTGCATTGGAAAGCACCTTAAAGATCATCTAGTTCCACCCCTCTGCTGTGGACAGGGATGCCTTCCACTAGACTAGGTTGCTCACAGCCCTCTCCCCCTGACCTCAAACAGTGTCGGAGATGGGGCATCCACAGCCTCTTTCAGCAAACTGTTCCAGTGTCTCACCACCCTCACAGTAAAGAAATTCTTTTTAATATCTAATCTAAACCTACCCTCTTTCATTTTAAAGCCATTCCCCTTGTCCTATCACCACATGCCCTTTTAAAAAATCGCATCTGTCTTGTAGGTTCCCTTCAGGTATTAGAAGGCCACAATTAGGTCTCCCTAATGCCTTCTTAAGGATGAATAATTCTAATTTTCTTAGCCTTTCCTCCATCCCTCTAATGATCTTTGTGGCCCTCCTCTGGACTTGCTCCAACAGGTTGATGCTCTTCCTGTGCTAGGGACCCTAGAGCTAGATGCAGTATTCTAGATGGAGCTTCACAAGGGTGGAGTGGAGAGGCAGAACCCCATCCCTTGACCTGATGGCCACAGTGTTTTTGATGAAGCCCAGGATACAACTGGCTTTCTGGGCTGCAAAAGAACCTTGCCAAGTCATGTCCAGCTTCTCATTCACCAGCACCCCAAGATCCAAATATCATGTTTTTTTCTGTTTGCTTAGTAGGCTGTATTTTTTGGTAAAAAACGTCAGCTGAATGTCAAGTCATTGGTGTATTGTAATATTGTAATTTTTGGGGAATAAAGGGCCATTTTTTCAAGTCTTCAACCAAGACAGATTTTTTATGTTCAAAGTGATGAGGGAAAGACAGTTTAGTGGATTTGTTGCCTTTGTCTTTCCCTGCTGTGGTTTCTCATCTTGTTAAATAACCAACAGAGCTGGCATCTCCATTCTGTGGCCACGGCCCTCACAGTGGTTTCAAAAGACATTTTCATTACATATTTGTATATGTGCAGACCCTCATCCCCTGTGAGGAGTGGGTGTAAATTTTGACAATTCAGCAGTGTCAATGGACTACATCTCCTCTGGGATTTGTTTGGGAGTTCCTTGGTGTCTCTTCTCCTTACAAAAAGAAAACATAGGTATAGCAAAGCCTGGCCCACATAAAGACTTCTAAAGATGGCCTGAAGTAGCTATTTCACTCAATAATGAGGAAGTTTCTCAATAACTGTTTTCAATTGCTTTAAGTGGTGCTGTAATTTATTCCAAGTGCACTGAGATGTATGTCACTCTTAGGGGGTATCCTATCCCTCTCCATCAGTGACTGACCCTACGCTCACAGCAGAAGCACTGGATCAGACAATTGCTGCATTCGACACGGTGGAGGATCTGCTCAAACACTTTAACCCGGACTCCTGGCAAGAAGATCTTGAGAATCTGTATACAGACAGTGGACACCATTATCGAGGCAGGAGCTACCATGACAGGAAGTCCAAAGGTAGGGAAAGACTCTATATACATACTTTGGGACAAAACCAGGATATTCCTTCACTCTTTATAGAAAAGTTCATTGGTCATTTACTACATTCTGGTGGCTATGTTCCTGTTGGAAGCACAGGGCAAGGTACCACCTATTCAAACCAGGGATAAGTCATTTATTCTTAGTCAATTTCTAAGTAGAATCTTGCTTGAGAAATCAGACTGAAAACTGCTCATCATTATGATGAATTCATAAAAAAACCCCATAGGCCCACATGTAAAGACAGATGGTTCTCAGCTTCACCCTCTTAAACATTGCTTTGTGTGTAAACCATGGGGCTCCTAATTACCTGCATTATCATCCTTTTTTAAAAAACCCTGCTTAGGGACTGTTCTCTGTTGAGTGAGAAATAATCACTTTTATCACATTGTGCTTAGGAAAGCATCTGGTGCAGACACCTGTATATGCAGCTGGTTTTTTTAGGATGTGAACATCTCACTGTTTTTCATTATGTTGGCAGGGAACATTATCATGGTTTAACATCTTTGTCTATAATGAGCAATGCACACATTTCTGGGTTATGTTTCTTGTTTCCTTCTGTTAGTTCAGATAAACCACCAAATGGTAAAGCAAAGGAATGTTAAGCTACCAGTAACAACCCATAAGGATAAAGAAACACTATTGAGAAGAGACAGTTGTGCTCTGGAGTAACCATGCACAGAAAGGCCTGATGAAATTGCCCGTTATGTGGTGCAGTATAGATGTAGAAGGTCTGTTAGGATTCTCCAAGGTGACAACCACTGTAGTTTTCACAGGAGATCTGGAGTGAAGTATTTAATTTGATTTCTCTTGTTGCCTTCCATTTTCAAGTTGTGTATTCACATGCATTCCTCTTTATAACATTATAATGTGCAGATCACAGTTCCAATTGTGTGCAGTCTACCATTTATTTACAACTCAAATCCCATCCCCACATACATTAAGCATATGCTAAGAAGGGAGAGAAAATTGTAGTTCTATATTTGTAACTTACTTGCTATCAAATGATGAGGCTTTGAGTTTAAAAGGGATATATAGACTGCATCTGTGTTAGGGAAAACAGTGTCAAGGAATGTTCCCAGGCCCTGAAATCCAATCACCATATTGCAAAATTGTCAGCCTGGTCATTGCTGGGCATGAACCAGGATGTGGCAGAGGCCATCTGCCATTCATGTGGCCACCTTGACTTGGAGAGTAAGAGACAAATGTGAGCTGTCCCATCTCTGTTATCCTTGAGGAGAATGGCCTCAGGCACATACAGTGTACTGGTAGATAGAGCACTGGTGTACAGTTTCCAAGACACGTTGGCCTTCTCTGTTTCTGGGCTCAGCACTTCAAAGAAATCTGTGATAAAGGTGTGAGCTCATATCCAGTAAAAACTGAACCCCTTTACTTTCCTCCCTTTTGACATGTCAGAAATTTCAGGCAACAACAACAGCTCATGTTTGTGAAAAACTTCACTGAAGGTCCACTGCATGACTTTAGAGAGTGGTTTGATCTCTGTGGGGGTCTGTGAAATATGACCTATATTGTCCCTTATTCCCTGGCTGGGTTTGGCACCAATAGATATGTATAAAAAATGAAATAAAGGGCCTGTTCTGATTTTAATAAAAGCTGATTAGAAATCTGGATTCTGTACTGGTTCTGCTCTCCAGATTTCATTTCATTCTCAGATCATATTTGGCCTAGTATCCCATATATTTAAACAACCATGTAAATATAAAATGGGATTTGGTGTTTTATTGATGCAGTCTAAAGGTATCAACCTATCAACCTGATCTGGTACTGCTCGAAAAATTCAGATGCATAAAAGTTTTTCCATTTAGTAAAAATGTAAATCAGCTTCTTGTGTAGCAAACAACCATAGAAAACAGGAAAAGGAAAAAAAATTATAACAGCTTTCCTTTTGTCTTCAAACTAAAGACCAAATTCCCTGACTGTTAGCAGCCCTCTGGACAATCAAATGCTTTAAAAATTCCAGTTAAGATTTTTTATTTAGTCATAAACTTCTGACAAGATTAAAGGCCTGTTCTTGGATGATGTCAGGAGTAGGGAACAGCTTTAACAAGTCCTTCAGTTAGAAACGCTTGGTGGCTTTTAAACACAGACACTGTGGATCTCTGAGGAATGTTGATAGGCACTGGGATAACCTTGCAGCAAAGAGAGCAATAGATTATATCATCATTTATTTCAGATACCTATCTGTTTCTGCTTCCAGCCTGGGTTTTATTTTTCTATCCTAAGTTAGAACAGCCCTGAGGCGGGTAAGAACAATTTGATGTAATCTCTGCCTATTTTTCACAGCATTTTCAGAACATGCCATATAAAGGCTATAAATTAATCGCTAATAATTTCACTCCTATCCAACTTTCTGCCCATACCAAATTGTGGCACAAAACTGAACTTAAGAGGCAGTGTTTCTGAATACTAATTCTGATAACAGGATATGTAATAAATTATATTTAAATTGTATGTTTTCTTAATTTGGCAATTAATAATCTACAAATATAAGTATCAAGGTCAAGCAAATAGAAAAGACAGTATTTTAGCATAGGTGAAACTCACAGAATCAGGGAATAGATAAAGTGGGAAGGCACCTCAAGAATTTGTTTAGTTCAATCCCCCAGCTCAAGGCAGGGTTATCAATAAAAGTTTGCTCATGACCATGTCAGATCAGGTTTTACATATCTCCAAAAATGGAGGCTGCACAACCTCTGCTGACCACTCTCTGAATAAAAGAAAAAAAAAACAAAACAAAAAAAAGGTTATTTTTAACATTTGAATAGGTTTTCCTATGTTAAAATTTGAGTCCAGAACCTCTTGTCCTTTCAAAATAGATTGTGCCTCCATCTTCTTTGCTCCCTTCTCTTCTTGCTAGATAAACAGGCTGATGCCAAATGTGTGAGGTTCAACAAGGAGAAATGCCAGGTCCTACACTTGGGCCACAACAACTCCAGGCAGTGCTGCAGACTGGGGGAAGAGTGGCTGGAAAGCTGCCCAGTGGGAAAGGTTCTAGGGGTGTTGGACAACAGCGGCTGAACATGAGCCAGCAGTGTGCACAGGTGGCCAAAAATGCCAGTGGCATCCTGGCCTGCATCAGCGATAGTGTGGCCAGCAGGACCAGGGCAGTGATTGTCCCTCCCTGTACTCAGCACTGGTGAGGCCGCGTCTCAAATCCTGTGTTCAGTTCTAGGCCTCTCATGACGAGAAAGATGTTTAAGTGCTGGAGAGACTCCAGAAAAGGGCAATGGAGCTGGGGAAGGAATTGGAGCACAAGTCTGACGATGAGCAGCTGAGGGAGCTGGGAATGTTTAGCCTGGAGAAAAGGAGGCTCAGGGAGGACCTTATTGCTCTCTACAATTACCTGAAAGGAGATTGTAGCCAGGTGGGGATCGATCTCTTCTCACAAGTAGCAAGCAACAGGACAAGAGGAAATGGCCTCAAGCTTCACCAAGGGAGGTTTAGATTGGAAATTAGGGCGAAAAAAAATCATGAAAAGGGTGATCAAGCATTGAAACAGGCTGCCTAGGGAAGCTGTAGATTCACCATTCCTGGAAGTGTTCAAAACGTGTGTGGATGTGTCATTTGGAGATATGGCAGTGCTGGGTTTATGGTTGAATTTACGATATTGGAGGTCTTTCCCAGCCTTAAGAATTCTATGTATTTGTACACACAGTGATATACAACTACACAAATTGGTCCCTCCCTGGATACTTCTTGTAAGCATCTTAAAGTTCAAGTGTGTGTGGATTAAATCTAAATACATGGTAACTCCATTCAATCTACAAAATCTGATCTCACATCTCTACAATACTGATGCAATTCTATTAAGTTCATTTCTTTCTATTTACACTATTGAAGTGAGATACTGGTATCAGGTGTATCTCGCTAATAACCACATGAAGTTTGAAATTTAATTCTGTATATCTTCAGTGAGGTTTGTTGTTAAACACTCCATTAGAAGTTGACTATAAAATCACACCCAAACTGGCAGAAAGGAACAGAAAAAAAGGGGAAGACACATTCACATTCTCACAATCCCGTGTAAGGATTTATTATCCTTGTATAAGCTATAAACTATGGTGTATACCATATGAAAATATGATAGATGTTTCAAATAACCTCTGAAGTTGTAAATATATTCAAAATGGTTTGCTATCAATTGGTGCAGTTTAGAGACTGAAAGCATGAATATTCAGCATTAAACTTATCCTAGACTCTTAGGAAAAATAGCAGGTCATACCAAACAAAGTATATATTTTAAAATTACTCTTTTTGCATTGCTGCAATATGTTGCTGACTTCAGTGTCATAGTAGTTTGTTTATTACAAATATTAACATCTCTAAAAAGGTATCAGCAGCTATTTGGTTATTTAATACTGTTCTTCTCAAGAGCCCAGGTAGATGTAAAAAAGTAAACAGCCATGCTCTACAATTATGTTGAACTTCTTGACAAATAGGTTTCTATTCTTTTAGAGAGTCATAAGGATTGTTAAGACATATTTAAGGAAGCTTCTTCATCCTAGACTAAATTTTTGAAAGCATTGATTTATTAGAACTTCTAAGAAATAGTGTTGTAAACAGTTCCAATCATCAGTTAAACATTATTTAACTTTTCCCACATGCTGGTTGCATTTGTCTTTTGTTGTTCTCTCTGATTTTTGTACTTCTCAATGAAAAAGGCTTTATAACTAAAAAAGACCACTGCCTGTGAAATAGTTTGTGTACAAATGAAGAAAGAAATGAAAAAGTACAAGTTTACTGTTTCTCATACTAGATGTAAAACCAAATGTCATGGGGATGGTACCTAGAGAAAATGGTCATCTTTAGAAAGGAATGTGTTGTTTTGTTTTGTTTTCCTGTAAATAAACCTAGGAAGCAGAAACGCATGTAGGTAGATACATTCTGGTAACTAAGACTACACATACCTCTGAGCTCATTTTCTTTTTGGGAAATAGCATGCAAGAAGCCTTTGGCTATCAAAGGAACTTACTTAGGTGGGACATTCTTGCAATAATATCTATCTTCAATGATGGCTTTACAAGTTAAATAAATAAACACTTGCTGGCAGGACACTACTCTCTGGAAGAAGAGTAGTGAGGTGAGACCACAGGTTTTCATGGAATGTTTCTGCTGTCCATTGCGAAACAGGATCCCAAGATCAGGCATGTTTCCCCATGTCCCCAACAATAGTTCTTAATCATCACTACTTACAATGGTGTAGCAAGAAGTTAAGATTTTAACTCAGGAATGTAATTTCTCAGGGGGGTGCAAACAGTGGCAAATAAATTACAACAAAAGTCCATGTCCACTTCCTTGAAAGGTTCTGGGATAGCTGCCAGCAAGTTTCAGTGCACCAGACAGGGAGTGCAGGCATCACAAGTGCTAAATGCTCGCTCATTCATGGCAAATATGAATATTGCAAGTAGATGGAATACCTTCTCAAATAGCTGCTAATTTAAAGTATTCCGTGTTCTTAAAAACCAGAATATTTCTCCCACCCTTCTTCAGTTGGGAACCAAGTTGTCTGTTGCGTGCAAACTGCACACATTCATTCATTTTATGATCTAATTCAGACCTACACCCTCTGTGAGAAATGAGATTTTCCCTCAGGTGTTACGTGATATAATTGTCAGTCACTACAGGTGACTGACAGTGAAAAGTCTTTTCACTGAAAGTGAAAGCTTTTCTTATTAAGCCTTTTTTTTTTTTTTTTAATGCTTGTGAAACTTGTAACATATTATTTATTACAGGAATGAACTGCTCGATTCCATTGATTTCAATGAAGCCGTGTCCAGTGCTTTGGCCTGCTTTTGCTACTTGACCCATAGAACAGCTGATAATTGGTTTGCCAGTCCATAACAGGCCTACATATTGTGCACCTATGTATCTATACTGTTTCATGCAAGCAGTTATAAACCCCCTGAAATCCTGATGTCTCATTCCTCTGAAATAATAGTTGCTGTATTGAGGAGGCTTGTCTTGGCATTGTGATTCTGTAGTAAATGCAAATTGCAACATCTTCTCCACAGCTCTCACAAGAAAGCCTAGAATAGCTCCAAACATTCCAGGTATATTTTTAAAATTGCTTATTTTGGTATCATTAGGCATGTGCAGTGTAACAGTCAAAACCATTAGCCATAGGTGTTGAAGTCTAAAAGCTACAGGATTTGGTCAGCATGTTGTGTGGAGAAGAATAATTTCATCAGTGCCAATGCATTTAGATGATTTAACCAGTGAAAGATGCAACCGGGAAATAATGTTACATTTGTTGTTATCTTATACTTTTGAGGATATTACTGTGTTGGTAATCCCAGTGTTCATTGTTACATCGTTGAGATGATAGAATCATAGAATGGTTTGGGTTGGAAGGGACCTTAAAGATCATATACTTCCAATGTCCCTGACATGAGCAGGCACACCTTCCACCAGACAAGGTTGCTCAAAACCCCATCCAACCTGGCCCTGAACACCTCAAGGGTTGTGGTATACACAACTTCTCTGAGCAACCTGTTCCAGTATCTCACCACCCTCACAAAAAAGAATTTCTTCCTATCGAAATCTGCCCTTTTTCAGTATGAAGCCATTTCCCCTTGTCCTATCACTTTATGTTCCTTTAAACAGTCTCTCTACAGCTTATTTGTGTGTTTTCCATCTCGAGTTCAACCACATCATCCTTCAGTCAGCTACAGCACTGCTCTGAATGTCTTTGCTTGTACACTACCTCTAGTCTATCTGACACAACCCTGATACACATCTTTATGCTAGTGGAGCACAAATGCTACATTAGAAAAGGGTTATCTGTCAGGTGCAAGAATTTCCACTTGTCAACACTGAACCTCATGATGTTCTGGCCAGCATGTTTCTCTAACCTGCTGAAATCCTGCTGGAAAGGCATTCCTGCAGCACATGGACAGATTTCCCAAATGAGATGTCACTGACAAACTTGTGGAATGGTCACATAATTTCATTGTAAAAATAGTTAGTGAAGATAATTAGCAGTGACCCCAGTGTTACCCCCTGGAGAACATAGATAGTAGCCAGCCATCAGTTGTACTTGGAATTGCTGACCCATTTTGCTCAAGTCTCTTGGATATTGCAGTTATCTACTGAATTTGTAGTCCACCTATCCCATTACATCTGAGCAGTTTGGCTGCAAGGATTCTATGGATCACTGTCAAAAATCAGCAGATGCCTCTGCTGCTTTCACCTTGTCCTGCAAGACAGTTTTCTCATCATAGCAGATTCTCAAGATGGACCATGACAATTTTCCTTTGGTAAATCTATTCTGGATGTTCCCAATCACCCTCATGTCTTTCTTCTTCCTGGGCCTTGTTTCCAAGGAGGATTTACCCTTTAATTTTACCATGGACTGAGGTTAAGCTGACTAGTCTGCAACTGGCCAAATCCTCCTTGCCTTGTTTGTGTATGGCCTTTGACATGTGTTACAGGAATACCATGGCAAGGTGACTACCATCTCTTACACCTCAGCTTGTCTCTGTGACTGATGCATGAAAAAAAGATATAGAATGTTCAGATATGACAATGCTAGGACAATGTGTGAATTTGAAACAGATAAAGTGTTAAAAGCAACCCTAACAGACCACCTTGTCTTCTTAAAATTAATCAGTGACAGGTTTTCTCCTCAATTTTTAAGGCCTCCCTTTTTCTGAATAAAACATGACAGCTGCAGTCTCTGATTTCTGTGCTTAGGTCTGATTAAGATCAATATTTCAAGGTAAACACATGCCATAGAGCTCTGTGAAATGGGGATGGTTTTAAGCATAGGATTTAAAGGAAGGAGGAGGCAAACGCTGGACCCCAAATATTGAGCTTAGTTTTCCAATGTATCTTTTTATGTCTGCCTTACCTTTACGTTGAATCTCTGATGCAGACATTCTGTAATAATACTTGGAAGTTATTTGCATCCACTGTAAAGAACCTTTTAGTTCTAGTTTTAAATTAAGGACTCCAGTGGTTTCAGTCCTTGATAAGTAAAGCAGCTGGATTTCACACCAATCACACCAAGACTCGCTTACATTTTAGTCACAGCAGTGAAGTGATGCATGAAACTGACTGTACTGTAAAATCTCATTGTTATATGTATGAGGAAATGGACTGGCTCCAGACAGTAAAACAATCCCAAGACAGGGAAAAATGCATATTGAAGCTTTCAGCAGAAAGAGTTGTTCGGAATAAAATGTGTTCTTTTGTTAGGAGGCAATAAACCATGACCTAAAGTTAATTAGGCAATGGGAAGTGTCCTTGTGTGTCAGTATGATGCTACCAGAGTACAGTATATGGTGTTCACGAGTACATTGCATGCTCACCTTATACCGCCAAGCACGGGAGTTCTGTAGAGCAGAGTAAAAATTGGTGTAGGTGCTTACCTCCAAATGAATTTTAATAGAGGATGGCTTGTGTATCTCCTAAACTGTTTATTTAGGCTTTTCCTCTCCGCTTGAAGTTATTTATTTTCGTGTTTTCAACATCACTAAAATAAGCCCTTTCTGTTACTGTATTTGTCCATTTTAACTTGGACTCTGACACATAAGATACAGCAGAGTACAGAGAATTCATATCTTAACTGATAACTCTGGGATTTGGCAGTCCCAAAAACTGATAATAAGTCAGAATGAGAATACCTTGAGTAGATAAAAATGAGAATTCATTGTTATTGAATTGGAATTTTGCATTGGAAATTTTGTATTGAAAATTTTCCCACAAATTTTTCAAATACAGAAAAAATATACTAAATAAAATGTATGTTGCTACTGCTTCATTTCAGAATTCCTGAAGAATATACCCAGAGAAAGTTTTGAGCCCTCATTGAAAACTGCTTATTCCTTCATACTACATAGAGAAAGAAAATTATGCTAATCATCTGGTTATTCCCTCCTATGCTTCAAGCAAATCAACAGCTCTCTACAGTCCTGACTCAGCTACAGCCTAAGACACCCTGCAAAGACTTTCAAAAGTCATCAAAACTAGGCATTTGAAGGCATTAAGCAAAGCCTTCCCTCCAGTGAAAGCCCTCTGCCAGGTCAACCTTTGCCATTTAAACTGAGCAGTTAAATATTGAGGCTAATAATGTAACACAGTGATGGATATAGGATACTCTCTGCAGGAAAGCCCCCACCACGCAGGTCCTTCACATGCCAGTGCTTTCCCTCTCTGCCAGTCTTGTTACAAGGACTCATTTCTGTTTTGATAACGTAGCAGTGTTAATAGGAATTAGCTAAAGGCATGAAGGAGGAATGTTGATCCTGAGGGGAAATGTCGTCTGTGATAGAGTAAATTTTGTTCTGTCCCCCAACTGGCTTCTCCTGCACACAGATGTCAGTTCATGTGAGCTGGGTCTGGGCCCTCTTTACTGACCAGTTCGTTACTGGAAGCCTTGTTTCCTAAGTCACCTCAGCTGAATTGTTTGTATTAAGCCTTTGAGCATTTTATTCTAACTCCATCAGCACCATCAGCAAACGTCATCATAGTCCATAACGAGCCTGTCCCAATAGGAGTCTGCTCATGTTAGTATCCATTCCCCTGGATTGCTGTAGTGTTAGAGTGTATATGATCCAGTATTTCCCCTCATGAAATCTCATTAATCATGAAGACAGAAAATTTTAAAACTTCTTCTTTCTCTGGTAGATACTTCCATCACATCAATTGGCTGAAAGGAATAGTAGCCAGATAGTACTTTGCTTTACCAGGTAGCAAAGCTGGTGGTGAAGGTCCTGATGATAATGTTTAGAGGAGTGGGAACCCCCTTCCCTGTGAAGAGAATTAGCCTGAGGGCCTGCAGTAAGAAAGGGTGGTTTTGGAGAATGATAATGAAGAAGAAAATATCATCTGTTAAAATAAAGAAATCAATATTACCTGGACTTGGAAGTCCTGGCTAAGGACATTCACAATGTATTTTTCTCCCAGTGCATGAGTATACCACCAGGCCCATTGATTTTGTGCTTACATCAGAAGGATGATCTATACCTCTTTTGGAGAGATGCTAACTCTCTGGAGAGAACCACTGAGATTTCATGGTGACACCTATCACAGTTGCTATAAAATCGCAATTTATCTGCTGAATTCCCATTGACTGAGATAACACTTTGCCAGGAAAGTGAATCTGCTATGATTTTCTATAATAGCACTCCTGACATTTATGTACCCTTGCCTCTTGCATATCTGTCTTGTGAATATCTCCAGGTCAGAATGTAAAGGTTCATGATATTTACGAATCACAGCTTTTTCCACAATTTACTTTGTGATGTTGACAAGGAGTGAGTCACAGAAGGTATGAAGTGTCTTTTTTGTAAGTTTTCACATATTTTTATTAAAGCACAAGCATAGGTGCTCTCAGGACCAGAGATGATGCTAACCTATTAAACATGCCCATCAAAATCTGATATGTTCGCAAACACTACACTGTTATCTCAGTTTTCATTTGAGCCATTCTTATTTTCCTATTGATGTTTCTGTTAGCAAATACTGTTTAGAGTCAAACTCAATAGAACTTCACATGACCTCCAGTCCTGAATGGATTATTGAGTTTTTGAACACTTAATTGGTGGACAAAAACCAAAGGAAAAAAGGAAGTAGATAGGGAAGGAAAAAGAAATAAAAAAATTTCTATAGAAATAGAACTCATTAAATTTGTTATTTTTGTCTGTTACAACTGTAGAAAATGTATTTATAGAAGGGTATTTTTGTTTTGTTTTAGCTTTACAGGGAAAAGCTAGAAGCAGCACTTAAAGTCACAGTTGATAGTCTATAAGTTATTTTTATAGCTGGTTTTACTACTTGTTTACATGACAGATCTCACAGAAATACCAGGCATTTAAACATCAACCAACTACTGGCATTCAATGAATCTCATCAGTTTTAATTGTATTTATTTTTATGCCTATTATAGTAACATTTGCCAGCTGAAATTAATATTGGTTAGATTGGTTTCTCTGTCTAAAAATGAGTTATCTAAACTCTATCCATAAATAATACAGACAGGCAACTTGAGAAAGCAAGTCATGCAGCCTGTCCTCAATGCTCTTGTGAGGAAGGGATGAATCACTCCGCAAAGATATTTCTCTACTGACCACAGGAATGGTCTTGTTTGAAGTATTTGTCTTCTGTATGTCTGCAGTTAGGCAAAAGAAATTATGCCCATAATAACAAAATAGATCTTATCATCTAAGTAAGCCAGGTGTAAACAGAGGAGGGAAGAGAATAGCAGAGGTGGAATCTCTTGCCCTACATCCAGCAGATCAGTGACAAAGCTTTCAGCTTTTGGGCTTTCAGCTTTCAGGCCAATATTTTACTGCAAGCCTTCCCTTCATCTTTTTAGTTGGTGTGAGCTCTGCTGTGGGAATCAGTGGGAGCAGGATGACAGCCTGGATGGCCACCTCTAATGATTTAAAATTGGTAGGTTTGTATTTATCTGTTCAGAAATCAATGATATACTTCACATATTTTTCAAACAGTGTCCCATAACTTTGGGTTATTGACTACCTGGGGAGCAGTATAAACCAAAGGAATGTTCCACTCAAACCTTACTAATGAAACTTCTTTTGCATTGCAGTTGACCTGGACAGGTTAAATGATGATGTGAAACGTTACAGCTGCACTCCAAGAAACTACTCTGTCAATTTAAGGGAGGAACTGAAGCTGACAAATGTAGTTTTCTTCCCTCGCTGCCTCCTTGTCCAGCGCTGTGGAGGAAACTGTGGCTGTGGAACTCCAAACTGGAAATCCTGCATGTGCATGTCAGGAAAAACAGTGAAAAAATATCATGAGGTATTTTTATTCTTTCTTTTTTACTTCTTGTGGGTACTTATTTCTTCCATGGATTCTGAAGTGTTTTCTTTGAGCCATGGGGGCTGCTTGGTGATTGACTGTCATGTTTATATTGGTCCATGCTCTATCATACTATATTGTCACTATGATATATCATGTTATATTAACATGCTTATATTGATTATTATATTGGATCTGCAGCTCAAAAAAACAACGGACAAAAATCACTGGTGCGGTGAAGTATCATAGGCAAAGATGCCATCATTTGAAAGACACCAGAGTATTTGAGTGAATGCCTTTTGTGGTTATGACTCTTCCTGAGATGAAGGATCTGCTTAGGCTTCTATACAGGTTCAGGTAGCCTTAAAGTGAAAACTAGACATAGATAACAGCATCTCTGTTACTGTCCATGGAAGATACCAGCTTGGTACTTCATAGAGCAGGATTTGTACCTCCTACTGTAATAAGGCATAGCAGGAGACACACAGTCACACAGCCAACATGCAGGAAGGCCTGATTTTAAATGTTTAATGTTAATGTCTTTCATGTCACAACATCCCCCAATGATTTGCAATTGGAAGTGGTAAATGAGAAGAGTGGAAGGAGGTTATATATGTGTGAGAAAGGGGTGCTAACAGATGTTTATGGGTAAGTTAATTTAGAAGTTCGAGAGAACTTCTACCACCTCTGAGTGGATACTACCACAGCATCCTAGTGAACTTTGCTGCAAGAATGAGGCTTATATTGGACTGATTTTTCCAATCAAAGGACTAATACAAAGTGAACATATACATATATAGAAATACTCTTTTTAGCAACACAGAGACAAGTGTTCCTTGAGACATTTGACTGAACTTACTCCAAACAAAACTTATGTCCACATTTGGAAATTACAAGTTACTTGTAAACTCTCTTCCCTTTCAGCTTTATTACCTGTAGGAAGCAGTTGAATCATTCAGCCTCGGTTTTTTTTCCCACTCAGCAATTTTTTGAAAGGTAAAATTTTTGCATAGGAATAACATCCATTATATTTATTTTTAATTCGTTTAGAACACATTTAGAGAGGGAAAACATAAGGAAAGAACATTTTATATTCTTGCCTCTAAATCAGTATTTTCAGGTCAAGACATGAACAATGTTCACTAAAGTGAACGTATCTAGGAAAGTTACTTGTCATTAGCCTTTCAGTTGTCTGATTTCTCATACGTATTTCTTGTTAAGAACCTGTTTTACCACTTGGCTTACGTCTCAAGTGAAAATAAACTTTGGAGTTAAACCTGGATGTGATGTGCACTGATAGTATTAAGGCATTATCTTGGAAGACCCAGGGTTATTATAGCAGGGGGTTATTGAAGGTCAGACCTTGGACACACTGTGAGCAATGTGGTTACTCTTTTCCAAGGTAAGAGGTATTTTCTCATAATTAACTGAAGAATACAGCATACTCGATATCAGCTAGGACTAGACAATAGTTAACATTTTCTCTAATTTTAAATAAGATGCAGGGGATGATCCTGGTAATTACAGAACAGAAAGTCTTATCTCAATGGGATAAAAGTTAATTGGAAAAAACTAATAGTATAAAAGATCTAGATGACTATGAACAGATAAAATGATCTCAGAATGCCTTATATATGAATAAATATTTATACAGCACCACAACATTGTACAAGAATGTTAAAAAGCCCGGAATCTCCTTCAGAGAGTGAACAGTCAACCAGACAAGATCAGACATGGATTAGAAGCTGGTTAAAAAGAGCAAAGGTGGAAGAGATGAGCAATTTTCTAAACAGTAAAGAGCTATCTGAGGTGCCCTCAGCACGCAGTGTCATTTCACATGTGATCCATCTGGAGGGAGGTGAACAGAGTGGTGGCAAAAAATGACAACTAGGACAGGACATAACATACTTTAACAACAGAGAAGGCTGTGAGGAACTACAGAAGGCCTATGTAACTACTTGTAAATGCAAGTTAGAAAAGCAGCAAGCATTAGGATGAATGGTCTAAATTATCTATTCATATAACACTGGATGTGTAAGGGAAGAGGGGAGAAATGAGGGGTGGAAGCTGGGCTGAAGGTTGAGTAGTGAATCTCTGTGAAGGGCTTCAGGAAAACAGCTGTTCAGTGCAACCACAGGAAAAGGACAAGTGACAGTATGCTGCAGGAATGGAGATGAAGGGGTAATATCACAGCAAATATCATGTCCTAGATAAATTGTTGGGGTACTTATACTGTGTTTTAACCATTGGTGCTTATAATAACGCTGGCAGGACTAGAACATTTGTATAGAAGCAGTAAACATACATCAAGAGAGATAGAGGGGAAGACACAGATCAAAGACGTTTGTGAGGAAAATGGCTCAAAAGTTCTGGATAATTTCATTTAGGTAAAAAACCAACTTGGAATAAGAGAAGACACGGCAAAAGATAGAAAATAGTGAATACTAGCTAAAGGAAAATTAGGTCTTCCTAAATATTCTTTTCCTTAAGAAAAGAAAAACAAAAAATACCGAGAGACTGAAAGGGAACTAATTTAAAATGTAAAAAAAAAGGAACTGTATTTTTTCACAGTAAATCTGTATGGATTTTCAGTGCCTAAATATAAGCCATGCATCATTCAGGTTTCTGAAAGAACTAGTAGTAAACTATAAACTAAGGAATTCTGGGTTACACCTGTTTCAGAATTTAAGCCAACTGTTGACAGTAGATAGGAAAAAAATGCCAGTTATAAACGTGTTATCAAACACTTATTTTTTTATCAGGTGTTTGGAAGCAGCTGGTGCTGGGACACCAGAATATTACAATCAGTATTGCTCAGAACCGGGATGTCATGACTTATGACCACACCAAATTAATCACTAAATTCAGGAAATTCAACATTCACATTAATACATCACCACCAATTTATTTTGCTACTCCTTTCTTCTCTGAAAACTGTATGAATTCAAGATAGTGTTTCAGCTTTAACATTAAATGGCCTTTGTAAGTTTAAATTTAAACTTTATCCCTTAGGGATGCATTAACAGCTCACTGGGCAGAAATTTAGCCAAGTGTCTCCCATTAACACAAGTGGAAGT
Organism: Xenops minutus; assembly: GCA_035221455.1. NCBI lineage: Eukaryota > Metazoa > Chordata > Aves > Passeriformes > Furnariidae > Xenops > Xenops minutus. Next base: position 41,339,797 of record JAWWEE010000001.1, on the reverse strand, counting down.
CATGCAGATAAATTCATGTATGACATACTAAAGATGTGTCCATTAATTTTAGTCTAAAATGTTTTCCACTCTATTATTATTATGAGCCATGCACAGTTAATCGGTTTTAATCTTATTCTCCTTTGACACTTAACTCTAATTTTACTTAAATACCTGATGGTAGAGGCACTGAGGAGGGACCTCTCAGCATGCCAGTTTTAGAACTACGGAGTCCTTTTACTCTCTTAAAAGCCAATTTGAAACCCACTAACCTTAACCAAAGAGGCTTTCATTGCATAATGAAGGACAGAGCTTCAGACTTCATGAAATCCCTTGTACTGTTAATTTGGTTAAAAAGCTCTGTCTTCTGCTTCAGGAGAACATAGGCCAGAAGACACCAGAAGGAAGTATTAGATAGTGGAGCAAAGAAGGTGTTTGTAGTAGCTGAAACCAAGTCCGGCAGACCCCAGACCACTCCTCTTGCCCGGCTGATTTTCCCTAACTGCTCTTCTAGAGCTTCATCTACTGAGCTCCTGAACACACAATCACTGTTTGTCCTGCACATGGATATGCTTGTCCTCAACAGTAAAAATATGTCTGGAGACCACTTAAAAATTGACTGACATTTCTGAGCTACCCGGTATTTCTGGGTGAGAAAGGCAGGCAGGCAAATTTTCCAGAAGGGATGGGCTCCTTTTTGGATTTGTAGCCAAATATCTGTATGCTGGAAGCTGTGAGGACCCTAAAGTCCAGAGTCTTTGTTGAGAGAGAAGCTTCTAGTCCAGAGAGCTTCCAAAGTTATATTCTCCTTATACTCTTAAGGTTTTTTAGTTCCCCCTTAGTTCCTATTCAAAGCCTCACACTGTACTCCTCAACGAACACTCTCTCCTAGCTAGCCTCTCAGGATTAATAGGTATCACATGTAGCCTTTAATTTCCCCAAGCTAAGAGTGCTGCTCCGGTTCCCTGAACAGAATGTACAGCTCTTTTTCTATCATGTGCAATTGTAAGAAGTGATGCAATAGCAGGGAAAAAGAGAACATGAGACTGCTGCAGTAAGGTGTAGCTTTTTCTTTATTGCCCTGGGAAACGTTAATCATGAGATCTTGAGTCTTTTTTATAGCCTGGAAGTTTGCCATGACTTTACCAAAATACTCAGCAGTTTCCAGAAATAAATGGGTTCATAACTTGGGTAAACAGATAGTTTTATAGGTGGGGGCTTTGGGGGAGGTTTTTGGAGGATTTTTGGGTTTTTTTGCAGGAGTCTTATGATATTCTGTGGTTTTCCATAGCTTCTGTGTTTGCTTGAGACCAGAGAAAATGCACTGGACAAATACTCATGACTTACCTTGTAGTGTCATGGACTATTAAAACCAAACAGACCAAGTCCTGGCAGTGTCTGAAAATGTCTCCCGGGCACAGTCTGCCATGCATGATACTGAGTGGTGTCGCAGGGCTCCGTGCAATGAAAAGACAAAGCAACACATGGAAATGGATGCAGCAGACCTTAATCAAATGCTCAGATCTAACTTGCTAAAGGGGACCTGAAATGCAAGCGTGTTTTCCATTGCAGTGCATTTCTCTGGAAATGCCTGGAGCTGCCCTTTAAAGAGAGGCAGGCTTTAAACATGGAGATCACTCAGTGCAGAGGAGGTGTGCGGGAACTCAGGGCAGAACTCAGTTCAGCTGCAGCTGTGGCTGTGCTATCCAGCCAGCATGCATATACCTCAGAGAATCAAGAAATCGGTTTCCCCATCTCATTGCTGTAACTGATGAGATGTGAAATGAGTTTCCGTAGGGAGTAAGTGCTCTTAAGGTAGCAACCAGAATTTGTCCGAGTGTATAAACCTCCACAAACATAGTGCTGGGCAACACAGCTAAAAGGTGTATAAGGAAAAAAACAAAGTAGCGAAAGCCGATTGCATCTTTTACCTACTTATTTTTCTCTCCGGTAAAGACTGATGTGTTTTTCGCTGTCTATAAAGTGCTTCTTCCCCCATCTCTTCACCCCACCCCTTTTTGAAACATTATGCCTCCATTCAAGTTTTATGTGGACTGAAGCTTGTCTGGTGCCTTCACAGAATTCAATTAATTCTAAGGGACAAGGTTTAGATTAGCGTTGGGGTGGCAATTTCATAACCTTTTATTGCCCTGAGAGAAGCAGCAGGCATCCCAGAGTGCACAATACTATATCTTGGCATAAGTTGCTGGGCATAGAAACAGCTTTAACTGAACCCAACAGCGTAAAGAGAAAACAAGACAGATGGGATATTAGAAGGGGGAAAATAGCAGGGGTGCAGGAGAGAAAATAAAAAAGTTACATGGAACTTCAATAAGATGGAGGAATTGCTGCAGCGGAGTTCAGAAATGTAACTAATACAACGTGGTGTTGTGGGGGCTTTTTTTCTTCTTCCTTTTTTTTTTTTTTTTTTTTTTGCCCCCCTTTATTTTTTCAGAGAAATGATAAGCAAACCTTAAGGAGGCACTTGAGAGAGCAGACAACAATTCTCACCCTGTCATTACACAGGGAAACATAAGATAACTGGTCAAAAAATTATCCAAATGCTGCTGACATGACAAAGGGAATTTGCTAAGGGATTAAAAAGAGCTAGAATCATCAAAGCAGTGTGCAAGGAATAAAGTCTGATTGTTGTATGTCCTGAAGTTGATAGTACATGTATAATGGAGATAAAAGGTTGTTATGATAATAAAGGTACAGAATTAGCCTGACAAAAGAGTTAATTCATAGAATATTATACAAGAAGCAGCAATGGGATTTATTTGGAATGCAAATACAAGGAAACAGAATGAGTCAGAAATGACTGCTAGGTCATGGGATAAGCAGAGAGAGCACAGAAGTGCAGTGAGAGAAAAAAAGGTTCATTTTTTGCTAGATGAAAATGAAAGTTCTTGGGTTGACATGTGGAAGTTAAGCAAGTGAGCCATCTTGTGATACATGTCAGGACAGAGAGGCAATTTGTGAAGGAGGAACACCTGTATCTGGTCAGTGATGAAAAAACAGCTGCAGCATAATGCACACATAATTCCTGACAAGATCACCTAAAGTGAGGGTCATGTTGATGTCATGTATCAAAAACATCATAGCCTTAGTGACTGCTTCAGATGCCTGACTTTTAAGCCAATTAATTTTTCCCCTGTTTATTGTATTAAAACCAACTATTTTGTATTCATACAAATTAAAAAAAATAGGAGCAATAATCCCATATACATTTAATAATCATTTAGTTTGCATGCTACCACTGATCAGCCAACTAACTCTTTTTTCTTCTCCCTGGTACCCTGTAATTATGTCTCGTAAGAAAGAATACATCTTTGGGTTTATGTCATTAGTTTAGGCTATGTTCCTGCTAAAGGCCCTTATGCTAAATTATGAACCACATTCCCATAATGCTTGGTTTCTTATACTCAGAGCACAGCTAAACTTTGTGTGACCTTTGGATTAGACAACTTTCAAAAATTGCAGAGTAAAATATTTTATGTCTATCAGAACTTGGATCTATGATGAATGTTTTGCACTTTTGATTCTTCCTCTTTCATGAATTTCAGACAAATATAATTTGGTTTGCATGCCAGAATGATGGTATTTTTAGATGTGCAGAAGGAGATTAGATAATGCTGCATAGCAAAATTTTAAAATAAGTTCTGCAAAGTACAAATTTCAGTATCTAAAATAGCATCCAGAGTTGTTCACCATCCTCTGTCACTAGAATATAGAGCTAATTAGATACTTGGTAAGCTTTAGTCATTTTATTGAATATCTGTGGTAATCTTAAGCTAATCAGAAAGAATAAAAACCTGAATTTTGAGTTAGGCTTCCTATTTCTATTGAGGCTTAAATTACTGGTCAAGAATTTAAAAAAGAGTAATATTATTGTTCCTAATAAGTAAATGATGTTAAGTCAAAAAATGGCTATAAGTAACTGGATACTCCCTCTTTTTTGAGTGTTGACTGAGTTTGGCTAAATGCTGCCTGGCTTCAAAGGTCAGTGATACCTGGCTAAGGCCATCAGCAAATGCTGATGGGATAGTTCACCTCATCTGGCTCTACCCAATCTAAAGCTGGGAGTCCAAGCTTTGGGCCCCTTTCCTAGTTACCAAAGATAGCCCCGCCAGAGGTGGGTGTTTCGGGTGAATCATTCTCTGCAGTCAATGCTTTGTCGTGGCTTCTACTGGACACATGCCAGGTATGGGTCAAGGTGAACAGTTTACCTCCAGATGGGTCCTTTTCCTGGCAGTTGTCACCACTCTGCTCTCCTCAGCCTCTGATCTTGAAGTGTTTTTACAGACCTGCTGAAATGATAGAGTCTGTCCTAGTTGACCTCCTGTGCTCCCCAGAACACTGGAGAGCACCCTACTGCCCAGAGTATGACCCAAATTGGTACTGTACACCTCCTGGGAAAGCAGTCTTCAAACAGGCTGGAAACCCCACAGTGCCTTGGAGGGTGATGAGGTCAGGTGATGAGTCAGCCTGACTTAAACAAGGATGCCCGAATTCCACTTTAAGTTTTTCTGTCTTCAGCTTCCAGATCCTGGGTTTTGTGATGGTTTTGCTTTCTCATTTAAAGAGGCTTTCAGAAGCTGCCATTCAGTGTTAATACATGATCAATGAGCAAGATTGCTCGCAAGGAAACATGTGTAAGCATTTTCTTTATATTTCCTACACCACCAACCCCAAGGGAAGTTATGCAGTTGCTACAGTAATTTCACCTTGAAACTTCTCGGATGCCCAGGCACATCTACAAAGTAAAATGCCATCCTGCATATTGGTGTGCTCCTATGGGGATTTTTCCACAAAAAAAAAAATTCCCTGTTCCTCTTTTTTTATATTACCTATACACACCAAAACAACTTCAGAAGCTAAATAATGTCTTGATTTTAATTTAAGTTTTTTAATAGTTTTATGACCATAATTTACTCAATGTTTGATGAGAGGGATATGTTCTTTGTGAGGCAATATGAAGAGCTGAGGCACTGCAATTTGGTGACAGACAGTGATCCTTATATTTTCTTACAGCTACTAATCCCATCTAAAAAGGAACAATAAAGTGTCCTGAACACAATTTCTTTGAACTGTTTTGGTTAATCCAGTAGTTCCTCACCTTTAAGGATCTGACTGTGTGATGAATAAGCAGCAGCTATTTTCAGAATAAAGGGTTTTCTTTCTTCTACTGTGGTCACCAGAAATGGTATTTATTACCAGATTCTTTTCAATTCCCTTGTATTTGGCTGAAAATAAAACTCTTAGATGGAAGTGAGATGGAGAGCTTTGAACATCAGTTCTGTGATCAGCTGTTAAAGCAGTTCTGCAGAGGGATCTGCAGGCTGGATTGATAGGCTGAGGCCAGCTGTATGAGATTCAATAAGGCCAAGTGCCAGGTCCTGTAATTGGGTCACAACAACCCCAGGCAGTGCTGCAGGCTGGGGGAAAAGTGGCTGGAAAGCTGCCCGGTGGAAAAGGACCTGGGGGTGCTCATCATCAATGGCTGAACATGAGCCAGCAGTGTGCACAGGTGGCCAAGGAGGCCAGTGGCATCCTGGCCTGTATCAGCAATAGTGTGGCCAACGGGACCAGGACAATGACCCTGTACTCGACACTGGTGAGGTCACACCTCGAATCCTGTGTTCAGTTTTGGGCCTCTCAGTACAAGAAAGACAGGGAGGGGCTGGAGCGTGTCCAGAGAAGGGCAGTAGAGCTGGTGGAGGGGCTGGAGCACAAGTCTGGTGAGGAGCAGCTGAGGGAGCTGGGGTTATTTCACCTGGAGAAAAGGAGGCTCAGGAAGGACCTTACCAGTCTTTAGAATTACCTGAAAGGCAGTTGTAGATAGGTGGAGGTCAGCCTCTTCTCCCAAGTAACAAGTAACAGGACAAGAGGAAATGATCTCAAGATGAGCCAGGGGAAGTTTAGGTTGGATTTTAGGGAAAATTTCTTCACTGCAAGGGTGGTCAGGCATTGAAACAAGCTGTCCATGGAAGTGGTGACTTGGCAGTGCTGGGTTAACGGTTGGACCTGATGATCTTAGTGGTCTCTTCCAACCTAAATGATTCTATGATTCTGTAATTTCAGTTGTGTTCAATCACTGCTTTCCTGTCTAGTGAAGTGCCTGACAGTTCATTTTCTTATCAGCAAAGCCCTTATACTGTGCTCATACTTCTTAATGAAAAACACAGGAAAAGTCCCCAAGCTGTCAGATGGTCTATTAACTTAAATACAGTCCACATCTTTGCTCTCATCCCATTGCATGCTTTCACTTGCTCTCAACTGGGAAAATGAGATCTAGCTACCCATGATCTTGCAAAGAGACGGTCATCTGGATTTGTCAGATTTTGCTGAAATGCTTCTTTAAATAAGGAATTTTATCATGGGTTCAGTGACAGCATCTGTACTTGATTTTAAAAGTATGTTTTCTTAAAAAAAGCATCTTTGAAGATGTGGTCTATTTTTATCTCTATAATAATTTCATCAACCTGATTGTGTTCAATTCCTTTGTGTTTTGGATGACAGTGTGGTACAGCAAATTGTCCTGGTGACCATCAGAATTTATGGCATATATCGATGCAGTCAATGCTTGAAATCAATTGAAAGATATAATATTTTTGTTTCTTAAAAAAAAAATAAATGTATTTCTAAGAGGGAAGAGTAATTCTATTTTCCCAACACATTAAAGTAGCATGCCTATACCTTGCTTAGGCACAGTCCTTCCTCTCAGTATTACATATGCTCAATACAAATTTTACCATAAAAGGGAGGACAAAATAATAGACTGTGTTCAGTACTTTTCCCTTTTGTTATATCCCATGACTTTTTTAGCTTCAAGGTGTTAATGGTAGAGAATGAATGGTATCATCCCAAATGTTGCTGACCTGTCTGCCCTTCCCCACCCACTTTGCACAGCATCTGTTGTTACCCTTTGGCAAGTCATTCACACTTAATTTTGGGGACTTTCTACTTCTGCTGAAAATGCTAATACTTTGTTTATCTGGTATTCAGTCCCTGTCCTTTCCAAAACCATCTCAATGCTTGTATGGTGTTGCAATGGTGTTGCAATGCCAAAGAACAGAAAGTACATAGTTTAAAAAAAAAAAAAAAAAAAAAAAGGATTGTTGAGTAACAGTATGATCTGTTAGTTACTGGATCTGTTATTTAGGGCACAAATGTGGGTGTTTCAGTGGTTGAGGTGTTAAAGATGTCTAAGTCCCACTTCCCACCTGGCCATTGACTTAGGCAGGTCATAAACTTAACACATCTCTCCATCTTTTGAAAAAGAAGAAGTAGTCTAGCTGGTCTAGCAGTCATTTGGCCAAGCTAGCATTCATGAGTCACATCAGCCTGCCAAGAGGTGAGACATGCTAGCTCTAATACCTTACCAGTGCATGGTTTCTGGACTCAAGGGCTTGAGGTCACACTGAGCAGAACCGACCCACCTGCTTACCTCCACTGTGGAGCTGCAGCCTTGCTATCTCTGTGTCCTGCTCCCCATCAGTAAATAAGTGATTTCAAAATGGAAAGGACCAGATAATGTCATTGGTAGCTCTTCTACTGATGTGTTGCAGAACCTTAAGCAAATCAATTTCAGATTCTCTATTTATACAAGTTTGACAATTATGCATATCTTTCTGGGCAGTGTGCTGTGAGATTTGGGAAGAAAAATGCTATAGGAGATTTAAAGTGTTCTTAGTCTTAACTCATTTATTGTGCCTAGTCCAAACTAGCATTTGAGCTTCAGGACAGGAATTATTAATTAATATATCTTTTGTTAAACTACTTTAGGCCCATGAACAGCAAACTAATGAAACAGATTTTCTCCTCTCGATCTGTGCCCCCATGCTAGTGTGGGTATGACCTCCCACACAGCAATTCAGCCTCCAGTGGTGGGCTTACAAAGCATGTCCCTGCAAACCACCATCCTCCTCAGCTTTTCCAGTCCATGGCTTACATACAGAAGATTAGATAGAATGCAACATTATGGCTGTTATGCACATATTCACGAGATCATTTTCAGGGAATCATAGGTTCATATAATGATACAGGTTGGAAGGGTCCAACCTGTTGGAAGGGTCACCTAGCCCAATCTCCCATTAAAAGCAGGAAAAGTTTTCAAGTTAAATGAGTTTGCTCAGGGCCTCATCCTGTTAATTTTGACTATCTATAAGGTTTCTGCAGCTTCTCTGGACAACCTGCTCCAATGTTTAAGCATTCTCAGTATTTTCTTTCCTATACTCAAATAAGGATTTTTTTTTTTATTATTGCAACTTGTGTCTGTTGCCTCTTTCTCATTTTTTTAATAATCCACAACTCCCTTCTTAAGGGTCTCAAGATTATCTTGCCTAGATAGAATTTTCTCATAAGCCTCTGGTATGATGTACACTTCTCTAGGAAAGAATTTTGTTTGTTTGTTTGTTTGAGATTATTCACAGTAAATTCTTCAGAAATCATTTAGGTTGAGGCAGAGATTTTTAAGATAAGCCAAAAAAAGTCAGATTTCACAGAAACTCAATGGGATCTGGCACATATTTTGTGCAAGCTCCTTCATCTCCTTTTGCCTTCTGCAAGTATTTAATTTTTGGGCCAATTCTAATGATATGTGCTTCAGAAATTTCAAATTGCATAAAATAATGTTCCTTGTTCTTTCGAGCAGAAATATTATAAAAGGAGATAAGGGGCAGAGCAATTCAAATATGTATGTGACTGTAAAGATGAACCAAAGGAAATATGCTTGATAATTCACATGCAAAGGAGCAACTCTGGACATGGTTAGAAGACTGCATGGTATAAAGATACCTAATGTAGGAAATAATCCAGTCTGTCAAAGCTCCAGGACAAACAGTACAGAATGATGTCAAAGAGTGCAAAGAAAACGCTGGAAGTAAAACAAAAATGTATCCAAATTAATGCTGGTCAGGGCCATAAATGGCTGTTGGTGCCCTCAGGGCTCCAACACTCTCACTCTCAGGTCTCCAACAGTGTTTTCTAATCAATGCATTTTGGTTGATCCTCCCAGGTGCTGAAATTCATCCCTGAGGCTGGGCATACGAGAAGAAAAGGCAGAATCAGGAACAACATGGCCTTAGTAGATATACAGCTGGATCACCATGAGCGTTGTGATTGTATCTGCAGTTCAAGACCACCCCGATAAAAAAAAAAAAACAAAACACAAAACAAAACACAAAACAAGAAAGAAAGAGAGGAAGAACGAAAACGAAAAAACAAGACACACTAATTGCATCTTACTGGACATTTACTTTTAAGCAGGATTGCTCTGCGGACCTTTACTCAATAATCATTTGAAATTTGCTACTAGCCTGCCTTTTCAATTAGCAAAAATGATTGCTGTGTTTCAGCATGGCTGTGCTGATTAGTGCCATGGCAACTAAACAGGTATATCATATTTATATATCAGCATCCAAGAATAGGAGATTATGGTTATCTGTAGCTAGATTCTGAGGGTTGAGATTTTAAAAACTCAATTGCAGTCCTTAGGCACACAGTGCCCGCTGAAACTAAACACCAGGTGCATAGGTATTTGTCGTAGCTGGCAGTAAAATAGCTTTGTGTTTGTTTCTCACTCACCAGTTCCTACACTCAAATTCTGCTGCCATTTCTACCTCCTCAGCTCTCCTGATGGTCAGCAGGGTTTTGTGGGTATAAATGAAGAGAGAATTTGAGCCTGTATGAGTGCAAAATGATTTGCCCCACTCTCAGAGGGAACTTCCCAGCATTCTGTCCCAACAGAGTGAGATAGAGTGCAGTAAATCCATCTCTATATGAAATACAATACCAGTAAAGTCAAATCTCACTGTTTGTACTCGAGCAAATCATGTGCTGAAATTACTCGATGCTTTGCATAAACCAGGACACTGATGGTGGTAGGGGGGCTGTGGAGGCTGGTACTTTTGCCGTGGTGACTCCATGGGAGCCATTGCCCAGGTGCTTCTGCAAGAGGGGGCTCCACCCTGTCCCCAGCTGAATTCCTGTGGGCTGGGACTGATTCTGGTCACTGCCTACCTGGTCTGGACTCCTTGCCCAGAGTGGCCCACAGTTGCCCAGGAGGAGCCTACTCTACACAGAAAGGAAGAGACAGCCCTCCCCTTGTATCCTCGCTGCAGTTCGAAGAGTACCGTGTTTTCCCATGGGGGAGATGAAGATAGGGCACTGGTTTGTTGAAAATATTGATTTGTTTTGCAGTTGTGTTACTGGGAAACAAAACTGTGTTTGAGATTTAATTATCATTATTTGGTTTGGGGTTTGTTTTTTGTTTGTTTCTTTGTTTTAAATATGGATTATATATGGATTATATAACTTTGTCATATATGCATTAATCTTAGTTATCTGGGGTTAGTTGTCTCATTCCAGCTCTGTGTATTGCCATAGTTAAACTGTTGACAATTAATTTCTTTTTGATTGCATTTTTCTGAAGCATATTAACTCATTAAGCAATGTCTGTCTGTCACAGAAAATGTGCATCATTTATTTACTTCCAGAAGAATATTATTAAATAGCACATCATAATAAAATTAGCACTTTAAAAGCTGCAGCATAACTTCCTATGGCTTTTAAAATATTATGAAAGTGCTCTAGCTGAAGAAGGAAAAAAAAAAATTCTTTCCAACTAGCTTTAAGGATTTTTAATCACAGCTCCAAAAGTGCAAAAATACAGGCAGATTTAAGTCTGGTGAAGAATTGGAGTTTTCATCATGAATGTAACAGAGAACAGGGTGGCACATGTAATAGCTGAGGTTTTGTATTTAATAGTAGACATAGTCTGCATCGAATCGTCTGTGTTTTTCTTGTCTTGTTTTTCTTTTTCTCTGAAAGAGTGAAGTAGTTTGACAATAGTGTGTTATACATAGTGGAAACTGGCATGTGCTATACAACAATATAAGGCCTTCAAACCAGTATGTTTTAGCACTCTACAGGCTTTTTACAAAAGCGTCCTAATGTTCTAACTTGCTCTCCTCACCAGCTCAAGTATTTTGTAAGTGCTTTTTTATAATTTTAGCAAAACTTTGCTGAAAGTTCCCTAACAAATGTTGTGTTACTTTCTTTCCTGTACTTTAACCTTTGAGATTCAGAAAATGTGGAGGGTTCGTTATTTATATTAATTTTTCCTCTCTGGCTCCCAGATGTCTATTTAAAAAAGCTCCTGAATGCTTACTTGGGAAGTGATTCATCATTTTTCAAAGCAATTCACATTAAAAGAACAGCCCTGTAACCAGAGATTACCGGCTTCATTTTGTAGTTCAGGACTATTTAAAGAACATCTCATTCTTTTTCTGTCTCTAGCTTAATAACAAGATTGACCCAGTCCTTCCACAACATTTAGCTGTTTGGAAGAAATTTGCATGTGAGGCCTTGGCAGTACAGATTGTTTTTGAGACAGTACACTCCAAAGTATATCCCCGACTGAATTATACCTCAGCACTCTGACTTCCTAGGTAGCATTTGTTGTAGGAAACATCAGTTTCAGAAGGCTTTGTGCTCTGAGTGATCCTTTAATTCCCACCCCCCCAGGGGAAGTTGTGCTGTAAGCACCCACTGTGCCAGGCGTCTCCCACGCACCACTGCCTGCTCACCCAGTCCCACCCCATCAGCCATGTGTTGTGAGGGGTGCTTATGCCTCCTAATCTGAGGGATCCAGCCTCATCTGAGAGACTGAGTTACCCCTACAGGCAACTGGGAGAGGCTCTCCCATAGTGTGCCTTAGTCTCCAGGTTGAAATCGCCCAGTATGGAGTTTTCCTTTCTTTCTTTTGACTATATAGAAAGATTAGAAATCTGATTAGGACATCTGGGTGAGATACACAAAGATAGATATTATAAGTACTCCTTTTAAAGACTGAACAGCTGATAGTACAGCTAACTTAATCAGATAAAGGCAGCAGTGGATGCCAGGGTCCAGCAAAGAAACTCAGGAACAAAGTAAAGAAAATCCTCCTGCTTAATGATGGGTTTACTTTCTTAGATATAGCCTAAGCTTATCACAAAATTTAAAGTATTACTCCTTGGACACTTACTAATGAATGGAACCATTCACCTCTTCAAGATGCTGTATAGACAGTGTGCTCCCAGCCAGTGCAGGAGGGTCAAAGATGGGCTTTCTATTGCAGTGTGGGGATAACATACATGTGAACTAAGGAAAAACTTCTCAAAACCCTAATCCTGACTTTCAGTGACCCTGATGAAACCAAATACCAGCAAATTCTTTCCTTTTTATTTATTAGCAGAAATTGCATAGTTGTTTCTCCATATTTTTCCCTCTTTTCTCTTGTAATAATTGTGATGTTGTTTACATACTATTTTAACTTAAAGAGAAAAGCTATTAAAAAGCCTAATCTGGTTCAGTTTTATTGGTGGAATTGGAATCTTACAATATAAATATATTTTCAAAGGCAATTCAGAAAGAGTCCTAATTTCAAACCACTCGTTAGCTTTTTATTTGCTATATTCTGCTGGGATAGAGCCTACTTTCTCAAGTGCAATCTATGTATATTTTTTTGTTATCTCAGATAAATGCAGCTTTCCTAGCATTACTTTTTACTTTATGCAGTATGTAATGTGTCTTATCTTGATGAAAAATAAATACTGCTTTTGAAAGAAGATACTCTGAGTGATTATTTATAATTCAGATGATCAAAGCCTGTGATTTACACAACATGACACCATACATACTCACAAGGTCTCCTTTTGAAATTTAGCAGTCATTCCCAGGAGCATCAAAGAAGGACCAAAGTGCAGTTTTGGGATAACTGAGTTTGAGCCTCTGAGCTGGCAGAGCTGACAGCTTCCTTGTGAAGCAGCAGCAGTGTGACAACAGCACAGCATTTCTTATAGCTGGATTAGGGTGCACACCCTAATTTGGTGCTGATCTCAGCCCTGCGGGCTTGGCTTGGCTCCCAGAGAGATGTCCTCAAGTTGTCTTACTATAGCTGCTCCTTACTGGCAAAGGAGGCTGCTGCAGAAGATCTGCATCTCACCTGAGCAAGGTGAGTATCTAATGTGTGCAGGGCACTTGGAGAAACCTAAAACCTCTCAAGGTGGGCAAATTGCATCTGTGCTTGTGAGTGTGGACATTTTCCTCAGCTTTGCCAGAAGCAGATTTTGCTGTGTTGCATCTGAAACTTAACTTTCATAGCTTTGGTAACTAATTTTCAATTTAAGGTTCTTGTGTTAAGCTGTAGCTTTCATAGGTCTTCAGTGGATCTTGGACTGAAAAAGGACAGGAAATTTTTGCCAAACTAATTCTTCACTAGACAGATCTCCTGACTGATAAGGAAAATACAAATAGCATATAGCAGTCTGGGGATCCAGCTTTGTAGCCTCTCCTTATGCATGAGCACCTTTTTCTGTATACTGACACTGACCTGAAATAGTTAGCCATTCAGCATTTATCCCCTGTGATTTGGTCCTTGGTACTTAGAGAAAAAAAAATAATATATATATATTGTCCTTTTTTTCTAAGGCAGTGAGAAGACACATTTTCTAACAAAGGAAGCGGTTCTCTTGTGTATGGGAAACAGCAACATACTTAATTGGTGGGTGGAAGAGATATTTTTGCCCTTCAGAAATGCCCTGAAGACACCGCACAGACAGCAGGTCAGAAATTGAAAAGTGTTCAAGGATGGCGTAAAGCTCCTCCCGGCATTGCTAGGTACCTCTACAACTAATGGCTAGATAACATCAGTTTGTCTTTCTGCTCACATGAGTGAAAGCTTTTATAACTCTGAAACATGGAAAGCAGCACTGTATCTCTTCAGCTGTAAAAGTATATGGTTCCCAAGGTCATTGAGGAACTCACCATTACCTTTTTCTAAAAATAATGGGGGTTTTAAGCATTCATTTTCCCAGTTTTGAAGAACACCGAATCTTCAAATTCACTCAAGATTTCCCTTGCTCTTGTCTGGAGTGCATTGCCCATACCCAATGCTGTAATGTATATTTAACAGATGTCCAATTTGTACTTATTCTCCCAGGGATTCCAGTGCAGCAGCTAATGAAAATGTAGAAATTAGTATTCCAGTCTCTCATTCTAGGAACTTGAATTTGTTTATTGACAGTCTTAGTCAAATACATTGAAATACATAAAATTTGTAGTTTATTTGGTCATTCATTGATGGACCATGAAAATCTGCTTTAAATGTTTACAGTGCAAATTCAATTCTGCATTTCTTTTCAAAGAATCATAGAATGGCTTCACTTGGAATGGACCTTAAAGATCATCTACTTCCAAAAACTTCTAGAAATGGGATTTCCAAACCAGCAGATGTTCTCCCATGAATGGTAGGAGGGAAATATTCTAGGTTTAGTCTATCTTCTAAAATTGATTTGACTTAAGATTTGGTCTGAAATTCTTGTAGCAAAAAATTATATTTCAAAGCTGAGTTTATATAATCTGATTTTTGAACCTAAGTTTCAAAACCTCATTTATGTATTGCTTATAGAAAGTTGCTGTGGCATGAACATGCTTTAATAAAAATAGAAATAGTTACATAATAACAGTTGCAGTATTTGATGCTCCAATTTCAAGCTGACAAAGGATTTCTGCTTCGGTTGAAAGAATTTCAGTTTCAGAACTAGTACAAAGCAAACAGAATGAAAAGGACTGGGTACCTTCAAATATTTTGACACAAAGGGTCAAATTTTTTTTGACATAAGAAAGAAACCCTTAACTTTTATTCATTGCATTTTCTTAGAAATCTAATAAGAGCAGACATCTTAACCTTTTTGTTCTGTGTTTGAGTTTGGAGAGTATCATCTCAAGTAGCAGGTGCACTGAGATGAGCTCTCTCAGTTCCATCTGAAATCAGTTTACCCTTTCTCAGATGAAAGTGGTCCAGAGAACCACCCTTCATACCAATGCAATTCTGTCAAATCTTTTTATGCACTGTCACTGTCATCACCTTTTATCAAAGAATAAATTCATTTGGTTTGGTAATACTGTCTTTCCACTTGGATCTAGTATATGAAGTAAGAGTATTCCTTCCCCAAAAATGGAAAACCATTATACATGGAAGAATCCCAGACTGGCTGAGGGGCGAAGGGGCCTCCAGAGGCAGTCTTGTTTAGCCCTCAGTTCAAAGCAGAGTCATCTACAGCACAGTTCTCAGTCATGTCCATTTGGTTTTCAATTCCTCCAAGGATGGAGACTCAGCTCTATTTACTAGACTTTATGTAGAGGAATGGGGAGGCATTATTTTGGCAAACTGTGGGAAGACAAAAGTCTGACAAACTGTTGGACCTCCACTGAGGGCTGTGGCTCATGGAAGACTCTTCAGTCTGTGATGACCATGGCCTTTTCCCTACCAAGGTAGGCAGGGTTTTGAGCTTTTAGCCCCACACATATCCAACAGTATAAGCCAAGTGGTGATTCAAGGACCAAACAGAGCTACCTAAGGGTTGTGTGTAGAGAAGGGCAAAACATCCATGCATGAGGATTTTTCCCCCAAGGTGTGGTAAATGTCTGGTTCATTGGTAACACACAGCTTGTTAGCTTAAATGACTAGGGGCTACTGCCTGCACACAAGAAGAAGCAGATGGACACATTGTCAGGGGAGGGAGCCCCAGTCACCTCCCCAGAGCAACGGAGCTTCCAGGCCCTCTTCAGGCCGTCCTGTAGAGTCTCAGGGACAGGGGATACCCATGACTGTGAGCCAACAGGAGAGGGTCCCCATCACCCCACAGACAGAAGGGTGGTTGCTGCCCGGGGTGCAAGGACCATCATGGGAGAACCATTGCATCAGGCTCCATCAGGCTGCCAGGCTCAGCCTCCGCTAACACCGTTCAGCACATCATCACAGGGGAATTTCTCATAAATAGTGGAAAGACTGGAGACTGCAGTATTTCGCAGCTTCCAGGTAGATTCTCTCAATAAGTCATAGGAAAGCAAATTGTCCAGCTTTACCCGAATATACAGGCTGGGCTGCAGCATAGCCCCCAGAGCACCCTCCTGAACCTGGAGAGCACCTGATGTAAGAGGCCTTCATTAAACCATACTGGTACCCGACAGATGGCATTCATTGCAACCTTTACATCAAAATACCAACCCTTGGATTCTGTTGCTAATTTATTTCAAAAGGTCAGGCAAGGATTTGTGTGTCCTCAAGGAAATGATTGCATTATAGGAAGCTGAAGTTTCAGTATTCAAATAACCCCACATAGGCAAAATGCTGCAATTTTCCCAGTTAAACTGTAACTGAACAGCAATTACACAACTGATTATTAAATGAAGATAAGATGCCTAGGCTTGTATGAAGAAGACTAATTGTTTTCTTCAATTAAAATAAAGACACTTGGGTCCAAATTAAGACCCTGACAAGAAAAGGTAAGCAAATTAGTTTCACTGGGAAATGCAGCTACTGCATACCTGAAATCTTCAGGACTGAACAATACAAACTAAGTCAGCAATTTGAATAATCAAAATGGAAGTATCCCTTGAAAAGTTCCTTCTACATAAAGCTAGTTCAAGGAGCAAATGAAAACTAGCCCTTGCATTTTCATCATAGCTGACTTCACTGAGCTCTGGTCAGCATCAAGAGCTTTTTATTTTTACCTGAGTATATAAGTTCTTCTTAATGCTTCTGACAACCATTTTAAAAAGTTATGCAGCTTTCATTAAATACTGAACTTATGTTCTCTGCCCTTCTTGGAAGTGCATATTGAGAAACAGAGACCAAAGAATACTCCCTGAATAGAGCGAGCTCACATGGACACACAAATCTATACATAAAAAAAAAAAAAAAAAAAAAAAAAAAAAAAACCAACACCAAAACCAAAACATGTTTTGAATGATTTGTGTGTGTGTGTGCTAAGGGCATTTTCTAGTGGCTGACATGTTTAAAGACAGCAGTTTGCTTTTAGACTCCAAAACACCATATTGAATATTCACGTAAGGCCCTACTGAATAATCCAGTGGCTACAAGTTAGCAAAGTGATAACCCCCCTATCAGCTGGCAAAGTGATAACACATCTATAAACTATGTTTGTGAGGCATCTGCTAAGCAGTTACTCCCACTGACACCTCATGCATTTTCCACTGCATTTTGACACTAAACCAGATTAACCTTACAAAAACTACAGTGTCTAATACCCAGTGATGCTGACCTTCAGGGACACACAAGTAAACACTCAACAACTGGTTTGACCAGAGAAGCAACCTGACATTTATTTAGCTTATCAAAGTGAAGGCAGACACACAACAATGTTCTTTACTCTCTATAAAACCTGTGTAAACTATATGATTAGTTGCCTATAGATAAATGCTGGAAATTTAAAATGATCATGCTAACTTTAACTTGAAGAAAACTCACGGAGGCTGCACACTCCAGGAAAAACAAATTATCAAGGGTGGTCCTTGAAAACTCCCAAGGATTTTATGAATTTTTCTGCATGTTGTGCACCTGATAAGGTACCGAATAACTGAGAAAGTTGATATACAATAGTGTAGGATAAATTACACTTAAGTTGTAGTGTTTTTTCTAGTCTCAGGAGGTTTTCTGAGTCATTTCTTTAACTGCATTTTGTTCCAAGCAGCTGCTCCTCCTCCATTTAATAAAAAATGGAACAATCCTCTGATCAAATGAATCTTGTGAACATATCTATGCATGTGTAAATATAGCTATACTTGCATATATATAAATAAAATATATATTAAACATATATATTTTCATATGCATGCATCTACATTTTCCCATAACTCTAAATTTAAAAACAAAGGAAAAAAGTTTAAGTCCTCCTCCATCAAGATAAAAGTCATCAGTAGGCAAAAAAATATTCTTACACTACAGGTAAACTTTCTGTCTTTCTTTGAAATCACTGATGGCTTTTAACACAAGTACTATGCAAGACCCTCCAGGTCTTCCTCTTCCAGGCTTCCATTACTCACACGAGAAATTCTGAGAAGTCTGCTCAGTGCTAGCACAGTTACTGAAGGTTTTTAGTTGCAGTTCATTGAAACTCTTCAGCTGAATTTCCTTTTATGAATTTTGCAGTTTGGCTTCTGCACAAATGTTGAAAGATTGCCAACAGCCATGCTTTGTCTTTTGGGTGTTTAAACCTACAAGACATCAAAGAAATGCGCCTTTGATAGAGAAATTCAGTTCACAAGAAAAGAGGAAATGCTACGTATACCTCTGCCCAGGTCTTTGAATTAAGCATTGCTGTTGACCCCAGATATCTGTTAGAAGAACCCAGAGGTCTTACTGTCTCAAGGTACTAGCAAAGCCTGAAGATCTTAGGGAAATGGTGAATTGCATGAAAGCATGAACATCCTCCTTACCTCATTTCAGTTGCAAGAGGCAGCACCTTGAAGCTGTAACTCCTTGAAAACCCTCTAGCACTACCATTTTCACCTAACGTGATAATTAGTCTTGGGTTCATAGGGCCACAACCTACAGAGAGAGGAAATCTTAAAACAGTTACCTGATATGCTTTATAGCAGTTTTCACTTGACAGAATGGGAAAAGACACACAGAGGATGAATGATGAATATGAGCCTTCTTTCTTTTAAAAGCAGCAAGAAGGTTAGGCTGGCTTCAAGAGTATTTGCTTCAGTTTGAAATAATGATTGTACATTATTTATTAATTGTTAGCAATGCAAAACTAACTGAATCTTTGGTCCGGAAACCTGGCAATGTTAAGATGCCTGGTAAGACATTTCTGGCCCAGCCTTTCATCCTCAGAGTCACAGGAGAGAACGGGTCCATGCAGGGCAGCTTCTCTGACTGTAACACAAACATCTATACCAGAGAGGAACAAGCGCTCAATTGGCAAGATTGTCCAAGAATTCAGTTCAGTGCAAGTGCTGTGGTTTCAGTTCCTAATACATACAGCTAATCAGGAAGTAGTGCTACAAGTAGTAGGGACTGGTGAGGCATGGGGAGAGCAGCTCATACAAGGAAATGCAGAGGGGTTACTTTAAGTCTTGCTTTTGTTGAAGGTTGAAGGCTGGTCCGATTAGACACGTTTGTAGATTGAAAGCTGAATAATTGGGCTGAGTCATCACTGGTAACTAAACACACATCTCCCTGGGCTTTGAATAATGGTCATCTAGATTGACTGTTCCTACTTGATTGTGTAAAAATTGTCCACCTCTTCCTTCTAACACGGTGTTTTTACATGGTATAGCTATACAGGTCTGAACTGCTCCATGATGTTAAATACAGTTATACATGTTATTTATGGTGTTGATACAGCATTATAAGATCAGAATGCAGATACGTTAGCATGCTTTGTAGACAGTAAATTTAAGCACAAGCACACTATTGCATTGCAAATAAATAATTTTCCTCATTGAAGAAAATGAGTGTTACAATGCTGTTTATTCACACTGCCTGTTCCAAGTCAGTGTTTGCCAACTATACTGACCATGATGACTATATCATCCATTACTTCACACTAAAATCTGACGAAACTAAAAATAAATGATAGATCACTGCAAAGTCCTCTTCCCTGTCTATTGGCAAACAATACTCTCTGTTCTTTCCAGTGATTACTAAATGGCAGGATACAATGTAACACAAAAGTCATAAAAACTGCAGAAAACATAAACTCCCCGTCTATTAATTCAGAACTGCTTCTGAATTCTGAACAGTTAGGACAGGATGAAGCAAACGGCAGTTATAAAGCACATTCCAACTAATAACAGGAAGACTAAGTTACCCCTAAAAGAATTATTATAAGAGAATATACAAGTGGCTGGGAAACCTACCATGCCCAAACATTGTTTGGAATTCAGATGAAATGGATGGAGTGAGGCAGAAGAAACTATACAAATTCCTCTTCCTTTGGGAAGGGTGGCAGATGGATTTATTACGCTTCTAGAGTGCTAACTCTATTCAGGCATACAATGTCGTATATCATGTCATTCATGCCATGGATCATTACAATTGTTTCAAGAGAGAGTTCTACAGCAAAATCCCAGTTCCCAAGCTTAGTTTGGGTACATGTTTACAACTCACAACTTGGTATTTCTAACTATTATTTCTAATCCAACACACTCCACTTTTTCCAGGTCCCTCCATATCACGTAACATTCAGAAGCAAGGTTTCCTTTCTCCCCCATCTCCACATTGTTGTTTGGGGTTTTTTCCCATTGGATTCACAAGTTATCTGATTCTGGTCCTCAAAAAAACCCAGTTATTCTTCCTGTCATAATCCTGCTAATTATTTTACATCAGATCTTGACTGCAAAAAAGTTGTTTTGGTGAAATGACAGGGCAAACCTCTCTATGCAATTCAGGACTGCCATGGTTCACTTAAGTCAAAGTTTTCAGCTCGTGCTGAGTGTCTATTTATATGCATCAAAGAGATATCACCACAAGCTAGAAAACATTCTAGAAACACACATCTAAAAATTAATACAAGTCGGGGTTTCTCTTTCCTCAGCTTTCCTGATGCATGATATTGATTGGGAAAAAAGTGAAACCCAGAAAGTGTTGATGTCCTCCTCACAAATGCTTATTTTCTGTAGAAGCTTTCATGAGACGTTGAAGATAAAATCTCATCTAAAATCTCATCTGAGAAAAACTACTGATTTTTAAACAGGTTCATTTCCAACCTGTGTTGATTTGTGAGAGGTGATTTACAAGCCTTCATTGGGCCTAATGTTCCTGCTGTGACCTTGCTCAGTCAAACCTCATTGGCATTGGCCAGTGCTCACTCATGAGCAATGGGTGCCAATAAAAACTGCTGGAAGAGGCTGAGCTCCAGAGCACTTAAGGAAACTGTAGATATTGTATATGTACTGACAGAAAGCTAGCACTCACGAGATTTTATTTTTTTTTTAAAAGAGATATAAATATGCTGATTCTTGATTCAGAAAAATAATAATAACAAATATTTATCTAGAAGCTGTGTAGTCTAGCTGATTACAAATTCCCAGTCACATTAAAGACAAAATGAACATCAAAAATCACCTTTGAAATTCAGGATTTTTGTAGGGTCCTGTTATGTTCATTTACTCAATATTGAGCCCACTGGAGTGTATGATGCATCACTACAAAGCTCAAAGAAATAATTCAGCAGGATAACATGGATAGGATGAGCAATATCAATTTGAGAAGAGATATTGGGCTGAGGAAGCCATGGTGCAGTAAGCCTGATGGGAACTGTGCAATGACCAAAAGCTGTGATGATTAACTCCCCATGACATTCAGGTATCACAGAGGGTAGAATTGATCTTATTAGTTATAGAATGGGTCAAGGAGCATGTTATAAATTATGTTTCTGTCCCCTCAAAAATCTTCTCTGTGCTTCTTACTGTGCTGAAAAAAATCCTAGATTGCAGATAAACTAATGCAGGAATTAAACAGCAAGAGAGTTACTGTGGCATCTTACTTCCCACACTGTATTTCTTAGCAGCATGATACAGAAGATAGCATTTAATATAGTGCTGTTTTCATACTGGAGAGAAACTCTGAATTAATTTTGTTTTGATCTAGTAAACAGACAGATTCTAAACACTGAAAACAGTTTGTGCTATAGTTTATTTCTCTTTTTTTTTTTTTTAATTATAGATAGTAAGTATCATTAGTGACCTTAAAAGTATTACCTGTGCAATTTTTGAGAGAAAAAACATTAGCCAGAAAGACTAGTTGTAGGAATTGTTCCACAATGAGGTAGAAATAGCGATACTCTATACAGGATATATGTCTCATCAGTTTTCTCCAGTTAAAAAGCTTTTGGATTTAAGGTATAGCTTTAAAGGAAAAGAGAAGTGCTAAAGGGGTAGAAGGGTCCAAAAGTTAGAAGCCGAGAAGAATATTCATCATAAACTGGAAAACAGGTTAATTTGGGTGTTGTTATTTCTCGTTTGGTTTCATGGATCTGAGCGTGTCTAGAGGCTACAGCTTCAATCTCCGAATCTCAAAGAGACTTACTCATGACTGAATTTCAGTAAGGCTTGTGTGTGCATGCTTAAGTTAATTCTTGAAGGTAATGTGGTTTAGTAATGTTGTTTCTTTGACTAAGGACAGTCTGTACTTCATCCGAAAAGCTAAGTCCCAGTATCTTTGATACCAGGCTAGTGAACTTTAGCTTCCTCTGTTTCACCTTCACTGTTGCTAACACTTATATAGTCCTGAAGTGAGCTGGACCATGCAAGTATCTGGATTAAAATTAACTGAAAAAAAAAAAAAAGTCAGAATCAGCCCTTTGAGTTTTTAGGAAAGGCTGGCTGAGGGAAGGCAATGTCACCTTGTTCCCTAACAGCATAGTGTGCAGCTTGTTCAGCTTTATATTTTTGCAGTTGGAAGTAAATTCTTTATCATAAATTAGGTAATTTTAGTAATTAACTGTCTTAGCTAGCTAACCTCAAGCTTATTGCTAACTCTTGGAAGGAGGGAAGGAGGGAGGGAGGAAGGGAGGGAGGGAGAGAGGGAGGGAGGGAGGGAGGGAGGGAGGGAGGGATGTTTCTTGCAAGAGAGGGACACACATATTAAAAAAAAAAAAAAGGAAAAAAATTAAAAATGCAGTGCCTAAGGAAAAAGCTACAACTACAGGAAATTATGCCATTGCATGGAATTGCAATGGCACAAAGTGAGACAATTCTGAAAAACTGTAAAAGTACTGCAAGCTGAATAAAAGGAAGTGTCCAGAAAACAATCAATCTTGCTTTAATATGCTTTTGATTATGGCTTTGTGATCTGAGCAACACCACCTGCCATGAGGAACAATAGCCAGACTGGGAATTAGTGTTATTAATAAAATGTAATATTTTTTATTGCTTGAGTGTTCACAGCAAAACATGTAGATATTTAAATATGCAATTAAATGTTACTTGCCATCCCTGCTGATTGCACTGTAGTGTCAATTTGTCCAATTTTTTCTGAGTGCTGCTGTGCTGCAGTCAGCAAGTGATTCTTAAAACTCTGCAGTCAGAACAAATACGTTGTTTTAAACAGTCTTTAAAAGGGGTAGAAACTTTAACCACCTTATTAGTTGCCAAAAGTGTACATTGCCACTGTGGATTTTGCGGCAAAATTCAACAGCTTGCCAGAGAAGAAATACTGTCTGAGCAGTGCACACCGGAGCCTTCCATAGAACTTACAGAATTTTACTACATCAGGAAGGGTGTGTTTTATAGCCAATAAAAGAATGATTTCATTAAGGAACTTTATCATATGCAACATTACATAAGCTATCTTTTTTTTTCACTGTACAAATTCCCACTGAGATCAATTGGGCAATTGTCCAATTCCCAGACTAGGGATTCTCTGTAATAAACAGAATATGAAACAGTAGAATATAACTGTATTTCATACAAATTATTATTTCTAGATAGCGTCTGACATTGCCTTGTGAAGGATCCTGTTTCCCTGTCAACATCCAAAGTGATAGTTCCATAACACAAAAACGCCTCTGAGTGCTCTCAGGATTATCTCAGGGCTCCTCTGTGTTCAAACATTGCTGAGGATTACAAAAGAAACTCCACATCAAGCAGAAGGGAATTATTCAGGGTAGCAGATCCCAAGAAACAGGAAATATCTTTTCATACTGCCTGAGAAAAAGTAAGGATGCAAAGAAATGGCATGAAGCTGAGTTTGGGGAGGTTTAGGTTATATATTAGGAAAATTTTTTCACCCAGAGGGTGGTTGGGCACTGGAACAGGCTCCTCAGGGAAGTGGTCACAGCACCAAGCCTGACATATTTCAAGAAGCTTTTGGACAATGCTCTCAGACACATGGTGTTACTCTTAGGATGGTCCTGTGCAGGGCCAGGAGTTGTACTGAATGATGCTGATGGGTCCTGATGCTTCTAACTCAGCATATTCTATGATTCTATGATACTGTGGTTAATTAATGCTGCTAATGATGTTGCACTGTATTATTTTTAAAGACAGACTATTTTTCTTCCTATATGGCAATACCAGTGGGTATCTTTTTAAACTCTGTTAATATCAGTGATTCAAGCTCTCTATTCATTGCTGTAGAATTACAAGAAATTAAAATACTGTGGAAATGTTCTAATAGTAAAATGACAGCTATGTAAGTGGCTTATTCATTTTGATGGAGTCCATCTCACTGAGATCATTTAATTTTCTATATGGGTGCTCTATTTTATTGGGTACTGTTATTCCTCTAAAGATTCCTCCTGATCAGTTTCCTCTCTGATTCTATCAAAGACTTTTCTTTTTGTCACCTGCAGTTTTGACTACTATCAGCTCACTAGTTTGGGTAGCAGCACTGCATGTCTTTCTAGACTGCATTTTGATAATCTCTGCAGGTGTCCTCTCATCATGGCTGTACAGGAGGAGGGATAGGTCTGATATTTGGAGACACTCCCATTCTTACTACAACAAAAATTTAGAACAGAAATGAGTACAACAAAGATGGATCTTCTAAATTGCTACAAAGCATTTAGAAGAGACATTTGTTATCAACAGATGCAGTTTACTCCATTTGAGCTCAAGGAATACAGTAAAATGTCTTAAATTTCTGCATTTCATTGCAGAGCACAAAGAAGGAACATATTGAAACTACATTTAGACATGGAAGTTTGGAATTTGGGTAAACCATAGGATCCCTTTCTAGTCAACAAAGGTGAGATTCAGTTGACCAGCTGTAGATGTCCATAACATAAACATCCACAGTTAAATCATTGATAAGAACATCCCAAAAGAGAGAAACAGACAAACTAAAGTGGATTTCTACATTTAGTCAGAAGAATTATGCCCTGAAAATGCTTACTTCCCTAAAGCAATTTTAACAGGATCTTCAGTATCTGCACTGTAGACCTCTAACAACAGGTGAGATGAATCCCACTGTAAGAGCCAAAGGTGCCTCTGAGGTGGGATGAAGTACCTGCTACAGAAAGATGTGTACGGCTGAAGGTGTGGTTTTCTATCTTCTTTTACTGAACTAATTATTAAAATACAGCTTCTGCCTTCAACATCTGTTAAGTATCTTATTTTAGAAATCAGTGCATTATCCAGAGACTGTAAAAGCCATAAATTTCATAAATAATATGGCATCTAATCTCAAAAATTCTGTACATAAATCCACATTTAAATTAGTGTTTTCTCTATTATTTCAAAGTTACTGAGTTCACTAGGCTGCCTTTGCTTATATGCAGGAAGCATATGTTCCCAGCACTGAGACCTAAACTCTCTGGGTTTTAGAGGCCTATTGAGTTTAAGAATGTGCAGTGCCATCGTAAACTGATACATGTGAAAAAAAACAAACTATTGACAGGGAAATAATGTAAACTAGATAACAGTTTTGAATTGCCTGCAAGACTAAACACAATACCTAGAGGTCAGTACTAAAACAGTCTTGTTTAGTGCCTTCATTGGTGTCCTGTATACAGAGAAGTAAAACCTTAGCAAACCTATAAATGACAATACATTGGAGGTGAAAAAGAGGAAGTGACTGTGAAGACAGTGTATTATAGGGTGCCAGTCCAGAAGGACCCTGAGAACCCAGCCAACAGAAATCACATGGAGTTCAGTAGTGGGAGGTGCAAATCTCTGTGCCCAGGTGGAGTAACCCCATCCACCAGTACTATCTGGGAAATGACCAGCTGAGTAGCAGCCATGATCAAAGGACAATTACTGTTGGCACCAGCCTGAACATCAGCCAACTATGTGCTCTCAGTGCTAATGCAAACTGCATCCTGAGACACGCTAGGGTGACTGTCATCAGCCAAAGAGAAGGTGGTGTCTCCCCACACATTTACCACTGGTAAGGCAACACCAGGAATCCCATGTCTAGATTGAGCCCCTCTAGTTCAAGAAAGATATTGGGAAACTGGAGAGAGTACAAGATTGTGAGGAGTTCTAGAACTCATGGTCCACAGGGAAAGGCTGAGGAAGATGGCTTGTTTAATCTGAGGAAAGTGAGGGGAAAACTAACAGTTGTCAGCAGCTGCTTGAAGTAGACTTACAGAAGCACCAGACTGAAATCCTTCTTGGTATCAGATTGTGTTAAAAGGAGGAACAGTCTCAGTTCCTGCCTTGAAACATTCTTTCTGGATATGAGGAAAAATTTTTTTTGGAGCAGTGCAGCCCTGGTACAAGCTACCTAGGGAGTCTTTCAAACCTTCATCTTTGGAGGCTTTCAAGACTCAGCTCAGTAAAGCCACTTACCCATCATCTAATGCCAGCAACAATCCTACTTTGACCAAGAGGATGACCAAGAGGATTCTAGAACTTCATCCCAACCATTCCATTCAAGTGACTCTCTAAGACTTCCACATGGCCTGAAGCACAGGAAAAGTAGGAATTACTAAGAACTTAATTTTCAGAAAACAGTTAAGTAATTTAAAAACCTTTTAAAATTGTACCAGTTATGAAAATGCACACCAATTTGTATTCTCTGCCTCTTTTCCTACCTTCCTTCCCCCAGGACTGATAGATGATAGCACACATAGCAAGGGGAGTTCAGTTGCCTGAACACTGATATTCAAGACCACATTTCTTAGATGCTCTGTAGTATCTGAGACACCCAGCTGGGACCAGCAGATGTGAAACAAAGTCTACGGAGTCCCAAGCCCTGCTGGGAAGGCAGCTTGAAACCTATATTTAGAAGACTGCATCCCACCCTATTAGTCAAAAAATTTATTGCAATTCTGAGAAAGCACAGTGGCACCGTGGCTAGAATATTTCAGTGAAGCTCTTTTGTTTAAATGTGTCAGTTGTGACAGATAGTTAACACTAGCAATAATTTGCTACTGCTGGTTAAAACATAAAATTACAATATCTCATTTAAAACCATTTTCAGGGTCTTAGGGTACTTCCTTCAAATATTTGTCATCACACACAGACTGAAAAGGATTTATGAATATCCTGGAGACCACAACTACATTTTAACCACTGTTTTGCTTTAACCCTGCAATCTATGTATTCAAGACTGACACCAGTGATTATAAACAACAGTCATCCAAATTAATAATCTTATTGCTACAAATTTGGGAAGAAGACAAAGATACAGGATTATCTGGGCAGGGTTATAATTTGCTGGTGTGCAACTCAGAATTTGAAGAAGAAATTAAATATTAAAAAAGAAGACAAGAATAGCTATTTGTTTGCAAGATATTATGTTGACAGGCTGCTTCAGCAGTTTTGGGTGTTGGAAAGTCTGGAGTTACAACAATTAAGACATTTTAAAAAATATTATGGAAGCCCCAAATTCACTGTGAATTAGACAAATAGCTGTTATTATGCCCATGTTCCAGAGGGAAAAGGAATTCAAGAGTTGCCAAAGACACAGAGGAGATACAGGGATTTAGCTGAACAGTAGGGACTACTTGAGTGTTTCATTATTAATTCCATGTTTAAACACCTGTACTGTTTTTCTTCCTTTGGTAGTTTCAGGCTTTTTTAAAATTAATTTATTTATCTAAAATATGAATCATCCAGAGACTAATAAAGACATAAAACTTTAACTCAAGCACTGCTCATTATTCCCAACAGGAAGCACAAATGCAGATACACTGGTACACACTTGCACTACCTAGATGATTTTTTTTTTCCCCTAGGTTGTTTCAGTTCTGAGTCTGATTTGGTTAAATTAAATAGAAGAAGATATTGTCATGAATTCAGATCTTTGGTTTGATGAAGTATTCACAGAGAATTTATTGGACCAAGGTAATGCGAACATCAGTCTCACTCATTTTCATTGCCAGGAACAAGAACCCACAAAACGCACACCTCTGTGGATGACTCCCAAATGACATTAAAAAGCCTAGGAGAGGTAAAGATGACAATGTACGATGAGACAAAATCTCCTCAGATGGGGATGCCAAAAATTAAACATCACAGTTGAAACATCAACCCAAACACTGGAGACTGTGTACAATCCCCAGACCAGTGTTTGCTTTTTAAAACTTCTTTTCAAAACTCCAGCAGTGAAAAGCAGCTGCTAACTCTCAGTGACCTTTAGCGACAGCACTTCCATCTTTAGGGAATTGAGATTGATTTTCCACAGCTACCAGTGTAAAGACCTTTTGCCTGGGAGCATACAATGATACCAAGGTCAGAGGATTTGAAGGCAGCAACTTTAACAGGGTTAGACTTCAGCTGTATGGTGATTACAGCTACCAATTAATGTCTGCCGCTTTACGCCCTGGAGTCACCTGCAATTTCAAAACAGATTAAGCAAAGTGGTCCCTGAAAGCTCATGGAGGCAATTCTCTAAAGTCAAGTAGGAGACTCAAAAGAGTCTGGCAGGAGGCAATACATAAATCAAAACTAAGAAAGAATTACTGGTGCACTTAATGCTGGATATGCACTCTTTGCATGGCACAGCCAAAGTATGTGCTGTTGTCTTTGACCCTACTACTGTTGCTTTTTGGGGAAAGTGGGCTTATCTAAACAAGAAAAGGAAGTTGCTCCCGCTGGTGGATGGGCTTTTGGCAGAGTCAAGTACGTATTTCCTTTTTTAATAAAATTTTAGCACCCCATTTCTCATTTTTTTCCTCAGGGTCCCACACTGTCTGAAGCAATTCTTGCGCTTAGGCAGACAGCTTACATGTAGCATGTACCTCCTCTCCACCACTATTTTACCTGCATATCTTTGAAATTCTGAGCCTCTTCTACTATGAAACTACAGTATCATTCAGCCAGACAAGAAGAAGATTGCAGAAGGAAAATCTTATATTGCACTGTACAAACCGATACAGAGAAAGTGGTGCTCATACACAGTATAATGAAACACCCAAGAACACACAGAAGGAATTTACTCCTGTACCACCCATGTCTTAAAGTATAACCCTTTGGGTTATGAAATAAAGATGAGAACATGATTACTGTATGTGGTGAATTGACCCTGGCTGGATGCTACGTGCCGACCAAAGCTTCTCTATCACTCACCTCTGCAAATGGACAGGGGACAGAAAATTATAATGAAATGCTCATGAGATGAGATAAGAACAGG
This sequence comes from Xenops minutus, assembly GCA_035221455.1. Lineage (NCBI taxonomy): Eukaryota > Metazoa > Chordata > Aves > Passeriformes > Furnariidae > Xenops > Xenops minutus. Next base: position 41,310,936 of record JAWWEE010000001.1, on the reverse strand, counting down.
GAGAGATCACTCACTGGTTACTATCACAGGCAAAACAGACTTGACTGAGAGAAATTCGTTCAATTTATTACTAATCAAAATCAGAGTAGTATAATGAGAAGTTTAAAAAAAAATTAAAAACACCTTCCCCTTATCGCTTCCTGGGCTCAACTTTTCTCCCAATTCTTTACCTCCTCCCCCTCAGTGGTGCAGAGAGGTGGGGACTGGGGGTTAAGGTCAGCTCGTCAAATTATTTCTGCTGCTGCTTTTTCCTCAGGAGATGAGGAAGCATGGAGCCCCTCCCATGGGAAACAATCCACCAAGAACTCCACTGTGAATCTTTCCCAGAGGCTACAGTTCTTCACTAACTGCTCCAACATGGGTGTCTTCCACGGGATGCAGTCCGTAAGGAACCGGCTGTTCCATTGTAGGTCCCTCGTGGTATCACAAGTCCTGCCAGCAAACCTGTTAGAGTGTGGGCTTCTATTGGCACAGTGGCATGGGTCCTGCCAGGAGCCTCCTACAACATGGGCTTCCCAGGGGGTCATAGCCTTCTTTAGGGCATCCACCTGCTCTGGTGTAGGGGTACTCCATGAGCAGCAGGTGGGTCTCTGCTGCCCCATGGACCATCATGGGCTGCAGGGGCACAATCGTCTTACCATGATCTTCCTCACAGGCTGCAGGGGAATCTCAGCTCCACTGCCGGGAGCACTTCCTCCTCCTCCTCCTTCATTGAGCTTGGTGTCTTCAGGGCTGTTTCTCACATATTCTCACTCTTCTCCTCTCTTGCTGCAAATACTTATGTGCAAAAACCTTTTTTCCTTCCTTCTTAAATCTCAGAGACACCAGCAACATTGCTGGTTGGCTCAGCCTTGGCCAATGACGGGTCAGTCCATCTTGGAGCTGGTTGGCTCTGTCAGACATAGGGGAAGCTTCTTGCAGCTTCTAACAGAAGCCACTCCTGTAGCCCTTCCCAGTTCCAAAACCTGGTCATGAAACCTCAATGCACTGTAATACACTTTGGAAATTTATCCCTATCTTTTTACTTCCTTTCTGTTTTGTGCTGCATACGAGGCTTCTGAAGGGGTGTATTGCCTCACATCTGATAGCAAATATTGAGAACTTTCCATGTAGTTTTAGGTATTGAAGTCAAGATAGGACTGAATACCTTCAGGGTCCCTCTGTCATCAGTGGAAAGAAATTCAATTGAAAGAGAATTGGAAAGTAATTTATTGTACTCCTGCTACCACACAATGTAAACCATTGTAGGTACAGCAGTTATGTGATTGACTAAAAAAGAATAAATTAATTTGCATATGAAATGTGGCTTCTGTAGTTTTATGAAGAGGCAGTAACTTAATGCCTTTATTATTCTTCTGAAGAATTTGTACTGGGTAAGATGTTTATCCAAAGTTATCAACTGCCCAATAGAAGCCTTTGAATTCAAGTGTTAAAGTGAAGGCAAACAAATCCACGTAGATATATTTTTGGAAATGAGTCTGCCAGCTGATAAAAAGATGTAAACAGAAAGGCCGAGAACTGCTAATTATTTGAACCACTTAAATAGTGGGAAGTGCTGGGTTTGTATTTAACAGTTTTGCATCGTGCTAATCTCTCCTGGCAGCAGAGTCAATAAAAGCTCTACAGGGAGTCTGAACACAATGTGATTTTTCCTAGCCAGATAAATCTTCCCTGTCCCCACTATCCTTATTATCCTCCTGACAATGCATCTAACAATTGGAATAAATGTGCAATTGAGATCTATGCTGCACAGTGAATTTGCTCTGAAAACATTTTGCAGGAAAACAGTCACAAGTGAAGGCTCAAGTTTTGTATGAATTGCATGTAGTTCTCATTGCTCTGGGGGATGGGAGTCTTATCTAGAAAACAGGAATGTGCATCAGTCAGGAAGATGCTTGACTTCCAAATGCATTTGTGATTTCAACTCAGTAGTTGTAAGGCTTTCCTAAAGAAAAAAGGACATCCAATTGCTAACAACTGTGGTATTATCTCAGGTGTTTATCACCTGTGTTCGTCCTGATTGAAAACAAGAACAAAACCTGATCACAAGTATCACTTTGGATGAGAAGTGGAAATGAAATGGCAGAAAAAAGAGCTAAAATTGACTGGATGAAAAATAGCAATTCCCTCATAATCCTTCCATGTAGGCTGCCAAATCTTGCCCCAAAGGCACTTGCTAAGATGATGACTATAAGAATATAAACCAAAATGTCTTCCTGAATCACTCAGCCCAGTCTCTTAATGTTACATTCAGCCAAGTAAGTTTCTTCTCATTATCTTGAACAAACTCTACCTTAAACAGAGTTGACTTTCTCTCCCAGATTGGAGGAGCTTTGGAAAACTCTACCAAAGCTTTAGTCTTTAGAATTTTAGAAATTTCTTGTGAATTCTGACTTATTTATAATTGATTTATATCAATTTGTTTTCCTGCCAGAAAAGTTTTAGAGTTCAAATTATTCTTACCCATCATAGAGAAATATTACCCCAATATTTTTACAATGAGCCATCACCAGTCCCATTTATTTTCAACCTACCTTTAATCCCTTTCACATTAGCACCTTAGACGATCCAAAATCCCCTCAAAAGAGGTCTGCTTTGGAAGACTACTTATTAACCAGGTTGCTCTCTAGGAAAAGGAAGAGGTTTGAGCTGTTTCTTTTCCTTTGCCTCAGGCTTTAAGAATTTGAATTCCTTGTTCCCTTCACTTTCTAGAACATGCCCTAACTTCACAAAAAAAACCCAAAAAAACCAAACCAAAACAAAACAAAAAAAACCCCCACAGCACTAGCAGAACTGAAGGTATCTCACAAAAAGGCAAGTCAGATTCCTGCTGACAGGACAGAATATGTTCAGGAGGGAGCCTGATTCCTGCTTGTGCTTGTATCCAGTGACCTGAAAACCACACTTTCGCTTCTCCCTTGACAGATGAGACTTTTGCACAAAGTCAGGACAACCATCTGTGTCTAACAGTAGCTGTGAAGAATTAATACCCCTCTCTCCCTTCTCTTTGTGGGTCATTGCATTTCTATGATTGATATACCATGGGTTGGGGAGGTGCGAGAAGACCACTTCAGTATAAGGTTGTCAGTAGCAGTGTAGCACAGCCTGTCAGCCTTAAAACACTTGCCCAAACACTTACTTCTCTGCTGTTGATGTAGACACTAAGGGGTATGTACCCTTGTTACTGTCCCAGCTTACTGGGAAGATGACAATTTTTTTCAGCAGCACTACAGAGGGAATTTCTACATTTCTTGGTGAAAGGTCTATTGTCCTGTCTCTGCCTTTTGAAAATACTACAAGTAATGGAAAAAGTGCAAGTAGAGATAAGTGAGTGCAAAGGAATAAGTCATGTTAGTCAATGAAGGCAGAGGTCCTGTTCCTTGTGGGAAATAGGAATTCTTGTCTTAAATGATTTATAAACTTGGTTTCTCCATCTTAGATATTGGCCAGTTATCCTCTAGTAGTCTGCTTTTGATTTATTCTGTTGGATTAAAAGCAACAAGAGTACAAAATCAAATCTGGTCTGCACATCCCCCCCTTCTGGGCACCTGTCCCCCACTCTGTTTCCAAGGCTTATTTAGGAAGATCCTGTGAATAACACAGATCTGCATGAGAGGTCACATCATTTCAATGCACCAGCTGTAATGCTGCATTGTAAGCTATCTCATTTGTTGAAATCACAGTACAATTAATGGTGACATTAAAATAGAATTTGCATTGGGGTACTTATGACATTCCCATTAAAATCACATTAGTTCATAATGATTAACACTCTTTTACTGAGCACGGAACAAATTAATCTGTGGATGCTCTGTTTTACCTATGTCCCGAAAAGCAAGTTGCAGAAGTAGATAGGGGACATGCATTGTGTTTGTTATAGATAAGTATTCAGCATCTGTTTCAAACCAGAGCAGGTGAAAAGTGAACCTTGTCAAGGCTTTGTGTAAACAAGAACTCAAGAAATTCATAATTTAAAAAAATGGCCAAATGACTCAAACGCACATTTACTTTCTCTATAAGCAAAAGAGTCAAAGCAAGACTGTTTCCAAAATTAGACAAATTGACTTAAGGAATCACCTCAATAAAAATATAATTATCTTCATAGAAGTTATGAATGCAAATATGTGAAGTTGAGTCTGTATGTTCAAAATAAATTTAAAAAGAAAAAAACAATTTCTTGAAAACAAATCCACTTTATTTAAGGTTATGAATTTGGGCAAACAATCATCATGCACTCATTTTTCTCAAAAAGCTATGAGCATGCATTTTCCCATATTTATCTCTGACAAGAGGAGAATTTGAGCTAACTCACTTCAATGTCATTAAATAATAAAATAAAATCTCTTTTGTAGGCTGCTGCTTTTCGTTGTGTTTTATTATTAACATTTTCCATTCATATAAACCATTTATAAAGAGATCAAACTTTCTATGTATGATACTTCATTTGTTTCACAATAAAGTTTAAAAGACCATATAGACTATAGACCAGTTAATTTCCTCTCCATGATAATGGACTTCTGAGTCTGCAGCAAATTCAGAACCCAAAAAGGCAGCAATTGTCTCTTTTCTATGTTCATACTAAAATTTGGTATACTTAATTTGTATGTATGTATTGTAACAATATGGCATATATAACATAGCAAGATGCTTTCCTTTCTTGGGTTTTCTGCTTAGCTATCCTTGTGTACAATAAATATCTATGTCCTCGTGAATTCACCAAACCTTGGTTGCACTGTTCATGCTTTCATGCTTAAATTTTCTGATTCTTTCTTTGGATCATTGTGTAGTTTATGTGAGCTCTTTAAAAGCAGTTTCAGGATTTCAGTGCAAATTCTGAAAGCTGTTTTATTTATTTGCCATAATAAAATCAAATCTCCAAAAGTCTGTAATCTGATTCAGTTCCCATTTGTAAAATGGCACCTTCTGCTAATATTCTGAAGGTAAAAAAAATCTGAAGCAGATTTTTCTCCCAAATAACACCAAATATATCTTACTGTATAACTACACAGTAAAGCAATGGTCAGCCTTATTTAAGTGCATTTCTAGATGATTTGGATGTATAGAAATTAGAAGGATAGCTGCTTAGGACAGATTTTTAAGAACAGGTTAATGGATATTTTTGTCTGATAGCCATTTATTCGCTAGTCCTTTTGTACCTGCAACTACTAATAAGCTGCTGTGACACACCCTAGGGAGGAAAAAACCTCCACTTCTTGGGATTTGCACACATTGCTGTGTAAGGAAATGGTGCAAAGCAAAAGGTGCAGGTGCAGATCATGTCAGTCTGAAAGGGGCTCTAAATCGTGCATAGATCTGCATGGGTACTTGGGCATCCATCACGCTTGTCTTACCTTCCCCAAATAATCTGCAAAGACTTGGGAAAGTGTAGAATAATCTGTAGGTTTTTACTCATAGGAGTAGGTCTGTATCTCATACTTTCTCCACTGCTCACATCCTCAATTACAAGATCAAACAGTGACAACCCTCACAATAATGACAGCTATCAAGTGAAATTTCCACTTATTCCAGAGGCACAGCTGGTATTTGAGTGCCAAACTTCATCTGAAATTCACTGGGAAAACAAATGTCCAACTCTGGTATGTATGACTGAAAATATCCTCACAGAAAAGGAATTAGCATCCTAAAATATTGTGGCTCTGGATTTCTGCTGGATTTTGTTTTAAACCCGGGTATAGTTCCTGCAACAGGTTTGCCACATCATTCTCTGTCCCCCATGGGATGGTGCCATCAGACAAATGGTGCACTCTAACAGACAGAGAATTATCTCAACAATATCTACAAATAGCAGAGTGATAATATTTTACAAATAACAGGAGTCAAAGAAACGTGTTTGACTGCTCATTATATTAACATCCCTGTTAGAATTATGCCTGAGCTCTTAAAAAATCCCCCAACGTATGCATGATTACAAAATATGGCATCGTGTCAGTCTGTTCTCCATGGTGTAGTGTATTGCTTGACAGCTAATGTGCTTTGCTGCACTGTTATTAGCTGTCTTGCTGCAATGCAGTATGTTACACACAGCTACTCTCATGTATGCGACTCTGCCCTGCTCAGCCTCTGAGTTCAGAGTTAATGCTGATTAGCTTGGAATGGTAATAACATGATTTTCCAATATATGCCACAACAGCAGTCATACAGTTAACAGGAGCTGTGACTGTCAGCCAAATCGCATACTGAGCACAATTATTTGAGCCATTAATTGCAGTATAGCTTTTCCTCTTGAGATAACAATGATTAAAATTTATGCTGATAGGTAACTTTAGAGTAGGATTGAAAAAAAGAGATTTTTAAGTGCACATGCAAGTCACACCTTTGACAAGAACTTGCTGATAAGCCTGACAATTTATCACTGCTGTAATAAGGAGAAGTGAAAGCAGCATTGATGTGAAACAGCAGCAGCCAATGGACTGAAAATCAACACTGCATTTTCCAGGCAGCTCCGCTAAGATTTGTGCTGCTGTCCACCTGCAGATGGTCTGAGCACCTTTTATGTAAAGTCAGTAGGCAAAATGAGGCATTATTAGACACTCAGTGGGAGCCTCTGTCCTTGTTTTTCAGAGGAAAAGCTCCACTTACTACGCTGATGAAGCATTAGAGTACATTGCCCCGGATCTTCAGAGGTGGTCAGATAACTAACAGGTATTGATTTCAGTGAGTTCATGCATCTGGACATCTAGACACTAAATCACTGTCACTATATAGTCTGCCTGTGAGAGTTGTATACCATCCTCTAATAATGAATCTGATCGTGCCTATCATAGTAATGTCAGTACCATGAGTTAAGACTTTGTGACTACATAAACTTCATCCCCATTAGCCACTGGTGAAAAGCAGCCCCAGCCTCTTCATAAAAGGTGGTCTCAACCCAAGAACACCACAATTTGCATTTGGACAGCTTACTCTGCTCTTAGCCAGCTGTGAGTTCAGCTGTGACAGCGGAAGCTCAACCATGGAGCCCTTGCTGGTACAGACAGTGCCTGCTGCTCCTGCTGCTGTCTCTGGGTGACCAAACCATGGAGGCAGCACAGTGGGGCCTGGAGGGACTAGTGATGGCCACAAAGGGCAAACCACCTTACCTGAAATACTAAGAATATCATGGAAACTTCCCAGACTAACAAAGCTGTGGAAGTAACACATCACTGTGCCTTTAACGAACTGCACACGCATGCAAAAAAAAAAATGCAGTCATGCATTTTTGCTGCTACTCAAGTAGCAGCAGTCAGCAGTACTCAGCAGAGTTAGTCCAATTGCTCTCTTGCAGGATAGGGATTGGGAGATTAACCTTGTGCCACCTTTACTAACCCATTTTAACCTTCTAAACTCAAAAAATCTGGCAGTTGTGAGCAGTCATGAGGAAAAAAAACACTGCTGAAATTAATTTCATGCTCCCCTTTGAAAAAAGAAAAAGACCAAAGACTCTGAGATTGATGTATTCTATCTGGTTTTTTCTTCTTTTTTTTTTTTTTTTTTTTTTTTTTTTTTCAATGACATTTTGGACACAAACGTCTATCCTGTAACACAGCTCTGTGTGAATGCTAATACCTGAGGCCTTTAGGTGCTATAACCTCTAATCTTAGGCTTGAGTAGCTAATGCCAGGAGAGAAGACAGATACCACCACACTGGCAGAGCAGAGCAATCTTTGGTGACCTGCTCCCATGGGATATATACATTCTGGGAAGTCAGGACAAGCATGGCTATTCTCTAGAGCAAAACATTTGTTCTTGAAGACATTGCATCAAAAACCTGCAGGATGGTATGAAATTGCTCTAACATTCAAATGTTAAAGTCCTTCTTATAAACTGTGATGGCTAGTTGAAGGTACTTGCCTCCTGAGCATTCCCCTACCTATACATATAACTGTCTGAGTACTATAGTATTGCACCAATGTATGTTAAGGTCCCTAGGTGCATAAAAGACCCACAGCCCTCACACCGTTTCTATTTTTTGGTTTGTCCAAGCAACATATGAGACGTGCTGCATAGAAAACCAGAATGCCTTTCCTAGGTGCAGCATTCTACTTATCAATAAGCTGAATATATTGCTTACTTAATGCTTGCTGCATTTGTCTTCAGGAGAGTCTATCAATCAGCCCCTTCACCTTGCTTTAGTTCATAGTTTAGACTGAAGAACAAAAGTTTCATGAGTCTGGATTCCTCCAGGCTCTGTAATTAAATAAGGAAACCACAAAAGAATAATCGAACAGCATGTTTAAGCATATTGTTATAAGTTTGAAAAATAGTGCCTGTGAGAAATACAGCGAAATAGTTGTGAACATAGAATGACAGAAATGCTGTAGTGTCAGGGTCTTCTTGTTGTGGGGGGCAGAAATTATCCTTTTGTTCTATGAGAAACGTGAGGAATGCAAAAATATGACAATACATCCCACAGCATTGTGAGACCCTGAGAAACAGGAAATTGCTTGACCTTTAATTTTAACACTTTTTCTTACATCACTGAATGCCCACTGCCCATTAGACACCAATTACCAAATTAAATCAGAATCCATGGGCCAAGTCTCACATATAACTGCCTGCTAGATTTCTCTGCAACCTGGCTTCATGGAGAAAGAGATGTGATGAGTCTTTGAAAAAGCAACAAACAATGCATAAAATGTGTTTTTAAAATGACCCTCTAGAGCTTCTGTTTGGTGCTTGACAAACATTTCTTATAGATGTGCATCCCAGCCATCTGCTGGTTCCCACTCTATTTGTTTTCTCTCTCTCTGTCGGTTGTTGGCATTCTCACCGCACTGCCTCTGTTGAACAAGCAATCCATCACAGCTATCCATCTCACGTGTCAGTAATGCTGTTGCCACTCAGGCAGTAAGACATGGGTAGAAATATGAAATAGAAAATGACCCTCTTCTGTCAAGGGAAAAAGAAACTGAAAATTGGTCATTGTTTAAGACTGGAGTTTTCAGTCTCAGGAATCATTCCCTACTGTCTGGTGCAGAGGAAGTTGTCACATTTGTACAGCTTAGGTACAGCTAGAAAAAAGTCTCTGATAAATGTCAAAGGTGCATTGACCCAGGAGTCACCATTTAGGATTTCAGCTTTGTTTTCCAGCAGTTACTGTCATTCTTAAGACAATTATTTGCACTGACTTCCAAAACAAAAGCATAAGGAAAGGTAAGGAAATTACCACAATTTAGGTTTTCGATTTGTATAAAAAAATACTAGAGTCAAGTAGCCATAACTTTCTCATGGTTCAGTCTGATAACTGCTAGCACAGCCTCTTGCAGATGCACCTCCTCTGCCTGGATTTCCAAGTGACCTCACTGAGATTGGCTCTGTGCTTCTGCTCCTGGAAACCAAGCAATTCCCTTATTCACCTGAGCTGCCTGGCCTCACATTTCAACCCATATCAGAGACCATACAAGCACAGAATCATAGAATGGTTTGAATCCACTGAACACCAGATTTCTGCTCTCAGTAAAAAACTGTTTAATGACAACTTCGCTAATATAGATGTTGATTGTACATGAAAGAAGCAGAAGACTAGCTTGTTATTGGCATTTACAGGCAGATGAAGCCAAGCTGGATTCCTCCAGCAGCTGTCTGAGGCACTCAGTTGTTTCAGTAGCTTGCCTGGGTTCCCAGTCTCCCCAGCTTCTGGCATTTGGACGTACCAGTCTCTGAGGCTGCAACCCTGCAATTGCTACTAACGGAGCCTCTTTGATGTGCAAATACACACACACACACACACACACACACACACACACACATAGAGGTGGGTCTTAGCTGACATCCAGACTCCATAGTGTCTCAGATCTGGACCCTCTGGTCCCTCCCACAGCCAACTCTCCAGACACTGTCACCTCCAGCCTCCAGCCCCTGGTCTCACCGCACAGACTGTCACTAAGACCCCCTGCACAGACAACAGAACCCTTTGTCTGGTAAAATGTTAAAAATGGGGTTTAGTCAGACACCAGGACAGACTGTGCTGATCACACACAGAGCACAGCCTGGAGGTGCATTGACCAGTCCATGCTTGTACATTGTGTTCCCTTATCCTACTGTTTTCCCACTCATGTCTCTTCAAAACACCTTGATTTCACCTTTCCCCATCCTTTCCATAAATCTGGTGCAATCCTGAAATACCCTGCCCTATCCCCCATGGTGATCCTCACATCTCTGGCAGCGGCCCTTTTACCTGTGGGGTGATGGTGACTCCCTCCCTTTGGCTTGTGATGATGGGGTGCTCCAGTCCATGGGCTGAGGCTCCCCAGGGTAGCCCAGAGGGGTGAGTTTGGCCTCATGTCCATGATGGGGACATTGGGGTTCTCCCTGTCATTGTTCCTTGGGTCCTTCATGGTGGGGAACAAGCCTTTGGGGAGTTAGTCACTCTCCTTCTATGTCCAAGGAACAGCCGCTTGGCTATAATTGTGATCCCCTACGCTGATTCTGAGGGTTTGTCTGTGTGTGGATACCAGCATCTTGCTACATAACCTAACATAAAAACTATTAAGTGATTTGCTTAAGGTTACACAATTAGAGTGGATCAAATGCTTCACTTAAAAGCTTTGTGGTGTTTAGGTGCTTTCAAAAACTTACCCTATTTTCAGTTGATGAAATGTTCATTAAAAAAAAAAAATACATCTAGATTTGAAAATACTTCTCTGAAGAAAATAATTTAAGTACTCATTTTCTAAAATGTGCTCTCATGTTTAAGCGTGTTTCTTTGTAAAAATGCTACTACAGAGAAAATGAATTTCCTGTGATACCGTGTTTCTACCTACAGGACTGATATGAACTACCCAGGTAGATGCAAACTTCACCTGTGCACGAGCCCTCTAAATAATCAAACTAACTGTTCAGAAACAAGTTGTCAAAAATAATCCGTTCTGATGCAGTTGAGTCCCTAAGTAAACCATATTTTTGTATTCTTTTAAGCTCATTTTAATAGAAAGGTATTCTTTTTATAATAATAAAATAGAACAGGAAGCTGCTATCAGAATCATAATTTAGTCACAGAAAAAAAAACCAAAAACCTCTATTACAATGATTCAGTGAAGAAAGCATTTCACTTAAACTGAAATGCTGTACTCCAAAGCTTATATTATAATATATAATCATATAGGAGAGAAATAAAACACATTGTAGCCTTGCAAAGAAGAATTATTACAATCTGTGAATCAGTGATATAAAAAGGGATAGGATCTCCATGGTCTGAGGATCTTGTTTTGCTGAACAGCTATGCTATTTTTAGAAACTCAGATACATTATTTGTAATGGAAAAAATGGTTCTGAAAAATTTTTGTTTTTTTCTCATATCTAATCTAAGCCTACTCTCTCAGTTTGAAGCCATTCCCTCTTGTCCTGTCACTACATGCCCCTGTAAATAGTGTCTCTTCATCTTTCATGTAGACTCCCTTCAAGCACTGGAAAGCCACAATTAGGTGACCCCAAAACCTTCTCTTTCTCAGGCTGAACAATCATAATTCTCTTAGCCTTTCCTTGTAGGAGAGGTGCTCCATCCCTCTAATACTTAACTTTATAGAAAAGAGCCTAGGTTATGGGATGTATGCCTTCTTTCCAGCTCCAGATAATTGTTGGAGTTACATTTACATTCAAATCTCGCCTTCTCTGCCCTTTTTAAGATTTTCTTCTACCACCTTAGTTTTCCAAATTTAATCAGGGAATAAACTGAATAATAATACATAAAATTACTGGATGCACTAACATTTAAATGGGTTATTAACATCTTGTTTGACATTCCGAATAAAACATTTGAGGAATGCAATGCTCCAGGATTAGGAACGTATGCTGCACTATAAAATTTATAACTGGCAACTGGATTTCATACAAGCAAGATATTGCACTTAGGCCAAGAAGGGTAACAGCCATTACTTTTCAGTATGCTTAAATTTTAATATTATTTCAAAATTTATTTTATAATTTAGAGTAGTAATTGATTTTAAATCAATAAGCATAAATTTTCCTTATCCTTGTTGTTGACTGATCCATAGAAAAGCCTGACAACACAGTGCACTCATTGTTTAAAATACAAGTAGTTTTTACCCAGCCTTTTTATTTGCATTCGAATATTTATTTAAGCTCCTGTGCCTCCACGCTAGAGCATTTTAACAGACCTATACAGTAATAAAATGAGCAATTAGAAATCCATTATATACAGTCAGAAGGTTGTACAGCCTTGCATAAACTGAATAAACTGTTCAACATATTCATCAATGGCCTGGACGTGGGACCAGAGTTCACCTCCAGCAAGTTTGCTGATGATATAGAACTCGGAGGAGTGATTGATATCCCAGAGTGCTGTGCTGCCATTCAGTGAGACCTGTACAGGTTGAAGAGTTGGGTGGAGAGGAACATAATCCAGTTCAACAAAGGCAAAGGTAGAGTCCTGCACCTGGGGAGGAATAACCCCATGCACCAGTAAGGGCTGACTTGCTGGGAAGCCGCTCTGAGGAGAAGGACTTGAAGGTCCCTGTGGACAGCAAACTGTCCATGAGCCAGCAGCACTCTTGTAGGCAAGAAGGCCAATGGGATCCTGGGGTGCATTAGAAAGAGCATTGCTAATAGGTCAAGGGAGGTGATCCTGCCTCTCTACTCTGCCCTGCTGAACCTACATTTGGGATGCTGTGTGCAGTTCTGGGTTCCCCAGTACAAGGACAACAAGGAACTACTACAGTGGGTCCAGCGGAGAGTTACAAAGACAATTTAGGGGACTGGAGCATCTCTCTTAAGGAGGAAAGGCTGAGGGACCTGGGCATGTTTAGCCTGAAGAAAAGATGACTGAGGGGGATTTCATCAGTGCTGACAAATATTTTAAGGGCAAATGTCAAGAGGATGGGGCCAGACTCGCTTCAGTGGTACCCAGCAATAGGACAAGGGGAAACCAGCACAAACTGAAACAGAAGTTCCACCTGAATATGAAGAAAAACTGCCTTACTGTGAGGGTGACAGAGCCATGTAACAGACTGCTGTTACAATCCACCCCATAAGGCAGAAGTAACTTTTGTTTTTCTGCTAAAAAATCCCCTGGGGAGAATGAAATCAATACTAGATGATCACTGTTCTCAGATAGATAGATAGAGGATTTATTTTAGAACAATTTGGTTGCAAAAAAAAAAAGGCAAAACCAGGTATGTAGCTGGGTTAGTTGTTATTATCTATAGTAATATGACAATATAAGTGCATAAAGATATTACCCAAGAAAATGTGTAATGTAAAAGAGAGAAAGGAAAAGTAGGAGTTTATATTCACCACACAGAGGTCTTTGATGAACTTCACTCTCGTCCCTGATGTCTTGGTCTGTTGGGGAACAGGTGGGGGGAAAGAAGCCCCAGAAACATGAAGATTGATGGGTTTACATACCCTCAGAAACCCTCCCAGTGCCGCCCCCATGTGTGTGTCGGGGAGTGCTGTTTTTGCAGGGTGGTCATGGTTTTTCAGAGACTGGAGCTGATCGTTTTTGCAATCGTCAGTTAGGCTGGGCAGGGGAAGAGGGTGTTTTGGGGACACTCTGGTAAGAATGAGAGGCCTTCTCCAGGGTAGTGGTGGATGTGTGTACAGTGTGCCCCACTGGACATGGTATGGCTCATAGGAGATAGGTATCACTCACTCAAAGACTCACCCCCAGGCCTCACCAAAGCTAACAGTTTGTTGGTTATGGCCTTCTCCCCTCAGCCTTTACATTCAATCTCCTGGCAGTTTTCTTTGCACAGATTGCTACCCTAGCAATGTTTTAAGGCAACTAAAAAATCCAGTTCCTCACTACTGCCTAAGGAGGCTGTGGAGTCTTTCTCTGGGGATATTCAAAACCTGCTCTGGGAAACCTGCTTTGGCAGAGAGGGTTGGACGAGATGGTCTCTAGAGGTCCCTTTAAACCCCAGCTATTCTGTGATTCTGTGTCAGGTTTTGTTTTACATAATGTCTATATAGTGAAAACTCTATTCCTGGCTAACTAACTTCATATAGCTGTAAAGTATATCACATCATCTGGTATCATCTCATTCATGAATTTTGCACATGCCAAGGAAGTTGCAAATATATGAACGTTTAAGGATGTTTAAAAATTATATCAACTTGCCTTCACGTCCTTTTGGTATTACAGCTGTACATTCTCATACCAAATTCTATAAAGACAGACCCAGAGGAAGCCATAATGCTTTCTGTAAGTGATATAAAATACCTTTTGGTTCCACAAAATGTCATCTCTTAGTGCCCTGGTACTTAGATTAGAAATTAAGAACATGTATAGAAAAGTGGGAACCACTCCTATAATTTCATGAAGTTTCTAGTGTTAGCTCCATAAAAACAGCAATTGCAGAACCTTTTCATTACAATTTTTTATACAATGGTTTTTAACATAGGATTGAATTTAATCCACCTGACATCTCAGACAGCAGTGTGTTTGAGGAGATAACATCACAGAGGGGGAAAACATCTTCCATCTTTTTTATTACCTATTGTTCTATGCTGAGGTGAAGATTTGTCACTACAGTTATGTAGTGACCACAACCTTTCTCTATGAGGCATGCTGCAGAGAACAGAGCAGCCATCTCTATTGATTACCTACCCAATGCATCTATGCTAGATTAAGAACAAAAAAAACCCAAAACCAAACCAAACAAACAAAAACCAAACCAAACCAAAACAAAGTGGAAGGAAAAAACCACACAAAACAAACAATCAAAAAAGTACCAGGAAGTGTTTCCTAATTGTTATGCCCTGGTCCAGAAGACTCAAGTTTTATCAGATGTTTCAGTTTCATTTAGACCCTCGATAATTCCCACACAAAACTTTTGCAGAGTGTTAGTTCTTTCGTACCTTGATTTCACATCCAGAGAAGAAGCTACACACTTTTCTAAGAGAATTTCTTTTAATTTAGTGAGAAAATGGGTGTTTTGGCAAAAAGTGTTTACAGGAATAACATACAACCAAGGAACAGATTTTACAAAAGCATTACACTCAATAGCAGGCTACTAGGAACAAAAGAACTTCCCTGCCTCTCTCCAAAGAGCATTCTGAGCTCTGCCTCTGTACCTGTTCTGACAGAGGAGAGAGTTGAGCCATGCAGAGATGAACCACACAATGTCTCCTGTCCTCTGACCAAAGAATAGTCCCAGACCCGTTTCATTCTGTAGCATAGACAACCAGAGTGTTTTATCCCTCTTTTATTTAAATCAATAGCAGTCGCTGGCCATTTAACATAGTTTAAAATCTTATTTCATTAATCTGCTCTACCAAAGAATAAACGTATTGCTAGTATATACCGTCCAGTTAGTATTTTATGCTTTTTTATGACCCCCCCCTTATGTGTCTCACACATCTCAGTATGGCAATGTTACCTCTGTTTCCTTCCACCATCCTTCATGGAAGACATGACTGCACATTGGCTCCCAGAGTAGCAGGGCAGCAGGAGCATTCTGTGGGTGGTGCTGTCCTGGGCAGCAGCCTGCATCTGCCAGCCCTGCCCAGAGACAGGGCCTGGCTTCAGCTTCCCAGCAGGCTAACAAGCTGAGGAAATGCCCAGCTTGCTCACTTTCCACCGATGAGTAATGACTGAGATTGTGCAGGGAGAATAACCTGAAATACTTTCCCTTTTTTATTGGGAAGATGTGTATATTCTGAAGGATTCCTATAAAGGATGTGCACAATATTTGTGTTCATGTGTTGGGGTGGTTTATATGTAATATCAGGTTTGTTACAGTGTAATTCAGCAGAAAACAATCCTCTGTATTCAGATTCTTCTTCAGATTCTCTGTATTCATTTATTTTTGTCAATCTCTGCCTCTCAACAGGTTTCATCTATCCACATATGTGCTTTCAATTGCTATCAGCTGGCTCATAATCATGAAAAGCCATTATCCTGACAGCATTCTCTAAAACAGGGAGTCACAGCAATCTGTCATTTACAAAAGAGGAAATGAGATGCAGTAGCTGACACAGGCCATTTAGGCTGTCCATGATGAAGCTGTAGAATGAACCAGGTCCTCTGAGTCCCAACTGGCATCCCAGGCCCTGGTACAACCACTGCACCTGCACTATGTTTTCTGTGCTTGTGAGGATACAGATAACAGTCCAGAGTGAAAAACACTGCCATCAACATCTTAATTTATACCAGAGCAATAAGCAACACAGAGATAAGGCATTCTCCCTTGGCAAAATCTGTACATTACAAAACATGTGCTAGGCTTGGCAAAACTTGCATTAAATTACATTGACTCATTTTGATTCTGTCGAATCATTCATGTTAAAGAACAGAACTCTTGTTTTTCCAATTACTTTGCTGCATTTTGAGCTGTCATTGCTCTGTTGTCACACAAGCTTTGAAGCATGGTCTCTGTGAGCTTCCAATGGATTCAGCAAAGCCTTGAAATATTTGCCTGAAGTCAGTGGGATAATTTGAGGTACAAAGCTGATCAAGGTAAGTACCCTGAGGAGCTGTAGGTTTCAGGGCCAATCTCCAACATCCACTGAAAACATCAGGAATTCTTTCACCGACAAGAGTGGGATTCAGTTCATTTTCATTTAAATTTGCAAAAGACATGAAAACAGTAGTAACCAAGAGAAACAGTTAAACCCTTTTTGCTCAAGCCAGTCAGGTCACCAGGTCCATGCTTGCAGTGCATGGACACCCATTAACTCATGAAGCCATTTGGGTGCTAAGAGGGTGTCTGTACTTTCTGGGAAGCAGTGAAAACCCGTGAACCAGAAGTTAAGCTCAGAGGCTGCCAGCAGCTGCAGAGGCAGCAAAGGCCCTGCAGAATCTAAAGCACTGTGGTAAAGGTCTGCAAGGAGGCTTAACAGGCTTGAAATGATAAAGTGAGTTGTCATCTAAGAAGATGTATCATATCAATTATAGGAGAGCAAAAAGCTTGGCCCAAACCAACAAAACATAAGACAAAGTGAAAGAAGGAAAACCCATATCGGTTCAAATGAATATGAACGATCAAATGAAAGCAGCTACCGCTTTACATCTCCCAGGCTCATATTAAGCCATCAGAAATTACATCAGGTGTACTAGCTGGAGCAGAGTTAATTTTCTAATTTTCTGTGGGCCTGTGTTTTGGATTTTTGCTGGAAACAGTGTTGATAACAGATGGATGTTTTAGTTACTTCTGAGCAGGGCTTACACAGAGTCAAGGCTTTTTTTGCTCCTCACCCACCCCACCAGTAAGGAGGCTGGGGGTACACAGGGAATTGCAAGGGGACACAGCCAGGACAGCTGACCCCAACTGACCCAAGGGTAATTCCAGACCACAGAGTGTCATGCTCAGCTTATAAAGCTGGGAGGAGAAGAAGCAAGTGCAGCACATTCAGAGTGATGGAGTTTGTCTTTCCAAAAGCCATTATGCATGATGGAACCCTGCTTTCCTGGAGACGGCTGAACACCTGTCTGGTCATGGGAAGGGATAAATGAATTCCTCGTTTCATTTTGTTTGCATGCACAGCTTTTACTTTACCCATTAAACTGCCTTTATTTCAACCAGTGAATTTTCTCACTCTTACCCTTCTGATTCTCTCCCCCATCCCTCTGGAAGCACTGAGCAAGCGGCTCTGTGGGGGTTAGTTGCATGGGGGAATCAAACCATGACATCAGATAACACAGGACCTCTTTCTCTTTGTCACACATGCATCTTGCTTTGCTCACATTGTGCAAGAGAAAAAGCTTAGCAAAGTTTTCATTTTCTTAACCAATAATAAAGGTCTGATGCCCAGGAGAATGGTGGAGTCACTATCCCTGGAGGTATTTAAAAGACCTGTGGATGCAGCACTTAAGGGCATGGTTAACTGGGGGACTTTGCAGTGCAGGCTTAATGTTTGGACTCAGTGATCTCAAAGGTCTTTTCCAACCTAAACAATTCTATGATTCTATGAAGTAATCACCTCTCAGTTGCTGTTAGCAGATTTTCCCATGCTGGTCACTTCTGAGCAGGTCACTCTTTGGCAGCACATGGAGGATCAGCACAGCAGTTGCCCATGTCCATGACAGAGTGCTTAGGGGAAGCTGTGGAGACAAGGGAAGCAGCACAGACAATGTTAGTCACTCTGGGAGGCAGGCAGAGGAAATGAAGCAGGAATGGAAACAAACAAGCAAACCCAGCTCAAGGCTAAGCTGTGCCCAGAACAAAGGTCCAACTACAAAATAATTTATAGCACTGTAAACAAGAAAGGAAAACATTCTGCACATGAAATGAGGAAAACATCCCTGTCCAATGCTGTATTCTCACACCCACAGCCAGCGACATCCCCTAAGGTAGCATTTCACAGGCATGCATGGAATTCCCCTGGGATGGAAATGGTGACTAGGACTGTGGCTGCGTTACTTCCCAACCTGTGCAAAACTTGGCTCAGGTCAACATGCATTGATGCACTTGACATGTATTTCAGCAACTGTGCCACGCTGTGCTGGGACTCTGCATACTCTCTATTTCCCAGTCCAATTCACATGTTAACTGCTAAATGGAAAGAAGCAAACTTCATAGCACTCTGGGTATCTTGTGGGTTTTGGTGATGAGTCCTTGGGACTTGGAAAGCAGGACTTATTTGGTTCAGAAGGCATATGACAAAGCTGTAGTCTGAACCATGAATAAATGCATTCTACTCCAAAGAGAGCACAAAGTATCACCTGAATCCCAGTGTAAAAGAAGCTAAAATGTGAAATTGTTTTGTCTCCAAAACTGAGAGTATGACTTTTCCATGTCCAAAGAAGCCATGTAATTTTTCATGTAATGAAATAAACATATATAAATAATCTTAAATCTTAAGGACAAAAAACAATGACAATATCTTGGCTACAAGGCACTGCCTTAGGAACTCAGTATTTTACACATGGCATCTCCTTCCAAAGCACCTGTAACTGAGCATCTCTCTACCAGAGACTCAGTAGCAGACAGGACAGACGGTAGACCTGATCCTGATGACTAGTTCCCACCTTCAAGGCTGCTCACCCTCTGGAGTCATTGGGATTTTCCCACTGGCTTCACAGAGGCCAGGTCTCACCACAGACAGTGCTGCTTTGTTGCAAAAGCCATTTTAGCTTCAAGAATAAACCTGTAACATGTAGAGTCATATAACTTTCTCACCACTAACAAAGTTTTTTGTAGGACCTACTTAGCTGTGGTGTTTCAGTACTTTTGAGGAAAAAAAATAAAAGTTGTTTCAAGTTTTTGCATCATTGTAAGTCCCCATTCCCCTTCAAATTATGAGTTTTTTCCTCTGCTCTAGAAAAGTTTGTTTCAGACAACCACACTCTGGCAGATACAGATTTCAGGTCTCTCTGGAGACATGTTGGACTGTCTAAGTACCATTTCAGTTCTCAAGCCTTCTGCACAGTTATAGCTTGATTTTACAGTAGCCTGCGACCTAAACAGACAGCAACCATTAGGAGCTTATGTTCCTGTCCACATGCTTGTTCCAGCCCACCAACGATGTGTCCCTGAACAGCTCAGAGCTCCCATCAAAGGCTCTGCTACTGACTCCATTTGAGGCCAAACACTGTCATTGTCCTTCTGTCCTCACAAAATACAGGCAAATAAATTTCTTAGAGCAGGTTAAATCCAAGAGCTCGGTGACTTGACAATTCCTTCTCTCTGGAAGGAAACTTAGGAGCATGACAGAAAGCAAGCCATGAATCTTCCAACCACACCCCAGCAGAGAGGATGGGGAAAAAAGAGAGGATACAGACCACATATACGCACAACATTAGCAACAGACTTTGAGGTCCTTCATGTTAAGGAGTTAACCTGGTTCCATTGACTGGGAATGCCAAGTGCAATCTACTACTTTTAAATGGTAGGAATTTTGAGGGGTCTGCTCCTATTAGACACCTCATGTTCAGTTCACTGTGTTCTCTGAAAACTCCCTTCTTACATGCCTATATATCTCCTTGCATTGCACAAGGAGTCCACATGCTGCACTGAAGGTTTTCCTGGCTGGTAGTAATAGCTGGTTGCTTCAGCAGCTAATGTCCTCATTGACTCTGTCATAGGAAATGCACTAGAAATGGTTATAACTTAACCCAAAAGGCTCAAAAATCAAGACAAAATCAAGTAAGTGTACAAAATGCAAGAGTGTATTCCTCATTGCTGATTATTGTAATAATATTTTGAATTAATTTGGATGGGGAGGAACATATTTAAAAAAAGAAAAAAAGCAAAAAAAAAGGAAAGAGAAAATTAGATCGAATCTCTATTGTTATTTTAGTGTGATTTTCCTTGTAAGGAGGACTATCAGTCTGTGAAAAACCTCCCAAGAGAAGGGATGGCAGCTCCATTACTTGGGATGGCATGTAATTGCTGCATTTTGTGCCTTTGGTAAAGCCTGAGAACCTCTCTCTCAACTGAATCCAATCCAGGATATGCCTTTTTAGAGAAAGCAGAGTGCCTAATAAAGCTGGCAAAATATTTTCTTAATTTTTTGCAGTTTTTAATGACTGTAAGTTGAACAAGCATGCCATATGCTTGTAAGCCAAAACATCCCTCTTATGTTTTGAGCTAGAGCTATTCCCTGGAGTACAGGCAAACTTGTGAAACGCTTTCTTTATTTTCAACCTCATAGTTGTTTTATTCTACCTCTTTCCAGTCCCTCATTTAATGAGGTGTGGGACTCCAAAGTAAATCTTTGATATGCTTGTTCTTCACACTTCCAAGATCATGGCAGCCAGGACTCAACATTCAGCTTCTGAGTTATACATTCAAGGTAGTGATGAAACAAATAATGTACAATGGTTACTAATTTTGGTAATATAGATATTGTAGCCAACATCACACGTTCACACAGGAAAATTAAGTGAAAAACATGCAAAAGTAACCTGTAGTCATTTCAGAAAACTTCTTGGGGGATTAAAGAGTAACAGTGAGGGTAACCATATCTGGATCTTTCATCCACAGAGCTTAAAGTGTGTTACAAAGTTGGTATCAGAAGCCCACAATTTAAAATGAATGGAATACTCTGTGATGTGCAGGGGCTATAAAAAGCACGTGCTGTGAGGCTTCATGGAAGAGTTGTTCATGTGAAAACAGATTTCATATTTAGAATCTATTTCTCAGATCTCCTTTTCCAGACGTTAGCAATTTCTACCAGCTCTGATAAACTTTTAGCACAATGGCTTTACCATCCCCACTCAAAACAACACTGACTTACTAATTTTGAGCACAAATCATTTTGACCAGCTTTCAAGCAGCTGTGGAAAATTGCATCTGGACTGGTGGAACTGTCTCACTGCAGGCTGACATTGTGAGCTGTTTTTTCCCACATCCATTCTCACGCAGAAATACTGGAGGTCCAGATGATGGTTGCAAGCCTGGTGTGGCCCATGACTCTGTGACCCTCTTTGTCAAGCTTCTGGTATGCTTTGGGTTATTAAAGATAAGACTTACCTAATTCCATGCACCTTGAGTTGGACGTATGGCTGTTTGTGCTTCTTTAGTCAGTGAAAAAAGAAAAGTACATCCAGAGAGTAATTTGTGGTGTTTTGAACAGTCTTTCCTCTCTGTCTTTACAGTCACCCCTGTGGTGGTTTGACCCTGAATAAATGCCTGATGTCTGGCAAAACTCCTTCAAGGCCTTTCCCCCCCACTTTTCGCCTTCCAGAGGGAAGGGGAAAAAAAAAACAGCTCGAGATTTACGGCTAGATATAACTGAAAAGAGGAGCTTTGATTAATACTACGGGCAAAGCAGAACTTAGAATAATGCTTAAATTTATTACTAACAA
>JAWWEE010000001.1:41259720-41289127 GCA_035221455.1 Xenops minutus | reverse complement strand
CAAAAGCAGGAAGTTTTCCTCGGAGCTGGCCCTCATTGGCTCTGCTCTATAGGATGGAGGGAAATTTCCAGAGGCTTTCAACAGAAACCAATCTTAAACCCATGACAGCCCCTAAGGAATCTGAGATTACCTGAAACAAGATGCTTTGGACACCTGGAGTTAAAGGAGCTGATTCCACTCTCCTAGCTGACTGCCAATACAGTTTCTTCATACCTACACAATTCTTTACTTGTTACCAGATCTAGGCTGAGGGACCTCCTTACCTTTCCCAACTTATTTTACTTTTTCAAAGCAAATCCTGAAAACTTCAAATATTTCTTAACACCAAGAGGACATTTGGTTCCTGTACCATGTTTGTGTCATTGCTCTGCAGTCACCCATGCTGGAGTTTACTTGCTGCCCTTGAGCCAGGCAGGATCCCACTCACTCCTCTCAGGTTTTTGAAGAGGTTCCAGTTCATTTCTGGAGGATAAGGAAGAAAAATAATTTCCTTCACTATTAGCAATTTGAATCCTGACCTCTGTCCCTTGATTTCTAGAGAGATTAATCCACAGACAAAATCATGTGACCACACTGTGTCAAGATGAAGTCTGATTCCACCTTGGGAAAATCAGTCTTCCTTTGTGTTTTATCATTTCTTCCCAGATAGTTTCTTCCTTGCTGCTATTAGAGGTCCAGATTCTGCTTACAAAAAATGGAAGTAAGGCAGGACTGTCTATGGTCTGAGCAGACTATCTTGTCTTTATCTCTGTTTATATGTAAAGTAAACATGAATATGATCAAAACTGAACAGGGAAAACAAACAGGGTAATCACATATTGTTTCTTGCATTATCTTTCAATACTTGGGATGGTTTCCAATTTTTTTCTTCTAATTAACACTACAGAATCAGACTACAGTTTTGCTACATCAAAGCTTCTGCACTTATGACTCCATTGCATTTCTTTGTCTTTACTCAGACCTACACAAAAGTAATAAATTATTTTCATTATGAGAACTGCAACATCTCAGAACAATTCATTTAATCACAGTCCCTGTTTCTTATTGTATTACTCTAGCTCTACACCAGCACTCCTGCACTGATGACAGACACAAGCTTTCTACATCCCCAACTTGTTTTGTGTTTTGAGTTAATTTAGTATTCAATGCACAGTTATGACAAAGACAAATATATGGCTGTGCTCATTGTCATCTATGTCTGCACCATGCCATTAATTTGAAAGAATATATTTTGTGCACACAAAGTATTCTGTTTTCTGCTGGGTTTTACTATTACATTACCCCTTAACTGAACTCAGAATGTTTTTCTCCATATTTTACATTACTGTCATTTCATGTCATTCCGTACACATGTGCTTTTCCTAGGCAAATAAAATTTTGAGTACTAGATGTGCCTATTTCAGTGGAAGCAGAATCACTGCTAATGCACTTTTTTCCAGATGCCCAGCCTTAGTTCCATAAAACATACCACTTCATTACACGTAGTATAATTGCCTCATCACTGATTGTCTTGAAAAAAGGCCTTCAGAGTTGGCAATTGCTTATAATGTAAGGGGCAACTACATGACACTTTTAAATCTCTACTTTTTGCCGATTTTCACATGTCAAAAACCCCCAGGGTGCTGGAGAAGCAGTTCTAATTGAGAGAGTGAAACTCATCTGGGAGGAATGGGGAGTGATTAGGCAGACACATTTAAAAAACCAAATAAACAAAATGGAAGTACAGATAACCGGAAATGGGTAGATCCTCTAGCAGCAGCATGCAGAAATGGCCTTGCAGGTCACTGAGGGCCATATGAGATGGAAAAAACAGTGAGCAAAGATAAATTAGGAATAAAGATTCAGGTAGTAATGACATTGCTGAAGAGATTGGCTTGTCTCAGGTGCACTCTTGTACTGTAATTCAGAACAGTATGGATCAGGGAGTGTTAGCATAAGAATATTTTTATTATGCTTTTGAATAGTAAAACTCTGTTGGAAGGATCATCCTTTGTCCTGGGTTAGTGTAGAGCCTGGCACTGTGGAGTGTTGATGTATGGCAGGGGTTCTCTGAAGTTACTGCAGTAATGGCAATTACAGCAGCAATGGTATGCTAGATTTTATGGGCTTTGTGCCCACCTCTGGCAGCAGTGGTAGACTACAAGTCAGTCCTTTCTGCATGGAATATATAAATAAAACCTTTTGTCACACTTTCTCCTGCCCTTTGCAGGACAGAAAGGAACAACTGCCGTCTGCTTTTCTTCCCATTTGCAGCAAAAGTAGCAAGAAGTTTTGGAGCTATATGTAGCCTTCATTAGGATAAGGCCTTCTGTTTTTTTTAAATGTGCTGACAGTCACATCACTTGGGTCTTGGTATTTGTGAATTTAGAATATAATGTAAGCTATTTATCTAGGACCCCTCTAAGAGATGGAAAGAATTTAAATAAAATTAAATAAATATCATTGGGCTTGGTCTTGACTTACTTAATGGGTCTTGCCACAGTACTACAAGGTTCCCAGATCAGTCCCAGATCAGGGATCTGTGGGAGTCCAAATTCACAAATTGCAATGGAAAATTATGATTGTAGGTGGTCTTGTAAAGAACAGATATTTTGTAATTAATATTCTTAGCATGTATAGGATTTCCTATACTAAATAGACTTGATTTCATGTTATCTTATCAAGTTTATTTGCCAATATTGCATGTACAAGCAGAATGGAAACTAAAACAAGAAGAAAAATTACTTGTTGGACTAGGATTGTAAATAGTTGCTTGTTTGTGATGTACTGAGTTATTGGGTCTTAGATTTTCCTATTTGATTGTTCAAGAAAAAAATCTGAGCATAAAAATACCATCTCGCTGTTTCTGAATGGTAATGAGTTTCCATGGTATTGAGATCCTCACAGTAAACACTGTAAGAATACTTAGTGCTATTCACCTCCAGGCATCAATTTACTTCATACCTTTGTGCTTTTAGAAATTTTGAAACTGGAGATTCCTAGGGGGTCTGTCCACACACTGAAGCCCTGATGAAATCGTGAACTGAAGCAATCTGGTCCTCTCATGGTGGGCTGCCTCTTCTACCCACTTTCTGTCTCTACCTGGGGGGAGAGCTGTAGCTGCAGCATTCTCCACCTCCATCTTCCCTTTCTGGTGCAATCTTGTGCTGTTGTGCTGTACCCCGTCAATGTTACATCTGTATTCCTTCCTGTTCTTCCCCAGCTATGTAACTTCGATGTTATATGGTTATCTTTGCATGACAGGGTGGCATTCTGCCCCTTTACTTCTTAATGCACTCAATATCTTCTTTCACAAGACATTTTGCTCATCAGATTTTCATTGATTTGTGTTAGTTTTGTGATGGTCAGGAGCTTTTTCTCTGCTCTCATTAGTCACACACAATCATGTCTTGACAGTGGGGACTGACAAGTCCAACAGTCCCTAATCAAAGAGTAAAGAGGTGAGGATCCTGCTTTATGCAACCATGCATAGCACCTTCATTGCCAAAGCCACCTGCAACTGGGAGAGCCAGTGTGACTGTCTGCTTCATCCTCCCCAGCTTCAGAGGTTACAGAGGGGCCTGACTTGTTAAAGTACCAGATAAGCACAGAATGTGCACATGTATCCATAAACTAAACATGCCCAAGATCTTTCCTTAGCCCTGACACTAACAGGGTTGAACTAGCTTGTGTCCACAGAGTGACCTCTCAGAACTTCCAACATTGGGTGGCTGTATCCAGGCAGCCCCTCAGAAATAGCCCTTTTGTCATAGCCAGGAATAGTGTGGATGAGGGTACTGGCAAGAATAAAAAGCGTATGCGGAACCCTACTAACAAGTCAAGTAAGCTCCTGTGCCCACAAATATTTTTTCACCACAGTCATCTGTGGTGGAGGAAGGGAAGGAGAGAGGCGTCTACTAAACTTTTGCACTTTCCATTACACTGGAGCTTCCTTTATCTCTACACTGGAAGCAGCAAGCCTTGTAGTGTCTTTGCAACCTATATTCCCCATGGAAGCTGTTTAGAGGGAAATGGACTCCTATACATAACTTAGCTACACTGAAAATTGCCAAAAACCATTTCTATCACCCCTGGCTCCCTCTCAGTCATCTGAGTGATGTGCTGGCCAGTGTTGCATTAGTCCACCTTGTGTGTCTGTGGAGGACTCTGCAAACCTATGTACAAGACACGTGACACCTTCAGCTGTAGTAGCACTTGCTGTGTGTATGTCTGAGCCTAGGAACATGTTGGGCAATAGGCACTTTCAGAGGCAGCTGCCTGACAGAGTCACAGCAAATCATGTGTATGTCCCTACGAGTCATGTTGAAGAATTATATGTAGTCCTTAATAACTAGCACCATCTCTTCCTATTTACTCAAACTGTGAAGGGAATGAGACTATCTTTTTAAACCTGTGCCACTTTCATCTTTTTGCCTTCTGTTGCAGTTGGGAAGGGTGCGGTGCTGGCCTTTCATCCCTGAGGGAAATGTAAGTAAGAAATATTTAACATACCACAATCATAATAGAATTCTTCTTTATTGTTCAGATTCTGTGAAAAAATCTGGTAAGAGATCAGCATCTAACTCCCCAAAACACTTACTACACAATAGAGGTGAATCACGGTTTCCAGGCTCCAGGAGCTAATGTCTGTTCAGACTAATCCATTTTGTACATTTCTCACAAATAAAGTCTTTCTACTCCTCACCGCCCAGAGCTGTTAAATCAGGCTCATACATAGGAAAAGCTTTTCTGATTTGTGCAGTTTGAATGAGATGGATTCAGTGGGATTGTTTTTTCCTGTCTTTAATTGCTTCCTCATCAGCTCAGTTCACAATGCTCCGAAAACACAGCAATAGTATCCTTCAGCATTTTGCTTTATTTTCCTGTGAAAAGAAAAGGTCTGATCTGATTCTACTCATGTCTGAAAAAGATGGTAGTTTATTTTTCTGCTGCAGAATGAAAGCATATGAATATAGAGACTTATCAAATAGTATTCACACATGAACAAGCAACTGCAAGTATTGGCACTGTCAAAGGAAAGCTGTCAGAGAAAGATGTTGTCATAAACCAAGAGAAGCTAAAAATTAAATTAGATGCTGAGCATGTTGAACATACAACCAAGAACAAAATTATTATTTCCTTTTAAAAAACTTGCAATTCCTATTTCTCATATGTTAAAAAACACACATCATTGAAATATTACATTTATGAATTATTTATAGTAATTAATAGATGCTAAGAACTTGCAACAGGTCTAAGCTGTATATGTACCAAAAGGCTTTAAGTACATCACGTACATAAATACATGACAGCTGGCAAAATTTTGACCTGATGAAGTCCATAGTAATTTGTTATTTATTGAAGTATCTATTAGCCATCTATTAAGCCCCTATACATAAATTTATATGTGAAGACTCAATAAAAATTACTCCTTTCCTACTTGTGTAGTAATGACTCAGAACATAGCTTCCAATATTTTTTAATAATGGTTACTATGAAGCAGTTCATTATATGTTATGATTTGAAAAGAGTATATTATTAAGCACTTGTTTTGCAGAGCTGAAAAGGAAAACAAAATGTGATGGTATTCATATTGATTTTCCATTGCTAAGAGACTGTGAGATTGGAGAAAACCTAGGAAAAAGAAGAGATACTTTCTCCTTTAAGGGTAATCTTATCACCTATTAGCAGAAACAACACAAGACCTGGGCACCCCATTGTTCCTTACGCCTGTACAAGAAATTTTCAAGCAATAAATACTCCTGGAAAGAACACATAGAAGTGTGTATTTGGAGGCACTACGCAGTCTCCAGCAGGGTTCTTTCCCTTACATGGTTTGATATACAATTCAACTTCAGAGCCATCATATTTTTGTGTTTGCTAGGCAGCTCATATTCCAAAAGCAAATGTACTCCATTACAAACAGAACTGCCCTTTCACAGTAGGCTGGATAATTATATATTGGCATTAATATTTCACAGACTGGTGAAGGAATCCAGCACCTTGCTCAAAGTCACACAGATAATCAAGTGCCTCATACCAGTGAAGATTGGTAGAATGTGCCTTCGCTCACTGAGTCTTACCGAGCCAGCCCCTGCCCAGCCTCAGGACTGTCATGCCTCCTTCTTTTCTCAGATGTGATGCATATTTCAAAAGAAAGAAGTTTTGTCTCTCAGATGGTGCTCCTGCTGCCTATTATTCCCCTTAATGATCTATCAGACACAGTTACATCTCAAGGTCCCTCAGACAACACCTAGCACGCCACTCACAGACACATAAAAGAGGGAAAAATGCTATCTATCTGAAGATAGAAAAAGGGTTAACTACCAAAATTTGCATCTCACCGATACACCTGCCAGACTACAAATAAGATAATGAAATTTAAAAATGTGTTTGCATAGTTTAAGAAAAAGCAAATATACAAGAGCTGCCTAATTAGGCAAGAAGCTAAGACTGCAGAGATGTTTTCATCTGTTCTCATGTCATCAGGAAACATTGAACAACCTCATCACAGAACCTGAGAGGTCATTTTTTAGAGTTCTTTGTAATTATATAACAGATAGCTCTTTGGAAAACAGCCCTTATTAATGAACCATAAATAGACACCTCCCTGAGGCCATATTAAAGCACATTGTACTCATTGTGAATAGAACACTGGTAAGATGGAATTCAAAAATTCTTGTATAAACTCATAAAAAACCCCTCATAAAATGTATATTTATGATTCAGTCTTTATTATAGGAGTGCTTATGAAGGATGCATTGAAACACTTGTAATCTATTAAGTAAACCTGAATTTTAGTCCTGTGCAAGATTCTGTTCTAGATTCTGTGCAAGACAACGGGTCTGCAAAATTTAGCTGTAAATAATTTGTATTTTTTTAAGTTTTGTGCTGGTCCAGGAAAGCTCTTGAATTATTTTTTTGTCAACTTCAGGTTAATGTTCTTATTTATTAGATTTTTTTTTAAAAAATTTGCTACCATATTATACTACAGGCATGGTATCCTTTATAGTTCCATGGCTACAGCTCTTATTGATTCTTAGTTCTGCTCTTAGGCATGTTTATGCTGAAATAGCTGAAAAAGTTTCCATCATCAAAAGGCCAAAAAGCTGACCAAGTCTCTCTGAAAGCCCTGGATGTCTTCATCCGTTCTGATATTGGTCACTTAGTATCTCTCATCCTAGATAGCTCTATTAGTTTTGAAATGCTACAGATTCTCATGGCCCAGATTCTGTCTTCAGTTCCTAAAATTAGTCCTTAAATCTCTCCTTTGCCTGGCTGTTAGATACTCTGGCTAACAAGTACCATTGAATTGTGAAGGAGCTTTAGGTACTTGGCATGTTTCAAAATGTCAGGCTGCTTTTACCTAAATACTAATTAGATACTTCAAACAAGATAATTGAAACTCACAGCACTGCTAAAATTATGGTTATCCTTATTTTGGGTTACTGAAGAATATCCAAAGCCAAGTAAAATATGTCTAGCTGAGAGTTTTCTCATACGTATAGCTAGAAATGACATTTGCATCTTTTCCTTAAAACACTTCTCCAACCAAAATCCTTCTCACGACCTTCTTTGTCAATCAAACCCAATCCATCTATCACTCTGAAAGACCAGTGTTGTATGCTGCATAGGATGTTTACCTGTCAGCTGAAGATGTTCATATAGAGTACCATTTTACTCTACCCTAAGCAGTAGAACAACTTATCTGCTAACAATATACACTGAGGGACTAATAAGTGATCTGTGTGAACACCAATATCTTGAATTCAGATATGTATAGGCCTTAGACTCTCCTCATAATCAGTGAATAAATTAGCATTTCTAGTGTTTCTGTGATGGCTTTCATCCTGAGTAGATGTCTAGAATGGACCAGCTGATGCACACCACAGATCACCATTTTCCTCCAGTCATTATGAACACACTAGAGACACCAACTCAGCTATAGCTATTAGTAGGGATGTCTACAGCTAGTTAAGATGAATCCCCCCTGTGCTTCTGATGAATGACATAGAATAGCCCAGGCAGCTGTCCTACAATGAATTGAAGCATTGCAAGAGGAAGCTCAGTTATCTAAGGATGAGCTCCTTTGATCTAATGCCTTTTAATAGATACCAATGAATATTCAGATAAAAGAAGGAGGAAGACTCAGGGTATAGCAAGGTTATAAATAAACACAGGAATATGCTAGAGCACTGCAGGATAGGACAATTGTCAATGCTTATTTTGGGTGGCACTGCAAATTTTATTGGAAAATGTTATTATCACAGACACACTTAACTCGCTTAATTTTTTTAAACTACATTTGGCTCTTAAGTTTATATCCTTGCAATAATAAAATCTAAGAAAAGTTTTATATAAAAAAATAAAATCATATGCAATCACTTTATTCCACCAGCTGGGTCTTTATATCGCAGATGCAGAATTATTTCAACTCTTCATGTCTAAATATCTGAACCACTTTTTTTGTCTTGGAGTCAGAATGACCATGAACTCAGGTATTTTGGAAAGTATCTAATATGCTTTTTAGTGCTATAAAATCATGAATGTAACACATTCAACACAATGAAAGCAGCCAAAGCAGGAAATGTAAAAGAAACTTTTGGCATGAACCTTTTTTATTATATTCGTATAAACATTATTTTTCAGTGGCTACAACTTTTCTGTGCAATATGAGAACTTCTTTTGTTTATTTTGAAGCTGACAGGAACATTAGTCAATGAAGTAATAGCCAATGACAATATGAGAATATTTCACTGACCTTGAAGACATCTCAAAAACTGGCCTTTATCTTGTTATAGCTACAGTAGGATCATAACATTTTTAGCAATATGATGCAAGTAAACATAATGCAAATGGGTACATGCAAATGCAACCTCTACGATATAATAAACTAGTTAGATCTTGCCAATATTTATGCTGGAGGGAATGTTTGAGAATATGCTATCCATTAATGTGTATGAAGCTTATTACACAATTGGTTCTCCCCCTAAAAAAAAATCTATCTGTACTTTAAGTAGACCTTCTTTGAAAAAAATTCCTTATAGATACAGTTTTTATTTACTGGTAGTGACTGAAACAAGTTAAGTAAAAAAGAATTTCATAGCTGTGTGTAGTTTACAAGCATTACTTAGCCTGCCTGATGTGACTAGCTGAAATAATCAAAAAATATCTGCTGAGCTGGATCTTCAAAAAACCTTGTCAGTGTTGTGTAAGAGCCAATGTGGACTCATAAAATTTTTAGTGAAAGATGAGAATATAGAAAGGATTTTGAACAGTCTCAAATTGGATTTTGGTATTGGACAACAATCCACAGTATTTCTGAATCTTCACATAATAACCTGAATTTTTGTTTTAATTACTCTTGAGTTGTTATTATTATGCTGGAAAGATCTGTTCCATATTTACCACCACAGAACTCTTGTCTCAAAACTGAACAAAATTTTCTTGGCTGAGACAGTCTTACAGTGATGTTCTGAAATCTAGGGGGGCTCACTGTGTCAAATGTTGTCATCAAATCTGTAAAAAGTGCTCAGATCTTTAGATACTACCTTGGATACACTTCCAGGAGTTTTTAAACCATAAAAATTGTGCCTGTTTTTCTGCACTTTATCCAGTGTGACATTGCAACTCCACAAGTCTTCTTTTTCCACTAGATCATCACTCAGCCTAGGGCATCTAAGAGAAGACTAAGCCATCTACTGTCAGGTTCTTCTCTTCCTTAATGTCTTTTGATGTGACTTACAGCAAATGAAGTCCAAACCCATGACATTCATCAACGTCAATCAGATAGAGAAGTTAATGAAGTCACGTAGTTGGGAGATTGCTGACTGAACCAGTAATCTAGGCATCTTTCCAGGTTATCACAAAGATGCTGAACCCCATTTGTCCTAGCTTGTCTAAAATGGCAGCAGGCTTCTCAAATCATGCACCTGTTTGGCAGTCACATCAATACAAAAACACCAAGCATGTAAATCTAAGAATTGGCATATGTCTTCAAAGTCTTTATTCTGCTGTCTTAATTAATTCCCTATAACCAGTGCTTTTGCAGAAACTGCCCCCACTTGTGCATATATGGTTATTAACAGGCTATGCATACAATTCAGCAGCCTGGACACAACACTATGGGCTTTTCATACAAAGTAACCTGATATTTCTCAACAACAAACTTGCACAAGAACCATCTTGCTGCTGATTGAGTTTACCATACCTTACACAATCTGCGCTTCTTATAAGTAACTGTCAACTGAAGCATCTTTTGTATCACTTAAAATAGGAATTTGATTAGAGCAAGAGGAAAAAATAATAAAAAGTTTGCTATTCTTCCTAATATAGTAATTCTTGGAAAGAGTTTCAGAAGCAGATGCAGCAGCTGTCAACATCAGAACAGCTCTTTATATTTTCCTGTCATGTAATTTTTGCCAAAACTTTACTGTTTGCTTCACAGCTGTTAGGCGGTATTTGAGTTGACTTTTTTGGATCCTCGTTTATGTCAAGTGCTTCAATGACCCATCCAACAGAAATGATCACATGTGCCAGAGGTTATTCCAACAGATTTTATTGCCAAGGTAGCTTTGAAAAAAAATTGTAGATGCATTTTAAATCCCTTTTGTGGTCTTCAGCTATTGTAAAGAAACAACCAAGTTCACAAAGGACCACAGAGTGATGCTGGTGGTGCTGTCCATCCCAAGATGTCAGTTGTATCCTGACGTATATGTGTAACTAAATATAAAAGTGGAACAAGCTTTCAACATACAGCTGTTGAGGTCACTAAGATCAAGGTAGTATATTTTGATCTGCTTTGAGAATTCCATCATAGATGACATCAAAATACTTATGATGTTAGCACAATGTTCTTGTAGCAAGAAGGAAGCATGCATCAGGTAATAACTTCTCCTTCTCAGTAGGTTGCCCAGTTTAGGAGGAATCTAAGTTTATATGATAAAGCTAATATCAACAGGATACCATTTCTCAGTAGAAGAGATTTTTCATGAGATAGTTATATACCACACTACACTGCACCATATTGTACTCTACTTTTTGCCCTTTTGAGTCTATACTGTCAGTCTAAAGGTCTTTTACTTTTCTGCTCCTAATTCTGTTTCATCTTTACAGTTCATTTTAAATTCACCCTCATTCTCCTAAGCATAAAGAATGCAGTTTTTTATTAAAGGTCTAAAAGCAAGGAAGACTTTTTTCAGGAAAAAAAATGGGATGCATGTAAGTTGTTAGTATCTGATAAGACTTTCTGAGTGAATCTGGTTTACTGCAATCTTCATCCAAGAGAGATTTTTATCCATAGAGTCATTTGAAAACTTATGCAAGTAATAGTCCGTGAAATAAACGTAGTGAAATAATTGTGAAATGTGTGTTAGTGCAATTTAAGACTATAAAGACCACAGAAGAAAAATAGAAAACAGTGGAATGAAAAATAAGCAGCTAGAGATGCAGAGTAGCACCAACTGATAGAGACACACTGACATAGAGCAATACTAATAATGCAATGTTAATCAAGAAAATCTGCTAATGAAGATTCACCAAGAGGTCTGAGATCAACTTAAAATCAGCAGTGAGGGGCAAAAGGTCAGTAGTTGACCTTGCATGACATTTATAGAATAGAATGGAATAGAATAGTTCCAGTTGGAATAGACCTAGAACAACCATCTATTCCAACTGCCTGACCACTTCAGGGCTGATCAAATATAAAAGCATGTTATTAAGGGCATTGTACAAATGTTTCTTAAACACTGACAAGCTTGGGGGATCTTCAGAAAGCCTGTTTCAGTGTTTGTTCACCCTATCAGTAAAGAAATGCCTCCTAATGTTATGTTTGAACCTCCCCCTATTTTACTGGGCTTTGGTTGTTTTTTGTTTGTTTGGTTTTTTGTTTGTTTGGTTGGGTTTTTTAGTTAAATGAGGTCTCAATTACTATGCTTAGTTTTTAAGGATTTCAAGTCAATATCCATCATGATGACATTATATATGAAAATTTACTGATGAAAAAATTCTTTAAACAGCAGTGTGGAGTACAAACAGAAAACAACATGCAGGTGTTTCCAGACAGGAAAGCTGAGTTACTTGCTTCATGTTTCCCAATGTATCAGTGAAAGAGATTTACATACCAAAATCCTTATGATTGCCTGCTCTAAGTCCAAATTGACATTCCTGGGCTCTCAGAAACAAAGTAGTGAGACAATATATTACGATAAGTAGAACATTATATTCTCGCATGGGAGATAATGGATAAAGTAGTTTACAGAAGATATAGAGACATACATACACATACCCAACACGGGTGGATGTCCCATCAAACCTATTGACTTAACCTGGGTTGCACAGGATACCTGTTTGCAGTGAGTATATTTGCTGTTTTCCACAGACACGCTTGACTTCCTTTGAGTGAAGCAAAAAGACTCTGTATTAATGTAAAACAATTTTACTTCTGGTGCTTAAGACTTTCTAGCTCCATCCACTTTTCAAACCACTGCTGCAGGTATTAGCCAGTCAACAGCTTTCATTTGCATTGATCAGTTGACACAGTCTATTCTCAGGAGAATTAATCATTAAATTATATCCTAAGAGATACAGGAACAGCAAGCTCTGTGCTAATTTTATGTCATTCTTAATTTTTCATATCTCCTAGGCGCTGCAGCCCGTGCCCATAACAGTGTTCATGCATCACTTAGTAATGAGACCTATTTGAGTTGCAGAAACTTCTTTCTTATTTTCTGTATTCAGGTAGTGTGAGAGTTGCAAAATGCCAAATGATTGCTGCACAGCCAAATGTGCCTATGAATATATAAGCATGTCCCATCAAAATCAAAGAAAATCTCTTTGGTTCATAAAAACTTTTGACTCATTCTGATTTCCTTTTTCTCCAGTTTAAATTGAGAGTAATTTCAGCAAAATTGGCATGTCCTGAAATCAAAATTCCCACCCCAAAAGATGACATCAAACTATATTAATAATAATTCACTGACAGATTAACTTGACATATGTAAAAAAAATAATTAAAATAGTGTAGAAAATAACAAACATAGGCTGGGTATTCAGGCTCTTTGATAATAACAAACACTTCTTAAGTGTTACTATCAAAGCAATTCTAACAATTTCATAAAAATTAATACATCTGAGTCTTCTTTCAATGAAAGTTCAAAAAGAAAGGTCTACTGTCATCAGAACGACTTTCCACGTCATGATCAGCACTCAGGTCTGTTTATTGTATACTCCATTGTGCTCTATAAGTAATGCCCAGGCTCTTTTAAGTTTCTAAGAGTTTTATGAACCAAAACACATTTGACATACTGGGCTATACTATATATATATATCTATATATACATCATAAATGAAGTCTCAGTCTTTAGAAAAGCTACAGAAGTGAATCATCCCTGATGAAGTTGCAGATGAATTAAAGGTGATAGAGAAGCTACATGGAAGAGAAAAAGAGGATATGGGGAGTGTGAGAACTACAATTCTTGGTCCTATACCATGCTGATAAACTACCATATGGCCATGCACAACTTAAAGGGAGAGGTTCACAAACACAAAGAGTGTCTAAGATTCCACTGAGATTCTTTTAAATGGGAGTAGAGCTTTCATAAATATCACTTGAAAATTAGTTCACTGTGGCTGAATAACTGTACAGAGAGCATTTTCCTGTGTCAAATGCTATGCAGAAGCATTGAATTTTTCATCTTAGAAACAAATAACATGGGGTGTGTAACTTCCTGTTATTGGTGCTCAAACTTCATTGCCATTAACTCTAAGCAGGCTCTTTAAATTAAGCTGACCAAGCTCTTTCTATCAAACTGGTCAGGTACTTCAACCTAAACCCATCACACAACAGGCTGAGTGCTCATCACGTGGCCAAAACACGAGAACCCTCACTTTACCCCTGCCTGATGGCTTCTGAAGAAAAAAGGCAGGAGGGAATAGACTTATGCAGATGAATTTTTCTGGAAGTCTGGATCCAGTATCCTGAATAGAGGTTCACAGCTTCTCAATGCATAACTACCTAAATAATTGCTTTGTGGGTACAGTTTTGCAGGTGATCTATATGAAAGTGCTTGAAATTGTTTGAGATCACTGGATATAAGCATGAAATATAGGAGATATTGTAAATGTTAAAATGTATCATTGGCATTCTTGCCTTTTCCTGGTTAGTCCAGTGTTAATTTATTCTGGATTTTTTTGTAAGCAGCCAACAGAAAGATCAGAGAGAGAGGAATGCAAATTATACAAATCTTTGAAGTAATGTCCTTTCATGCCAAAATTCCATGCCTACTGACACATTTTTAAATAAGAAACTGAAGGTGAGGAAGTAGTCTAAAAACATACATCTAAAGCTAAGCTGAGCCTGCTCACCTTCCCTGTTTTGCCAGTTCCACTTTTGCAAATTCATGGCTTATGGCAGTTCTCTGTTCCAAAATTGTGTTTGTACCTTCAAGTTTTGATCTGTCAGAACACAACAGATTAGCCTGGGCAAAGGAATAACCTTCACTTTTTTAAGTAGACTTTGTTTCTCTTTGATAAGTTCCCAGGAAGCATATGGCTGCAACTTTTGCCCTTTTGAGATTTCCTTTCTCTGAATAACTGCATAATCTTTAGCATGCTTAAGCAGTGTGAAGTGTGTTAGTGGTGGTGTGTAAATCCTAGCGGTATATATACCAGTCAAACAATATTCAGATGTGTTTAGCTTGGCTATTAATTAAAAGTCTATTAAGAGTTTCCATAGCACCCAGACAAAACAAAAGAATAACAATTATGTTCTGAAGTTGGAGGGGAAAGCTACAATAATTGTTTCTGCTGATAGGTCTCTTTCACATTTCAGCAATGAAAGACAATATAAAATTAGCAGAAAAAAAGAATGAGTTTCAGGTGAATATCTTAGCAGAATGAGTAAGAAAAAAGTGCTAAAATGTTGCCTGCAATAGTTGCTTTGAAAAAGGTACATTAACTCTTTGGGCACTTTTCAACATGCCATATGGAGAAAACTCAAGTTAGCACAGCTCCAGTTAGTTTAAGAGGGTTTTGTTTTTTTCCATCTCAGGTTGAAATTGAACGTCACATTTTCTACTAACAAGAGCTCTTCCAAAATTTTGTTTTCCATGTGACAAGCCTTTGTTCAGCCATCCTGTAAGACTCACTGAAGAGTGAGCCAGGCAGCCATTGCAGTATCATCTCTTCAGGCTTCCTGACCACAACCATTAGCCTGAAGTAAAGTCCAGTCTTCTTTCATCAATGGAAGAAAAAGTGATAGACTGCTTAATTCGCCTAACTGATACATTTAATTTTTTAGGATCACAGAGATAATACAAATTCAACCATAGTTTTACTGACCATGTTTTCTTGTGGCTGTATCGGCTCACTTGATTTGGGAAGAGACTTCAGACCAGGCTTCAGCATGGTTTTACTTGCCTTTAAGTCATAGGACAAATGTTTTTTATGGCTAGCACCAGTGGGAAATCCAACAGTTGCTTTTATTACAGATGGAATATCTCAGAAACGTAATCTGCAATACCCAGGTAGTCAGCAGAAGCCACATACTAAGCAATAGGAATTGCTTCACACAGGAATGTGTCTGAATTTCCCTTTTCCTTTAGGGCTACAAGACAGGTGACTCTACATACAGGGTTTGTTACCCAAAACCCCATTCAAATTATGCACTTGAATATTTTTTTTTAAATGGTTTAATGTCTCCAACTGTTTTCTAAACATATGTGGGAAGACATTGGACTCATGATGTATGCCTCCATGTAAATGTGGAGAGATTGGAAAGCTTAGCAAGTAAATTCAAAGGAAAAGATTTAGCAACCCGAGGTGTATCATGGGCAAAGTTTCCTTGGAACATGGTTCTGAATTTCAGAAACTGAGATCTATCCCAATCCCAGTGCTATGGTCTATCCTGGTTTTCACATAGCAAAACTTTTCCACCGAGTGGGGAGCAGCCAATGTCTTTTAGTCCTTACTTTTTCCATTAAATATCTTTGAAGGCTGTTACAGTCCCTGGTGAGTCAGCTGTGCAATTATGATAGCAGAGCAATTTTAAAGTGATAGGTGAGCCCTAGGTTCCTTTGAAAATGAATGACACCTCAGT
Source organism: Xenops minutus (assembly GCA_035221455.1). Taxonomy (NCBI): domain Eukaryota; kingdom Metazoa; phylum Chordata; class Aves; order Passeriformes; family Furnariidae; genus Xenops; species Xenops minutus. The sequence continues at coordinate 41,273,052 of JAWWEE010000001.1, read as the reverse complement.
AACCATTAAGAGCACCTGGGACATAGCCAGTAATGTCTGAATTACAGCAAGTTTGGCCATTATTGGTGTCAGTTCCTATTGACAGTGACAGAAATTGAAAGGTGCATAAAAGCCGTTCACTCGTTCATTGAAAGGAGTCTTGTGGCTTCACTTTACAGAAGGCACCAGTAAAACTAGCCTTTACTGAAAAAACAGCTGCCAGTCTTAATGTAGGAAACCAGTAAAAGAACTCCTCAGAAAGGCTAGCAGTGGGGTGGAGGGATCTCCAACAGTGCTTCGCATGCTGCTTTATAGCCAGCAAGATGCTCTTGTCTTGAAGTTGCTGCCAGTTGAGCAACTTCAATTGATTTTTAACTAAAGTACAAAGAAAAATAGAATGCACAAAAGAAATCTGTTTTTTTCTTTGGGTAAGGGGAGGCAATGCTATGTTGTTTCTCTAGGAAGGAGAGGAAAGTGCTATTGTTCATCTGCAACACAAAAGCTTCAAGGTACAAACCTCCTCTGACAGGATGCCCTTCAGTCTTCATATGTCACCTGTGCCCACTGAATGAAAGGGAAATTTATTTGAATAGTTTGATTCAGGTCTAGGAGAAGGGTAAATAAGCTTAAAAAAAATGTAAACATAACACATCAAAAAAAAAAAAATTGATTTGGATATATTTCAGTAACAAGGGAAGTCACTTTGGGAGTCTTTCACTTTGAAGTTAGCAGTTCCTTTATCTATTTACCAAAACTGTTTGTTTCAGAATAGAACACCAAACATGAAATACCAAAGGAACTTCAGCTGTTTCCTCACCCTGTGCTGTAACACAAGAAAGCTTGTATTCATAGAGTGAGAAATTCAGAGCTGGTAAAAAAGATTTATTTTGTTTCCCATAAAAAATGTGTTTATACAATTCATTGCTATAAGGAGTTTCTAAGGCTTAGAATCAGCCACTTAGGAAGACTATTGAGTTACTGGAACATTAAGTTAGCCATGGGGATTTCCACACTTCAGAGCCTAGAACAAGACCTCATCCTTTATGCTATTTGTCTTGAATCCCTCTGCTAAAGATGTTTTAGACACATATCTAGAACACCTGCTATTTCCAGTCTGTTGCCAGTACTGAACATACTGAACAAGCAAGTGTGGATTTGGAAATGTGAGCTTGCAACTTCCTCTCAGTTCCTCAGGTTACAGTCTTCAAAATGAAAGCACATTCTCTTTGTCTAATCTGCTTTTATCCCACATTGGATTCAAATTTTCTTTTTTCAGATTGTAGGCTGTTTCTTTCAGTTCCTAATATATATATAATTTTAGATGAAGTGAGTTTTGCAGACAGAAGCAAACAAGGCACATACTAACCTGAAATTATAGTCAAAGCTCAAAAAGATTAAAGAGAAAAGGCCTCTAGTCTCTACATCAAGTGTTAATTAGAGCTTCTACAACATGAAATATATTTCACATTTACAGTGGACATAACATTAACAGAAGTACAAAGTCAACACACAGATCTGGGAAGGGAACATGTTGTCAGGTAATACTTGTTCTCAGACACAGATATATTATGGTGTGTTCTGTAAGCATTTGTTCATCACATTGTCTTAAAGTCACTTTTCTTTAAGGTAATAAAATTCTTCCGTTCCCCCTCTAACTTCTTGTAGAGGCAAATGAAGTACTATGAGTGCATCTTACTCAAGGAAATCTCTCAGTAAAGTCAAATTTTGCCTGTGTAAGCAATTCTAAACTGAAATCTTTATAGGGCCCCATAAGGACCTGGAAAAGGACCTTGATATGATAAAATATGCATACCAGAAGACATGGGAAAAAACCAGCACAAAGAAAATGCACATAAATAGTAGAGGACCCACAAACTGCAAACAAATTGATGATGAAATTTTATAGTCTTTGTTTCATTTACATATTATCCAGTCTATAGGAAAAAGAAACACCTGACTACTAAGCACACCATTCATGACTTATAGGTTCCTTGTGCACATATATAAATAATGAAAAAAATGTGTTACTGCATGAAAGAATGATTGATCAGAATACACAATTTGAACCAGAAAAAAGCATGGAGAAAGCTATCACCAAGCAAGCCAGGTTACACTTGTCCACTTGTCCACATATCTGACTTGCTTCTTTTTTTTTTTTTTTTTTGGTCAATTCTCTGCACATGAGAAATCAAAATTAACACCACTAGAGTTAACTTAAATGTTGCTTAATAAACTGAACCAATATTTCTTCACTGTGAGAGTGATGAGGCACTGGCAGGGGTTGCCCAGAGAAGTTTCATCTCTGGAAGTGTTCAAGACCAGGTTGGATGGCACTCTCTCCCTCTTAGTCTAGTGGAAGGTATCCCTGCCCATGGCAGAGAGGGTGGAACTAGATGATCTGTAAGGTTTCTTCCAATCCAAACCATTCTATGACTCTATCATTAAGATGCCAAGCACTGATCTCAGTGTTCTGCTAATATAAAATGTTTTGTGCATGAGACCTGGGGAACTTTTAGTTTTAAAAGGTTCAGATCTATAAAAAGCAGATGTCAGGACTCCTAATTTCTTTCCAAACATCCCCTGTGGACTAGGACTCAAGAAAACAGAGGAAGTTGATGAGAAAGGAGAGAAACTTATTTTATTTGTTCTTTTCCCAGGCCTGTGAAAGGTAGAAACAGAGGATCTGAGGTTGACTGACATGTTTATTCAGACAGAGGAAGCTAGAAAACAAACCAAAGAAGTGATTTTACAGTTTCAAGTCTTTTTTTGAAATTCAACTTTAAAAAAGGAGGAAACACTGATAAAACAAAGGTAGCCTATGGCTACTTTCCATATTCCAAAACAAGAAACATTTTGTGACAGATTGTGAAGGATTTACTCTTTTACATCCATGCATTGTGAGCTGGGGAGTGCAAGTTCCGAGATTAAAAAGCTACTGCACAGAGAGTGTCTCCCTCCTTGACACTTTTTTTCTAGCATCATGAGAATATTCAGAGAAAGACCCATATAGAAAAGTGACAGATGCGAAAGTTCTAGAACAAAATAGGGTTTCTGTGGCATCAACTTAATTTGGGAACAGCCACAAAAAAAATTAACAAAATCAAGACTTCAATAAGATTTTTTTTTTTAATAACATGTAGAATTAATAGTAAAAAAAAAAAATCCCTGAATTGGACTAGTATAGTGTAAAAATTATGATGGGACATAAAATTCCATGCTTCAAATAGAAGATACAAACTATATCAGGATGGAAAAGGCATTTCAGCATCTAATAAACTAGGCATCACCATTAATATTGACATAGGCTATCCTTCCTTGCTGGCTGTTTTGCAGGAAGCTGTGGCTTGAGAATCAGAATTTGCAAAAAGGGATAGGGCATCCACAGCTTCTCTGGGCAACTTATGCCAGTGTCTCACCACCCTCACAGTGAAGAATTTCTTCCTAATATCTAATCTAAATATACTCTCTTTAAGTTTAAACCAATTATCCCTTGTAAGACGTCCCTCTCCAGTTTTCTTGTAGCCCCTTTTAGATAGAGGAAGGCTGCTATAAGGTCTCACTGAAACCTTCTTCTCTCCAGTCTGAACAACCCTAACTCTCTCAGCCCATCCTCATGGGAGACATGCTCCATCCCTCTGGTCATCTTCATGGCCCTCCTCTAGACTCCCTCCAACAGGTCCATGCCCTTCTTATGTTGGGGGCCCCAGAGCTGAGGAGTGTGTAGCTTAATTTAAACAAAATCTATATCAAAAATGGTAAGAAATGCATATGAAACATGCTTTCTAGTATGCTTCATGCACTTCTGCTGGTGGTGGGAGATTGGTATATTCACCACATCTGTGCTTACTTTGTCATATGGAGTAAGAAATGGAGCCATATCTTATTTAAATTTCTTTCCCATTCTCATTCCAATCTCCATCCTTGGCAAGCCTGTACTAGGCTTCACTTTTCAGGCTGCCTGTCCTTAGCGTGACTCTTTGCCTGGCCAGTTACAGCTGCAGCTACCACTTTCCATGGTTTCTCCATTCCCACTGATGCTTAACAATCTTCATATATGCACTTTGCCTGCCTGTTCTTTTCTTGCCAATTATTTAGAGAGTGAAAATGGTACTATTTTCTCTTTGGTCCCAAGTCCCTGTGCCCCTACTGACTTTTTCTCCAGCAAAAACATAGACCTGTGGAGCTTCTTTGATAATGTGCCAGTACCCCAGTTATATCCTCTCTGATGCATCATTTTTATATCTATTGAGTTAACAGAAAGTAATTTCAATTATATGACCCACGGTTTAAACTTCACATGTAAGGTTTCCATTAATTGGAGAAGCCTGAGGTATTTCTTTTATTCTCTCCTAACCTGCCTTGTGTTCTTGCTCCTTTTGAGACTGATGAATTACGCTTTCACACCACCCAAACACAAACTGGAAGCCACTAATTGTACACTTATATGAGTAGGTAAAAGATAGATATAAATCAATATTTTGATCTGAAGCTGGATGGCATAGAATGAGAAAAGATTAAGCTGGGAGGGATCTGTGGAGACTACATGGACCTAACTCCTATTTAAGGCATGGTGAACTTCAGAGTCTGATTAGACTTCTCAGTGTTTTCTCCAGACCAGTTCGCAATATTTCCAGAGCGGGGCATTTCACAGCCTCTGTGGGTTTTGTCACATTCAGTCTGTAAAGTTACTCCCTTGTGCCTAGTGGGAATTTCCTTTATTGCGACTTGCAGTTGTTGGTTCTTGTCTTTTCAGCATGAACCACTGAGTCTGTTTCCGTCTTGTCTATAATTGTATTCAGGTAGATGAAAAGACAATGAGATCCCCTCTCTAGTCTTTTCTCCAGGATGAAAAATGCCCTTTTTCATACATGTTGTGGTCCAGGGCCCTGAAGATGCAATTGAGTCCCAAAACTAGACATATGTGAAATAGAGGGCAAAAACATATCTATTATTTTCTCTTGACATTTTGACAGAAGAAAGCTGAAGTCATCACTCCATATTTTAAAATTTCAAAATTTTTGGAAGCTGGAATATTCACTTTCTGGAAGAATTACTTAAGAAGATGATGACGTTAATGACAACTGAGCTGGGAAGGCTCTGGTTAGGATGTACATCTCCTGTATCCATGTACCTATCCTGGACATTTCAGGGATGAAACACTGTTTTGTGGTGCCCAGTTTTATCCTGTTAATCCTAGAAGCAAAAGAGTTGGAAGTGAGAAGCCTGTAGTTAGCTGGGATTAATACTAATCTGTGGTTACCCAGACAGTAAATTTCAATAAAACAATCAGTGTAAGAAAGCAATGGAACTAAATTTATCCTGCCTGGTGCTTTTGATCTTGTTTAAAACATGTTTGTGCTATGTGTGTGTATACATATGCATGCACATATCCTTACCTTTTATCTTCACATTGTTTTGAACTGCCAGTGACAGATCATTTGCATCATCTTTAGTGGACCCATCCCTTCTTTTAATTTTCAGCCAAGATGGCAAACTATGGATGGCAGAGAAATGATTGTTCACCATCAGACCTTGAAAAGTCTTACAAGCATACTGAAGGCTTCAATGGGCAGTGAATTGTAAAAATGTGGACAAAAGAGTTCTTTATTGATATTTATTGTTCAGCTGCAGCCAAAGTGGAAGCATTTTATATTATTTTGCTCCCTCTTAAATGTTTAGAAGAAAGAACTACCCTATCACTTGTGAGTGATGGCTGTGATTAGCACTGACTAGTGAATATTGATCACCACATAGAAACCCTGGGGTTTCATACAGTGCCAAGAAACAGCGTTTTAATTCCCATAACTGTGCTCTGCTCTGTTTTGCATGTGCAGTGCAGTGCAGAACATGTCTTTCTGGAAATGTTGCTGTTCAATGCAGACAGCACCATGAGCATGGGGAGTTGAGGTTTTTGGTTTGTATTTAAGACTATGCCATTGAGTCTCTCACGAATCAACCTTTCCTGATTTTGCCTTTCTAGCTGTAGATAAATAAGAAGGTAGATTCCAGAAGAAGCAGACAAAGCTAGTAAGAAGCTGAATACAAGATAAAGCCAAATGAATCTGAGCAATGATAATCCCTGAAATCAACCTGGTTGTTAACAGATGGGTTGTTGCATTGACATAATGCAATCATAGTTAGCAAAAACACTGACAATGCGTTGCTGGTTTCTGGTGCCTGATTGCCCAGACCAGATGACCACAGTGGCAGGACTTCATAGAAGTGTGGTTATCTCAGTTGTAAGGAAAATCATGAGGCCACCTAGACCAATGTCTTACTTGGAGCCAGTCTGCTTCCAACAGGAGATCAGGTCAATCATGGATATGTCTAGTCTGCAAACTTCCAAAGATAGAAATTATGAGATCTCCCTGGGTAATTTATTGTGGTGTTGAGTTATCCTCCTAATTATTTTTTTTTTCCTATGATTTCCTAAAAGGGGAAAATTTCATTTATTACATTTGCTTAGTATTAATGTCAGCTGCAAATAAGGCTAGTAATACTGTAAGTGGGATGTGGGTGAAGTTTAGATACCTAAATCCAAAATTAAGCTTGCTATTGCAAGAGAACAGTGAAAAGAAGAGAAGCATTATCTTCCTCTACAGTGTCTACATTTGAAAGTATGTCTCAGATGAAGGTCAGACCTGTTTTCTAGGACAAAATTAGGACTATGCACCCCAGATGAAGGGAATATGTACTGCATCTTTAAACATGAGACTTAAGAAGCAAGATCTCAAAAATCATTCTTTGCCTCAGTATTTCCTGAAATTATTTTAGGTTGTTTCATGTTCAAGATGTTTTAACTGAGTCCTAAAATACAATCTGAGATCCCATTCCAAGGGCCACCATACCTTAAAAGTTTATCTGTCTTTATTTTCTGTCATCACTGAAGTATGACTGATGAAACCAAACTTCATATCAAATTCAGCTCAGCATTTTCCAAGGGAAGGCAATGGTGAGAAGGAATGCCAAGATTTTAATGAATATAATAAATGTTTAAATGATAATGCTAGACATATCTGCCACAGGGACAGGTCATGAAACATAATTAACAGTCATGCTTTGAGATCCTTTGATACCAAGCAGTGTGTAACTGCAAATTAGAATGATTCTTTACAAAAAGTAATCAGGGAAATTCATTCCTTAACTAATTCTGGGAGGGTTATGAAGAGAATAAATTCTGCTGAATGTAAACCTGAATAATTAATTCATTGGCATTAGAAGATGAATAAACTTTCACTTTCAAGCTTCAAACAATGCTACATACTAAGTACTCTGGACAAAAACTGTACAAGAACAATTATCCATAATTTTTACATATTATTCACAGATTTTCCATCTTAAAATACATGATAATTAGATATCATCTTTTAACAAATTTTTTTTTTTTTCCGATTGGTAGTGTCCTAATAGTGTTCAAATGGCTGAGAAGGAATGTAGCGCATGGATACCTGTAAAGTACATAGTATTTCATTGAGTAAACTTCCGTCTTGTTCCTATTTAAATTAGTTATAACATTTTTATTGTCTTAAATAGATTTCTTAAGGGTATCCTAGGTATTGATAAATTTTGGGGCAGGGAATAAAAATTAGGTAAGAACTAGTGTGTATGAGTTTCAAATATTCTTTTGAAAGTACTTAGCAGTTTACTTGGAATTTTGTGGAATTCTCGCCCTGTAAAAGCTGTTTGCCATGAAAGAAAATCCTACATCTGATTTGAATAAGGAAGAATCTTAATTGTTTTTGTTAAAGTGATTTTTTTAAGACATTCTGAGATAATACACAAGAGCTAGGAGCACAGGGAAAAGAATCATTAATGATTACACCAAGCATGGTTTGAGAGTACAGAATTTATTTTTTTTTAATTTATATAATTAATCATTTGTGTCATTTATATGTAGTAGATTTTCATTAGGAGAATCTTAACTGTTGTCTAACAGTGGTGAATAATTCACTTAGTTGCATACTATTATTTCATTAATTCATTGATTAGACTTCAGTTATCTTAGTCTGGAGGAATGCATTACTCAAATTTAGTTACTTTAATAACAGGGATAGTATTTAAATCTGATTTTGATATTTTAATATTTATCTATTAAACCCATAAAAAGGACAAGTTTTTGTGGGCTTTTTTTTTTCATTCAAAATTGTAATGACAATGACTAAACTGAGAAAACAAAACTTATAACAATTTTTCACTCTCTTTTTTTTTTTTTTTGTGACTCAAAACCTCCAAACCCCCAAGCTAGAAATGAAATATTATATCCTCAGATAAAGAAAGCATGTCTGACTAATCAAGAATCAATACCAAATCACCTTGTTTACTACTTAAGTTTAAAAAGAAAACCTAGAACATAAAAATATTCATGGCTGGATTTATCACAGTTAAATTGTTTTGGCTAAGAGTTAAATGTCTAATGAAAGTTATCATCTAACCTATATTAGCAGAGAGAAATAAGTACCTTCATATAGCATTTTATCTTATACTATTGAAGCTATCTCATTTAGGCAAAGGTCTCTCTTCCAACAGGAAGGTGTCATTGTCTCCATCAGTTGTCAGTGGAGTCCCATAATTAGTCCAGACTAGGCATTTAGCCTTTATACAAAAGCTGGGAAATGTGGAGTCCATGCCTAATATACATGATTCCCTAACGTTTTTAAATTTTGTACATTCATGGAAATTGACTTGGACTCTTAGATGAGCAATCTGCCTCAGAAGTTTTCAGTATTTCTAGTTTCCACATCAGATCAAGGTATTTTTAGATAATGAAATTAAGTGCGTATTTCTACTCATTTATATATTATGATTAAAGTACAAGGCCATTTAAAAGCCGTCTGGCAGCAAGAGAACTCTTCAGATTTCTTAAGAATCTTAAGACGCTTAACCAAGTGGAATAAGAAATCTTAAGATATCAGTTGAATGGGAACTAAGAATTGACTGAAAACAGAAAAACCTGATCCTTGAGCTGAAGTTATGATTGAGAAGAGTGTCACATGCCACTCCTGGAAACGTTTTCCACCGGGTTTTTCCACGTTGCAGAAAAGCCTAGGACTATCAATAAATGAAAGAAGGCATTTTTCCCTATGGCTGGTTTGGGTCACAACAAACATAAGGACTGTCAGAAGTTTCAGTGGGAGTTGGTATGCACTGAAATTGCTGTGTCCCCCTTCCCAGTACTAGAGGCCTTTCATGGATTCCATGTGTTTAAGAGGTTTTGTAATGAGACACAAAATGCAAACCTGCAGAAACTGCAAAATAGATAAATAATTATCTGTATTTTTCTTTAAACTTTCGGTTAGGACAAAAGTTCAGGCAGTTTTGTCTAGGTTGCTTTACCTGCAAGCAGATGAAAATTGATTATTAGCCAAATCGTTCTTGATATTCTGTAAATACCTGAGCAGTGGCAGTTTCCTTGAAAAACAAGTAACTTACATAGTTTCTTTCTTAGTAAGAAAATGTTTTCTTGACTAAAAATCCTGAGCAGGGCTTTTTCTATCTGCAAATATTAACATTCTTTTATATTGGCTTGTGAAGGATTAGGGTCACCTATTGAAGTCATGGATGGAAAAAGATCAAATATTAATTGGTTGAAATCAGAAAAAATTCTGTAATATATAAAAATGAGAGAAAACTACAGTGTATGTTAGTTACAAGCTGCACTAACTGTGCTCTTGTCTTGGCAAGAACATAACTAATAGATTAATTTACAAGCTGAAATACAAATTCATGGCAAGTGCAATTGCAGTCAGGAGCAACAACAGAGCAGTATTTCACTATCTGACAGCTTATGCTAAATACACTTTGCATTTTAATGCTGTTGCTGCTTGCCTGCTTGCTCTTCCGTCCCTGTCAGAATGCAGGTAACTTTTCCTGACAAACAACACTGATGATAAAGGCCATGGATCACCATGAGCCATCTTAAGAAAGCTCTTCCAAACACTGAGCTGAGATGCTAGACCAGCTCAGACCACAGTCTTTCCTCATTTACTAATTCAAATTTATTTCTTTCCTGCAGACATGTAGCAGAGAGAGACTACTGTCTTCACCTTCATCTGGAAACCATGAATCGTTATTTCTGGATTGTGTTTAACCTGTCACTGATCCATCCACCTAAGTAGCAGCAGTTCTGCCTACAAAGCAAGCCATCTTTGCACTGGTAGATCATGCTAACAGACAAAAGGGATGAACTGCATTTTACTTATTAAAAAGACTTGAAAGCAGTCAGATGGATGAAGGTGCAGAATCAATTTTATATGCAAAATGAAAACCTTTTGTCTAGCATTGTAGATCACCAGAAGTCCGATATTTTTCACAGTACCAGTGAGACTTCTGTGAAATTCTTGGTAATGCTATTAATTTGGAAAAGACCATCATGGACAGGAATGTTTAGAAATCCTGGAATATACCTATAAGGTGGGGCAGGACTACCTAGTAATAATGCATATCTCCCCCTTCCTCCCACCTCATTCCACAAACTTTTGGTTCCTCAGTTCCAACTTTGCAAGACACATTATACACTTAGATAGCAGTCACAGAGCTGGATCCCCAGATGGGGTTTCATGTCCAATGGGACTCTGGACTATTATACCTCCAGACATGTATTAGGTTGTAGAGATTGCCCCCTGGGTCCAGTTGTAGATATCTCTGGAAGAAGGCGTTTGTATTAAAGCTCCTACTTCATCTGATAAACCAACATCTTCAAAGCTAAAATACAACTGCCTTTAACTTGGCTGTGACCCTGAAATTACCTGTGGATCCAGCACTGAAGAAAGAGCATATTGCACTGACTAGGAAGCTGAACTTGGTGATGTAAGAAGTAGGTTAGTATTAGGAAAACACTAGGGCAAAAGCTCAACAAAAATGAACATGGCAATTAAATGCCTGTGAAGTATTAGTTACTTGTCACCTTCTTTGGGGTGAGTGGTTTACATTCAGCTTTCTAGCTTTCACTGAACATAGCTCTAAGTTGACTGATAGTCAGTTTGCCCTCATTTTCAGCAGCTTTTGTCACCCTAAGTCATGGTATTTTGAAATCAGTTCAAATTCCAAGCACTGGTTTCCTCATTCCCTTCCCCTGTGAAGGCATTAGAAATGTCTCCAATCAGTAGTCAATAACAAGCAAAATAAGTAGCAGAAGACACTGAGAGGAGGTGAAATGGGGTTTCTTGCATAAGCATAGATCAAAACAACCCTTGAGCCAACCATCCCTTTCCCTCTCCACCCCTTTACCTTAGGGGTAATAACTTGTTCCTCCAGCACCTTTCCTTGGACCACAAATATTCCAAGCCCTCCTTCCCCATCTCCATCCACAGCTGAGCTCTGAAGATTTCCTTTCTTCATCCTCCCCCTTCCTCCAGAATACATCCTTCTGTGGCTGCAAATTGTCATTCAACCGCAATACATGCAGGAATCATGGGCTGAGGATAATCCACACACCACCTCTGGCTGTTATCTCTGTCATTTTAGCTCAGCAGTCCATGAAGCTTAATCTGCACCTCCAGAAGAGATGGTGTACAATTTTGTGGCAGAGGACCTGAAACCTATGATCATACTGGAGAGATTGTTAAACTTTAAAAGTCAATGAACGCAGTTATTCTGAAATTAATTTGCAACTATAGAGTAGCTCGGGTTCATGTGAGTATGTTATGTGAAACATTTAAAGAGAGTGGATTTCTTCAAGGTTCCTGATAGGCTTATGCACAGATATAAAGGGAAATGTCTTAAAGAAAACAGCACTGCAAGAGTCAAAAATAAGCTTCAAATCAAATCCACAGTAAATAAATAAATGCACATGTGTATTCATATATGCAAAATAAATAAGGGTTAAGGAAAAAAAAGGTATAAATATGTAACCTCTGCAGCTAATTGCCATATATACTTTCCCTCTGATGGATGGACTGTCGAGTTGCTGCTGAACGGGATGAGTGTGTGCAACTGAAGACATAATTTGTCCCTTAGTGTAATAGCTGTTGTATGAGGACAAAATCAGGCAGTGCTCTGATTAGACATATTTCAAATTGGCCATGTTTGTGCCCATTAAAAGCTGGAGGTAGAAGGAAGTCCTAATTAGCAAGACTGTTGGAAGTTTTTAAAAATAGATGTTGGAAGACACAGTGGCTGACTGCATAAATTAGGAATTAAAATTATGTTGTGTGCTGTGCTGTCTACTTCTGAATAACCCATGCCATGGGAAATACTTTAAAAGAGCCCTGTAGAAAGCCAGACATTTGGAGCATGATTAAGTATAAACTAGAGCAGATGTTCATTTCACTTCCCCCTTCCCTTCACCAGCTCCCATGAGATTTGATCCCAAATATTGGGATTACCACAGATTTTAGCAGTGCTGTGGTACTTCTTACTGCTTACTATTCATTTCAGAAGCAGCACAATGGCCATGGAGCTGGATCAGTGGACAGAAATGCAACCTCCTTCTTCCCCAAGATTTAAGTCCAAAAATTGCTTATCCTAGACTATGAAGCACCCAAAATGCAGAAAGACAATGAGGATTTTAAAAAGAAAGAGGAAGTACTGATAAAAGATTTATAAAATTTTATCTTCTTGTTTCCACCCACTTCTCTCTTACATTTTCTCCCAATTACATTCTGAAAAGAAAAAAAAAAAAACACACTAAAATTCTGGGGTGTATTTATCCCTTTAGCAATGAAGTTAGAGTTAGGATGTTTCACTAATAGCATTCTAATTAATTTCTTGATTACCTGCAAGCATCCCGCTCTAGGAGATATGAAGGCTTGACTGCTGATCTGAGCACTAAAACCTTTCAAGGTGAGGTATTAGTAATATCAAGGTAAAAGCAAAGTGCCTTTTCTTCCTTTTTAGAACAGTCATTTTATAAAAATGTCATGATTCAGATAGATCAATGTTTATTTTATTTCATTTCACTGCAGATAGAGGTTTAGATATTTACTGAGAGAAAAAACAGGAAGCTTAGTCCAAGACATAAAATAGATAAAGAGGGCACAGCAATGTAACTCTTCTGGGATAGCAGGGATCAACAGTATCTTCTGTGCCAGTTAAATTATTTTGGAACAATACAGCTGAAGCTCACAATCCCTCTTAATACGACAGGATAACTTCCATTAATTTTGTCAGGAACAGGAGAAGATGAAACTTCAGCTTTTCTCAGGATCAGGTGGGATCCTGAAAGAAAAGTCAACTTAGATTAAACAGAAGATGCCCCTACAGCCCTTGTTGTCTCTACAGAACTGTGATCCTTATGCTTTGAAACTGCATCATTTTCAGGCAGCGCCTTTTTCTTTTTCCCTTTCCTTTCCTTTCCTTTCCTTTCCTTTCCTTTCCTTTCCTTTCCTTTCCTTTCCTTTCCTTTCCTTTCCTTTC
>JAWWEE010000001.1:41197685-41252861 GCA_035221455.1 Xenops minutus | reverse complement strand
GATCCCCCATCCTGGAGACGTGCCCTGCCCAGCGCAGCTGCGTTTTCAGCAGCATGGCCTCGATGCTGGTGATCTCTACCTGTTCAAGAACAGACACATTAGTCACGTAAATTTGTATACTAACATCTCTGGAACTTGATCCCAAAGCGTCAATATCAAAGGCAATAGTATTGTTTTTAAGCTGCATTAGCAGACACGTCTTTCCACCTGAGCTGTGCTGGAGGGAAGTTCAGCATACTCTGCACAGATGATTTTTGTGTAGAGAAGGAGCAGCAGTCACTGAGGGTTTGCCCCCCAGCATACAGTGAAAAACACATTAATCCTCAATATTTTTTTTCTCTAGCTTGCTGTCTGTCTGAGCCAAACTACTGTGTCCGTTAAAACCATTAACCTCTGACAGAAAATAGAAAGGTTGCACAGTGTGCCTTCTTTTTTTTATTTTTATTAAGAGTTACTCATAGATGGAGAAAAGAGATGTCTGTATGTGGTATTGAGTCTTGCATGCCTGGAAGCTTATCCGTACTTTTAGCTACACCAAGTAGCTCTGATAAAAGATGTAACCGCTCTCTCTGGACCTTGCACTGCTTATATCCTTAGACCTTCACAGCTATAGCACTGCCACTACATCAACAGTGTTATTATTGTCATTGTCAGATCACAGCTGAAGTAGCTGGAAAATTAGTTCCACGTGGATCTCACAAGCACCATGAAGATTATCACTGCTCCTAATCTTGTTATATGTGAAACAAGTGGAAAGGGCAAGAAATTGCACTGATCTCAGGCTTTGTGTGCCACCTTCAGTTCCTGAAGGTGTCATTAAAAACAGATTAGATGGGTAGGTAGATGAACAAAGAATTCCCAGTGATAAATATAATGGTTCTTTCTGCACATCCTGACAGAGAGATGTCTAGTGGAAAATGGTCACATCATCCAGTGGCCCTGCATGCATAGTTTCTGGTACCATTTGGTTCTGGGGGAATAGGGATAGTGGCATGGAAAAGAGTTGGTGGTTCCTGTTCAGCTCTGCTACCCGCAGTACTGCCTACCCTGTGCAGGGTTTCCTGCAGGCTCATTTGATTCACCTCCTCCAGTGGTGGAAAAGAAGTGCTGTGTGAAAAGGTTAAGCCAGGACAAGAGCTGCAGCTCAATTTGATACTACCCACACCTCCTTCTGCGGGTCACTCTGTGACATGGGTGCTGAAATACTTGCCTTTGTCAGCAAAAGCTTATTTTGAAGATGCCCCTGTCACTGCAAAGCATTGCTCAATTCATCCTTTCAAAAGGGAAAAGTATTTAGAGCAAAGTTTAGATGCAATAAAAAGCTTGCGCAGATGGAAACTGCATGATTTTTCAGCTGTCCTCAGCTCAGCTTAACTCTGCCGCAGGGGCTGTCAGCAGCTCCAGTAATGCTGTAACACAAGGGGAAGTCCAAGGGAAGCTGACTTACCCAGAAGACAATGAAGAGAATTTTCTTGTTAAGCAAAACATATCCTTTCTTATGAGCACTCCCAGGTTCAGGGTGAAGATGGAGATGAAGGGCCACCTCGCGGCTCAGCAGGCAGGGTCTGCACAAGGGTGGGGAAGATCTGTAATGGCTCTGTGTCACCCCTGTCTCTCCCAGATCAGGAAACATTTGGTCAATTAAACATTTAAACACTGCCATCTGAGCAATGAAATTCTGCCTCTTTGTGTAGATTTCCATGTATTTTGCAAAGGAAGTAGAAGCGTCTGCTGTGGCACACCAGCTCAGCAGCAGGCACAAGAAACATGATTTGTGCCTCATTTTTGCCTGAAATGTTCTCACATAGCAGATATTTTCATAGGTAAATCACTTCTACCATTTATAAATATATGTGAATAGAGCTGCCGAAAGGAGTATTTTGACACATCCAATAGCCCCTGATTTGTCTTCCTTTCCTTAAGAGTCAGGAACATTTTGAGAAGATGCTACAGCTGAGAACATGAACTCCTATTCAGTCAGTTAATACATGACTTCATGGACAAGTACATTAAGTTACTTATTTTCCATTTTTACCCTCATTTGTCATCTCAGTGGAACATTAAGACCTATTTTTGATGCTGGTGAACCTGTAACTACAGATTGCCAACAGAACTCTCATTGTGGTAGAGTTCCAGTAAGCCCAAAGGATTCCATGACTGCAAACAATACGCATGCAGGAAATGTGAGGGTTTCTCATTAAGTTTCAAAGAGAGATCATGCATTTGATCATGCATCTTCAAGCATGGACCTCCACTCTTGACACTCTTCTTTTTCCAGCATAGTTTCAAGAGAGTTTTACTAAGAATGAGGCACCGACAATCATCTCTGCAATCTTCTAGAGCTATACAAGTCAGATTTAGACTTACTGTTTAAGAAATTCTGACTTTCACAACTTCTTTCAAAGTGCTTCAGGTAGGAAAGCAAAACAAACTTAAACAACCAAAACAGAGAGGCTAGCCAAAATCCAATACTATATATTAACTAACCAGCAATCTATAATCAACCTTTCTTAACCTTCAAAGAAGCCTCCAGAGGCAAAATGTAACATGAATGCAATATGATTATTTAAAAATATTATCTGGATTTCTTCCTAATAAAACATTCATAAAACACAATATTTTTTTTTTTAAAAAAATCTGTCTATGTAGACTTCAGGTCATAATAAAAGTGGTTCCGTACTCTTCATTAAGGTAGAAGATGCCCTGACCAACTGGACTCACTCACTGAAAATATAGGTCTAAATCAGATCATGATGACTTTATATTATGTAGGCCTTCTGTTATTCTCTGTGAAAACAAAGCAAAAAAGAGCTCACTTAACTCAGCTGGAACTGCTTCTGTAAACAACTGGCTTCCTTGTTTAAGATAAACCCACTTGCATTGTTGCATACAAGTTTGAAAATTAATCCAAATTCAAAAAAAATGTCCCAGTCTCTTGTATTTGTACATGAATTATTTTGAATTAGCCAATATGGATGCTTCTAAGAAAAAAGTGCAGATCTAAAATTCATGCAATGGTAGAGCAACAAATGAGTCTTTATGACTGAAAACAGGTTTGAAATGGAAACTGCAACTCTTAACTATGCCAGTGTGGGCATGCTGTTCTAATATGCATAGTAAAATGTCATAAAATAACAAGACTGCAAATTTTACTGCAGCAACTGTGCATTAAAAGACAATAAAGCACACATCATTTATAGCAGATTCAGTCAGTTATAAATTTCAACACTTAGTGTTATAGTATCTATAATGAGCACAGAGCTGTGATTTGCATTCAGATTGTGCACGTAAGAAGAAATTCAGGAAACCATGAAGTGCCTTCATAAACACACACTATAGTTCTCTGTTGACTGCTGTGTAGAAACTGTACAAAGGGATGAAACAGAGTTCCTCCAAGACTTCCAGTAATGGATAATTCCTCTCTTAGTTAACAGAATGCATTGTACACCCTCACATTCACAATAGCTATATCACAGCTGCTGCAGCAACAGCTCATCC
The DNA here is from genome assembly GCA_035221455.1 of Xenops minutus. Lineage (NCBI taxonomy): Eukaryota > Metazoa > Chordata > Aves > Passeriformes > Furnariidae > Xenops > Xenops minutus. The sequence continues at coordinate 41,249,363 of JAWWEE010000001.1, read as the reverse complement.
TTCCTGAAATGGAAGTCAATACAAGGGAATACAGACCTGCAGAACTGCTAATGAAAGGTAGGGCTGTGTCAGGCTACAAGAGAAGGTATTTAACAAGGTCTAAGTGTACCATATTGACTTCAAGTTTGTGAATCTCCTTTTCCTTTCCTTGTTTACGAACTTTGAATTTCAGTTCAGCTAAAGGCCAGTGTTAATATCTGACTTTAAGTCACTAAAAGTATTTGTGTGGTTAAATGCCTTCTAGATGAAGGCATCCCATTGAAATTCAGCTTGTGGATGAGATTGTCCTCCAGATCTAAGTCCAACACAGGATCTACCCTGACTCGCTGCCAACCTTAGAGGAAATACAGGGGTTTTTTTGGACTTTATCTGTACCACAAAACTCATAAATGTTTTTCAGTTCCCAGAACCAATTGCATAACCCAGCTTTTTTTGAAACGCACCATGTATGGGGACTTGTGCACAAAACAGCTCCTGCTGGTTTTCTCCTACTCCCCAGGACACATGTTGTTCTCCACATGCAAGAAGCGTGCCAGGAGGCACTTGGCACTCTGATCAGCTGTTGTCTATATAATTAGCAGAAAAATAGCAAACTAGAGTCATGCAAAAAATTATCTGCACTTCCTTTTGTAAAATTAAGTTCTTCAGTCCATTCACTAATTGAATTTAAGTCTATTTCCTATAGACTGGGCACTAAGCACTCTTGTTTACTTGCTCTAGGTCTTGCTGGGATGGAGTCAATTATCTTCATAACAGCCCATATGGTTCTTTGATTTGGATCTGTGACTAGAACAGCACTGATTACACAACAGTGTTCTGGCTGTTGCTGATCAATGCTTACTCAGCATTAGGGCCTCCTCTCTTTCTCATATTGTCCTTCACAGGCAAGAAGATTGGAGGTGGCCAAGAATTTGTAAGGGGAAAAAAGCTGAGACAGCTGATCCAAATTGGCCAAAGGGATATGCCATACCATCTAGTGTCATGGTCAGTAAAAAATAAAAAAAGATGTGTGGGAGCAGCTGTTGCTCAGAGTCTGGCATTGGTCTGTTTGTGGGAGGTGATGAGTGATTGCCTTTGCATTAGTTGTATGTTGCTTTGGTTTTCTCTTTCTTTTAAGCTGTCTTTACCTTTACCTACAAGATTCCTCACTCTTGTTCTTCCTACTCCCTCTCCCACTCCCATACCATAAAGGCAGGGGGCTGGGTAGGCAGTCAGCAAGCAGCTGTGTAGGTGCTTAGCTAGTGGCCAAGATAAAAGCACCACAATACTGTATCCAGTGTGTTGGCAAAACTGGTGCTGTATTGACAAGCTGTGTTAGAGCAATAGCTAAAGACTAATGACTGCAGATTGGCTGGATGTTGTTAACAGTCTGGCAATGGCTCATTTCAAGGACTTTGCAGTATCAAGGACCTGCTTTAACTTATATTAGCGTAAATACTCAACAAACATCAAGAGAAAACAAAAGCCTAATTCAGTACAAAAACTATTATTAATAATGGTTTAACAGATCAGACTACTATGTTATACCATCCTAGATTTCTTACACATTCTGGAGTTGCCTTTTATCTGAATAGTATTAGATAGTATAAAGCTGTTACGATAAACCAACAAGATTGCACATTTAAGGATAGCAACATTATCTGGATGCGCATATACCAACTCTATCTGTACAGATAGCCTGTAGCACAAAACAAAGGTGAATTGCATTTCCAAATTACATATATGACAATAAGGTATGCTTATGTGTAACTAAATGCCTGTTGGTTTCCAGTGCTGTAAGAAATCTTATAAGGGAGCTTTAAGCAACCTGGTCTAGTGGAAGGTGTCCCTGCTCAGGGCATGGGAGTTGGAACTAGATGATCTTTAAGGTCCCTTCTGACTTAAAACATTCTATAAATCTATGATATTGCCTAGATAGAGTAGAACCAATGACAAATCATCAACACACTCATAATACCTTTGTCTCAATATTCAAACAACATAAACCTGGAAGGTGTTATTAAAGATAGTGAAGGCTTGAGGGATGTAGAAATGTAACATTATAACATAAAATGAAGTTTCCCTACTGAAGTGGACCTTCTTTGCATAGGAAATAGGAAAATATGGTGGGAGAAAGAGAACAGTTCTGAAATAGTGCAATAAAACAACTTGCCTAAGCATGACAGATTTCTGGCCCACTCAGAACCAGTGTTTTTGCCACTGCCAAATCTCAGTGATAGTCAGAGATTTTGGACTCTGACACAACATTCACAAATATCTGTTAAGATCTTAACAAGTTACCACTTGTAAAGTGGGTTTCTGTAACAGAGCATATGCATACAGTCCCAGTAGCAAGGGAGAATTCATTTTCTGTATTTCTACAGAAAAGAGAATATATGAATAGTGTCTAAAAGGTAAACAAGGAATTATTTCAGTGGTTCTTACTTCGGTATCAGAATTTAATCATTTCACCGATTCTTCTGCATCTAGGTACTTGTAAGTGAGCTTCCAAAAAAGAAATAAATAAAAAGAGATTGAGATCTTGGGGAAAGTTGGGTTGGCTGAAACCTGAGAAGAAACTTATAGCAATAACCAGAATTCAAGTAGACCAAGTTTATAATAAAATTACATGCACCTAAGTCTCTCCAAAACTTTTACTAGAAAATATAATTCCACTTTTCAAGTTAAAATTTTCATATGAATAAAATAAAGTGTTGACAAGGTGTGGACTAGTGGAGTAAAGTACTGATGAAAAAAAATTGTCTTTCATTTTGACATACGAATGCATTTTGTTTAGCGCTTCTCTCCCCTGAACAGCAGTAATGAACTAGGTTCTATTGGACTCATCTTAATAAAACTAAAATTTGCTGAATTGCAGGGGTGAAACAATTGCAAATAATGAATATTAGGCTGTTATTTTTTCAGTTTTAAAATAACACAGCTGACCAACTACAGTCTTTTCAACAGCTACTCCTCTTATTGCTACAATTAGAGTTTTTCCCCAATGATTTCATATTTTTTCTGTGGAACAGGGTCACTGAGACATCACACATCATTGCCTGGCTGCAATTTATCATCATTTACACCAATTTCGACATTTTAAATAAGCATTGCCAACTGCTCAGTTTCTTGTGCTTGCAATTATATGTAACTAAGCCTTGGTCATCAGTGTGTTTAGATGCCAGCATTGCCAGCTCACAATATATGTCAGAGTACTCAGGGCTGTCTCCTATGCGTCAGGCTGCCCCTACGTCATTTAACCTGAGGCAGTGTGATACGAATCATGATCTTTCCTGGCCAAATGAGGAGTACAGATTAGATGCAAGTGCTGGCAAAGTTATTGAAGTAGAATAAGAATGTCATTTAGCATCCAAAGACTATTTTATTGCAGTCATTTAGCTGGAAGGACATATCCTTGGCTGCATCAAAAGCAGGGTGCGGGAGTTGATTGCCCTGCCTCTACTCTGCTCTGGTGAGATCCCACCTGGAGTACTCCAGCCAGCTCTGGGGCCCTGCAACAGAAGTAGGATGTGGACCTGTTGGACTGAGCCCAGAGAAGGGACACTAAATTGATCACAGGGCTGGAGCACCTCTCCCATGAAGACAGGAAGAGACAAGCCTTCAAGGAGAGACTTTCTGCTATCTGAAAGGGTATTGCAAGAAGGCTGGAGAGGGACTTTGTATAAAGGTCTGCAGTGATAGGACAAAGGGTAATGGCTTTAAACTGAAAGAGAGTAGATTTAGATCAGATATTAGGAAAAAAGTTCTTTACTGTGAGGGTGGTGAGGCACTGGAACAGGTTGCCCAGAGAAGTTCTGGATTCCCCATCCTTGGCAGTGTTCAAGGCCAGACTTTAAGATCCCTTTGAATCCAAACCACTCTACGGTTCTATGACAACTTGACTCAATATCAGGTGACTTCTCAGCCAGCTGTGCATAGTAAACTACTATTTGCTCTTTGCAACAGCCTTTTCTTAGCTTTTTGAGCAGTCTGGAAGCACTTCTAAGGAGCAATCCATATCTGCATCTTCCTGAGCTCATTAGAAGACCAACCGAATGTCCAAACTTGAAAAGGAAAAATGTCTTTGCAGCATAATGCCAAATAGAATTGTTGCAAATTGAACATGTGCAGAAAAGATGAACACTGCCTTACTTGTTGGGATCAGTGACACATAGAGGTTACAGGATAATACACAGTGTTAGATGTAAGCACTGCTTAAAGCTGTCGTTAGTAAGCCGACCTTAATTCAGCTAACAATACAGATGCAGGAAGCACTGATTAAAAGCATGGACCTATGTATAAAAGAGGATAAGATGGAGGTGACTTGATCAGATTATATCTATTACTCATGGATCTTCATATAGTTTCTGGACTTCTGGTTTTAGTTCCTTCAGAAACATTTTGGTGTTTGTACCCAAGTTGGGAAGTTCACAGGCATGTGAGTAATTCAGCTTTAGCAGCAGCTGCTGGAGTGACTCATTGCAAATTTTCCCTTTTGGAGAAAATAAATGTCTAGAGCTAAAAATAGCTGTTTCATTTTGATATTGCTTTTGTTAATTTATTTTTTTTTTGTCTCTGAGCTGAAAGAGAGAAAGTGTTCTCTATAAACACACTTCTAAGAAACTCTGTGTAAGATTAAAGATTTCAAGACTCTTCCTAAATCATTTTCTCCGAGCACATATCATTTAACTTCACTACAGCAGTTTCACTTCATGCTATTAAACATTATCTCAAGGTTTCCACTGTAATAGGATTTGGCAAGTTGGTGTTCAGCATAATAAGTCTCAGCCTGAATTGAACATCAATAAGCAGAACTTTGGGGAAACTCATGAAGTATGTCAACCTTTAAGGGACACTTTTGAAGAAAAAAGCACAAGTATTTTATGTGCCAGTTTTCACCCTCTATGGATCTAAAACGTCATGCAGAGAGAGAGAAACAAGTATGGTCATTAAATGCAGGCCTGCCTTGATAAGAGTTGAATCTTGTTCTAATTAACCTGGTTTCCTTTGTTAGCTCTGTAGGATTGTTATAATGAGGTCAAGTTATATTCCATGCTGGAGGTCTTCAGAGAAAGTTTTTCTCCAGAAATAGGAACACAGGTATTGAGCAAACTGCACACCTTTTCATATTTCATAAGAAATAACAACTTCTGCCTCCAGATGTAATGGTCAGCCCATTATTACTATGCAATGAAACTGCAATATATTAATGGAATCTGGAAATAGGCTTCAAGACTCATGTATTTTTCAACATATTGAAATGTGTTTCAGCATATTTTACTAGCATATGGCATTGCCATTTTCCATCAGATGAAGAACAAGCAAGGGAGAGAGAGACACTTTCCTCCTGTAAGCTTTGGTGCAACAACAGTTAAAATTAGAATGAGAGGCACTAATGGCATTGAGTATAGGCCCTTTTATCAATGCTTGATTTGCTGCAGGATCACACAAACCCTGCCTCCTTAAAATCCAGATATACATCCTAAAATGCCATTTGAAATCTGTTCATGTCCTAAGCATGATCAGAGCTTTATCTTCAGTGTGAGTAAGTGAGAATTGCACCAAGGTACTCAGTGCAGCTCTTTCTGACATGTTACCAAATGTCTTTTGTTGTTTTGGGTTTGGTTGTTACTGTTTGGGTTTTGATTTTTGGGTTTGTTTTTTTTCAGACACAGAAGTGTGAGTTATCAGGTCATGTTTAATACTTATAGGCAATTATAAGAAACTGTTTTCTGTCACCAGGGAAGACTGGTCAATTGATCTAAACCATCATTTTAATCTGATTGCTTCTTTGTCATAACCTCTAAAAATACTTATTTGAAGTCTGTTGTAACCTTATATTGCATAACTCATACTTGTTCAAGTAAAATGGTACATTTTGTTCATATATATGTAGCTGAGAGAGTGCATAAGTTGGTATACATTTTTAGAAACTTTATTTTTCTATTTATATTTTAGACACTGAAGAATGGAACGTTCCTTTTTCACGATTCAGTGTGAGAATTGTCTCAGACTGTATTAGGCAGAAATACGCTTTTGAACTGAAAACAACTAAGACAGAATTGTTATATATTTTTAAATCAATTTGCATTTTTTTCCTGAAATACCCATCATACATGAAAATATTTTATGCTATCATATATACCTGTTCTCGAATGATGGCAGAATTAACAAATTTTAATAAATTTTGGCCAGTTACCCTAAGTCAGAATTTCAAGATAGTTAGCTGCTTAGATATACATATATGCAGTCATGCAGTTACTACAACTATTCATTTGGATGTCTAAACAACTTTGAAAATATAACCCTATGACCTTTCAATCTTTATAATGAGAATTTCACAACATTTCAAAATTTTTATTTCTTCCACAGGGTAGAAAAAAATATAATAAAGTGAAATTTTCAGTTACTGTTTTGTCTTTTTACTTCAAATTAACAGCTCTAAAGGAATGAAATGCTTTTATTAGAGCAGTAGCAAGACTGAAAGAATATGTAAATAAACAATGATCTTACTTTCATAGTGCAAGCATCATAATGATCTTTGAAAAAAATACTAGCAGCATGATGCTAAAAATTTGTAAAAGTGTCGATCATTAGAAGACTAAGATGCTTTCTAGTTCTTCACAAAAATAGAAGTCAGGACGCTTGAATTAATTAAATTTTGAGATTGTTATAATGCAACATTAAAAAAGAGCAAATAGGATTATTCAGCTTAGTAAATTAATGCAAGCTTTCATATAGTTTAGCTCCAAGTTTCATTCTGGAGAACTGTAGTCCTGACAACTCTATTAAATCAGGGGAAGGCTTTGCTTTCTTACTGAGGACGCATCTGAAAACTTCATAGGAAAAATTCTGCTATTTTCCTAGAAATTTGACCTTCCCTTATAAAGATAGGATTAAAAATACAGATTTTCCTCAAATTAATGAATTTTGAAATACCTTTTTTTCAGAGTAAATACAAACTGAAGTGAGAATTTGATTTCAAAATATAGCTCAAACTATTTTTTATTGTACTATTGGATGTGTAGGAACACGTTGGGGAAAGAACACAAATGGATTGACCAAACATCTGCTGTGTGATTTAATACTGAAGCTATTTGAAGTCTTTAGCTCACCTGTTGGGAGGAAGGTTTAACACAGCATTCCCCTGAACTGATGGAAGTCTCCAACTGCCACTGAGAAAAACATTGTAGTTCTTCTATATTTTACTCTGAGGGCTCTTAGAGAACCATGTGTAGGGCTGCCACTCTTTGCTTACGTTAGCTGGATTTACTACCCACCTAAAGTATAAAGCTAATGTATTGCAGCTTATGTTAAATGAGGCCATTTATTGTTTCAACTACATAAATAAAGTATTTAGCACTTTATCTGAAGCGTCAGGGAAGTTGAAGCACTTACTATGACAGATAATGCAAAATTGAATTTCTAAGGCATTTTTTTGTTTGGTTTTGGTTTGTTTTTTTTTTAAGGAAAGCAGGGCAGCATGTTGAGATGAAATTAAGGTGTGCAAAAAAATAAATAGCAACAAACCCTGTTATTTCACAAAAAAATAATAAGTTAGTTTTTATTAATAGAATTCAGGAGAACATTTCTCCCATAGTGCTATCATTTAATTATTATGATGACAATATATTTCCATTTCATTTTGCACAGTTTCTTTTCTCATGCTAATCACCACAGATTCTCAATGTCTTCAGTTTGTTGTATCATTACAAATGGTTTACTATTCATATTTTCCTTATCTAAAATGTATTTGTAATTTTGCTTGGTTGGTGATTAGGCTGCTGCTAGTTTGATGAAGAGGAAGATATCCCTGTGCATTTCTGTATCAGAAGACAAACCTCTATCCACCTTAGTTCTGAAGAAAAAGAAAGTAAGATGTTTGACAGTTCATACAGAATAATTCACAATACCAGCACCCACTCACAGAGGGTTCCAAGCAGCTTCATCCAGTTGGAGATGTCCCTGCCCATGGTGAGGGGGTTGGAGCTATGTGACTTTTAAAGGTTCCATCCAACCCAAACCATTCGATGACTCTATATTTTATGACTATATATATTGTATTCACAAGGAGACTAAATAACGTTGAGAGATGTACTCATGTGCTCCATGCCACATGATTATTAAGATATAATACAGCTCTTTATTTAGCTGGCTAAAAGTGATAAAAATTTAGTCACAAGTTCTACTTAAAATGAATTTTACATTAAGAAGAAAATTAAGACTGTTCCTTGACTGTGGACTTGTTAATACTAAGACTGTCCTCAGACAGTGAAAACAGCCCATTTAAAATGCACTCTAGTTTTTATGTTCATTTCTTGCATCTTTTTTGCTTTTTATCTATAAACTGCTATGTCCTTAGAAATAAAGCCATTTGTAATGGATGGGTGAAAATCAAAATCAGCATAGATAGGGCAGGTACAGTAATTATGCAGACAATTGAGAGACACAAAGGCTACTGAGCAAATTGAGAAAGTGCTGTCTTTGTACATAGGATGAAAAAGCAAAACATTTTTATCTATAATTTTTCTTCCATTCTTTTGTAGCAAACCATTACAGTTCTAGGCAGAAACAATAACATGTACAAGCCAAGTCTGCATATCACAGCAGGTCACCAAATAGAAGACATGCTAATTATTCCTTCAAATTCATCCCACAAACATAAGATATATTGACATTAAAATATTACCAGAGACAAATCACTTTACCTGTGCTTGCTCCAAGCTTATCCATTTTATTGTACTATAAATCTCCAATTTTGAAAACTTTCAAGAATCTGCTCTTATCTCATTAATTTCAACTGAGATATTAAAAAAAAAAAAATGCTGAAATCAAGTAGCACCATGAATCTCCTTTTCAATCACGTTCCCTCCCCATCAAAGAAGTCAAGCAATTATTCCTAAAGTGATCAACCAGCCAGCCTCAGAACAGGGCTTTTACAAGAGTGAGTCGCATTTATCAGGACAAGCAACTTTGCTCAGTAAAGTTTCTCATGTTGTGTAAAACTGTTGTAGCGGGATACTTAATGGTCTCTTAAAACAATTCATAAAAGCTTGAGGACAATTACACTCTGAAGTAGTGGTCCCACATGTCTCGTAGAAACAAGAGAACTGGAAAAATACAGATCCATTAAAATGTGATGTCCCAACACCACTGCTGCCCTTACATACAGAGGGCTCCTGAGAGCTCAGAAGAAAGTTTTCTCTTCTGACATTTTTGTAAGTGTTATATTTGAAACAAATCCACTTGTAAACCCACCATTTCAGAACCTTGAGGCTGCCGGGTGGACTCTGGATGCTGAGTTAATTACTCAGGGTAGCTCGGTGAGCAGCTCAGTTACAGCTGTGTGTCCTGGCCTAGGTGGCTCTCTGTGGGGGACTCATTTTGGCCTCAACAGCATTAGACTGGCAAGACTTCCTCATGTTAAGGCTTACTCTTTAGACATCCAAAAACTAGAAGACCTTCACTGTGTTTTGGTTTTCACACTAATAGATACAAGTACTAAGTACTTTGTAATCCTAATTCAGCATCTCAGAAATCCAAATTCCACTGACTGGAGAGTCAAAACTGCTGCTAACGCAAAAAGTGTAAAATGCTTCTGAAACATGCTAAAGATGATGTGGAATTGCTAAAATTCTTAGACTTTTTATAAAATATTGGCTAAGTTTAGATAAACCACCAAAATTATGTCCTAGTACCTTCTTGAAACAGAAAAAAAAAAGGATGCCAGGAGAAGCAGAATCAAAGGCAATGGCCATATTTGGTAAAGGATTGAATTTGTGCTCACACATCTAGAATAAACCACAAAAAAAATTAAATGATCTAGAGAATCACTGAAATTAAAACTTAGGTTAAAGGTTAAATTTAGTTTGTCAAGAGACAGATGATTAATACATTCACTTATCACACTTGTAATAATGAAGTTTTCTGTCAGTGATTAGACCATAAAAATTCCAATCTGCACTTGTAATGAGATATGCTCTTCTGGCTTAACAGTCAAAGTTTGGACAAGATTAAACCTTCATAAGCAGACCACCCATAAGTGTTTCTTGATGTTGAAACATTATCAGAACTAATTAAGACTCCATATATTTACATAATTTCAAGGTTTATAGGTTTCTCTCATGAAGTTTTTGTATTACTTATTTGACTAATATAATGTTTCCATAAGTAGTACTTTGGAAGAATCTTTGACTTTCAGAAAACCTTCATATGAACTTCCTAACCAAGATTTGTGCTCTGTGGCTGAGTTAAAACGAGTTTGCCATTAGTCGTAAGAGACCACTAACTTTGTATTAACCCAATGATACAAGTTCTCTGGACTTGTCCGCAAATCAGCTTGAGCTGATTTTAGCATGTCGCATCTGTGACAGAAATTGTCCAGAGGTCACATAGCTATGTCCAAAATTGCTTTAGCTTTAGTTTAGTTGTCTGCAATGGTGCAGTGCAGTGAATGCTTACTCCTAACTAAAAAGTAATGCTTAGCAGTCATTCTGGGTAGGGTGAGTTGCCTAGAATAGGATCCTAGAATAAAAACGTGGCATAGCTTAGCAACAGAGACATACCCCAAAGCCCAGGACTGTAAACACAAACGGTAGTGGCCAATTACTGGGAACTGTAGGAGTGCAGCCATGTGTGTCTGGTAAAATGTTTTTTAAGGATAATAGAACAGAAAAGCAAGCAAAATATGAAATTGGGATTACTAGAATTAAAGGAAGTTTAGATAACGTATAAAGATAATTCAAGCACATCCCAGGCTGAGGAACACCAGTGTCACATTCTTCCCTGCAAAGAACTCAGAGCACTGACCACTTCTTGAAAACCTGCACCATTCTTCTGAGGCGGCTGTGGCAAGAGGAGGGAAGAGAATATGTGAGCAGAACAGCAGGGGAAAGTACCAGAAAGTTTGCATGCATCAGCCCTAATTACGTTGTTAACAGTGTTAGCACTATTGTAACTGAATCAAGAAAATTTTTGCTTAGACATTAAGATTTTAATTAGACTAATGATGGTTTCTTGGTTCTACCTAGGAAACTTCTCATCAAGATTTTTGGTGTAACAGGATTCATTTTGGACTATTTGTTTTTCATCAGTAATTCAGATTTTGTCCTTTCTTTCTCTCTTCCATCTTTTCCCTTAAAAATGTATGAAACTGAAGCAGAAAGAAAATCAGACACTTTGCAAAATATTTCCTCAGTTCTGATTGATATTTTCTAATGTTTTCAAGTCTTACAATGTTGAGAAATGCTGTGAATACAGTAACAGAGTTTGTAATCTTTGTTGAAAGAGAAAAATCATTCAATTCCCCAGCAAGTGGAAACCTTCGATTTCTTGAATTATTTTTGGGGAAAATAAGGGTACTGACTTGACTGTTCCCCAAGCAGTTCCATAGTGGAAGTTACCAAAATTGTAATTCCATCAGCTCATCATTTTATAAATGCTAGTGTGACATGGCTCTCTTTACCAACAAGCAAGTAGTTTGCTTTCATGGGGAAGGAAATTAACTCATTGAAATGTCTGCCATTTTGTTCCATTAAAGTCTATGAAGTCAGAAGAAGGAATTCCGTAAAGTATCTCCACTCATCCCATGGGAGAATACACTGGCATGGAGGCTGTCTCAGCATGCCAAGAGAATACGACAGCTCTCTGCTGGTGGACAGCCAAGAACAGAGGGACTTCTCCTGTGGCTTGATGCCAACTCAACCTCTCCCAAATTGTACTTTGGCTCAATATCAGCCAGAAAGTCAAGGCCAGGGCAACCCTATGTCAGAAAGTACTTGCGTCACTGCAGCTGCTGGCAGCTGTGAAGGAGCATAGAGCGAAGTCAGGCTGTACAGACCTGTGCTAAGGGCCAGCCCATGGACCAGCTAAACCAGAAACCAGGCGTCAAAAAGGCTGCTTGCATGTGGCTCTGCACTCCTCCATAAAGCTTTATCATTGTCCCCAGAGGCATAGTCAAGAACTTAATTCAAAGTCTCCTGGTGCAGTGTGTTTCCTTGTTCAGGATATCAACTCTTGGTTTGCATTGTACCTTTCTTTCCCAAAACTACAAACACAGATTTCCTTAGGAGTCATGCTTAATAGGTGTTCTTGTTTGTATTAGACTGCACACGCACTTGGACAGGAAGCCACAGCATTTCCAATGCATTGATAACAAAAAATAATAAAAATATATATTCTGCGCAATGTGTTGCAACTTTGTACGTCAGTGAGTGATTGTTAATAGATAAACTTCACTTTACTCAAAAATTTTCACCATTCTTTGCAGTTACAGAAAATAAATGTCATTTCCCTTATTTGAAATGGATCTGTAACCACTGGGAGAGTGTTTCAAATGCTAAGCATAGGCTTTATCAGCATCTGAGTTGCCCTAACGCACTCTGGCCTCTAGGCACTGCTTGTATGTCCTACATTATTGCCATAGAATACCTGCCATGCTTGTGAAGAGGCCTCAGAAAACTGAGAGTATCTCAACTGGAATTAGATGAGTTTCCATACCTGGGAATGGCATCCCATCCCATTGTCTGCTAACACCATCCTCATAGCCAAGAGAGGTCTATGCACAGGGAGGAAAAAAAGATAAACATCTCTCCTCTGTACTGTGACTTTTAGGTGTATAAAATCTCTCTTAAGCATATACAAAGTAGCACTCCAGTTTATCATGAGTATTACAATACAGTGTTTATCATGTTCTCTACACTCTCACAATATGTCTGTGAGAAATTATCATTATTTCAGGGGAAAAAACGTTATTTGCAGATCCACCTGTATTGGGTCTGGCTGTGATGGAGTTAACATTTCCCACAGCATCCTTCATAGTGCTGTGCTTTGTACATGAAAGAGGTTAATAACACACCAGCATTTTTGGCTGCTACTGATCAGTGCTCCCACAGCATCAAGGCTGTCTCTCCAACCTCCAGCCCACAAAGGATCAGTAGGATGGGGATGGGCAAGAGACTGGAAGCAGAAATGGCTGGGACAGCTGACCCAAACAGATCAAAAGGATATTCCACACCATATGGCACTGCACTCTGCAATAAAAGCTAAGACAAAGGAGGAGGAAGGGAGGGCATTCATTCTGAAGAAGTTTCTCTCCCAAAGAAACCACTATGCATACTGAGGCCCCCTACCCAGGAAATTCAGGATACTGCCTGCTGATGGGAAGTAGAGAATAATTATTTGGGTTTTATCCTTTGTCTCTGAACACAGCCTTTGGTTTCCTTTTTTTAAGCTGCCTTTATCTTGACTCAAGAGTTTTTCATTCTATTTTCTTCCCCTGACCCTCTGGGGAAAGGGAGTGAGAGAGAATTTTGGTGGACACCTGACAGCCAGGGTCAGCCCACTACACCAGCTTTTAATTAAACCTATTTCTCTAAGAAAACTTTAGTTCTTTTCTGTTATTTCTCACATTCTGCTGTGTGGTTGGTGTTAGTGGGGGAAAAAAAAAAAATCGAAAACTTTATTTGACAGAGATTCAGTGCAAACTGAAAACATGGTGTTGGTAAAAGACAGATTCTTCAATGGACCATGGACTATGCAGGCTAGCAGTCTGGGACATAGGTAGTAAAGGTGCCATGTAAGCCAGATTTTGAGCAGTGGGAAGCTTGAATGAGACAGGACCTGGCTTGTTGAGATATGTCTGTGATATGCAGCAGAAAAAAACACAAGCCAAAACAACAACACAAAACAAAAGGAACAACAGCAACAAAATCCCCTAAAAATTCATCAGTTGTAGCTGGCAAAGTTAGTGAGGTTGGTGGTTTTATACTGCTAAGAGTAGGGTAGGAACAAGATCTTACTCTTAGTGATTATCCAGTTTGTGTTCTCAGTATCAGCACTTTCTTTGGACTAAGACCAATCTTAAACAGGTCCACTGGGAAAGACCATGAAACCAATTGTCCAGAGATCGGTTTCTGCAGAAACCCTATGTGATATGACAGTTATTGCTTTACTTGCCTCTCCATTTGCAAAGCCACATTCTGCCAAGAGGTCCTTGCTGACCATTTGCCTCAGGTTTTATTGCTGCATCAAACATCCAAAAATGAGGCTGTTTGGTTACAAGCAGAGCATTTCAACACTACATGACTAGGCTAAGGCCTTATATAATCAAGGGGGAAAATCAAAGTTCTTACTTTATGAAAATGGTGTGCTCAATTGCTCAACTGTGTAAGAGGCAGAAGGAGCCATGTGACTTACATGCCCCAGCAAAGTTGTGTGTGGAGGTAAGTAGTCCCAGCCTCCCAGTTGGATGTTTCCTCCCACAGCATTACCTCACAGAGCAGACCAGTGTAATGGAAAGAACTTTCCAAAATATCTGTGTTATATTAGTTCCTTTGCTAATGACAGGAAGGATGAGGACTTGAGCCAGCTACTGCTGAGTCAGAGTCTGTTCCACCCTGCTCCATGCTGTGCTCCTGCTCTTCCTCTCACTCAAGCTGGAGTCAAGGCAAAATCCTGCATCTTGGGGAAACCATTTTAGTGACCACTGAAGTGACTCTAGGTTGAGAACTAAATCACAAGTCCGTGACTGTGAAGGCCTATGGGATACCCATTACTGCTGTAGTCAGAGCACTCCTAGCACTCCCAGTGCCAGCTAGCCTTTGGATGCTGGGAATGCACACTCTGAGACAACTCCAGGCCTTAAGAGGTCAGAAGTGAATGAGCACAAACAGAAAATTATAAAAATATTTATTAGAAATGGGAGGATAGAGGTACTGTATTTTGAGCAAAAAATACATGGAGGAGCAGGAAAACAGACAGTGAGGAACGAGAGAGATATTAAAAGGGCAGGAGATTGCACAGAAAAAAAAGTCTGGAAACTTTGGAGACAACAATCTAGGGGAGAAAATGGATGAACCCAAGAAGAGGGATGAACAGGAGAAGATGAGGAAAAAAAGAAGCTGTCCAGAGACAGATATTAAACTACTTAAAGATGATACCAAAGATGCCTACCAAAAGATTTGCTTACAAAAATTCCTACCTCGCTCTCTTATTTTATGTTTTTGAAGTAAACACCCGTACTGGTGCTACTCAGTCAGACACCTTAAACAGAAGAGAGTGTCTGCTGAGCAATGTGACTATTTGGTCTCTATAGTGAAAGATTCTCACTGGAAAACAAAGTGGCTGAGTCCTCTTCTCTTCAAGTGTATCTGCTCAGGACTGTAGAAGTGTTGGATTGTCTTTCATTTTTTGGAAAATATTTTTCTGTTATTCTTTAAGATTCAAAGACTTTATCTGAAAATGAACACTTTCAAGAAAATATTGTTCAAGCAAACTTCCCAGTGGTTAACCCAGATTTAGGAATCATCATTCTCATATCTAAAGTGAAAAAAAAAAAAATTAACACTGTCAAAACAAGTGGTATAGGAGAGGTCTTACTCCATAAGGTGAAACGACTTCCGATTCGGAAAGTTATCTCAGAGCTGCTAACAGAGACACCGGGGACTGTAGAATTAATTTCAAAATAATAATATATGAAACCTGAAATGCATTCATAAGCCCCACCCTTTTCATCTATGCATGAGCTGTAATTTTTTTAGGGCAAGATTTGTCTCTGCATATTGTTGCTAATTGATTTTTGCAGCTGCTATAATATAATCTATAATTACATGGTGGAATATATAGAAAAGTGGGCAAGAAGACAAGGGAAAATACGGTCAGGTACTGAGTTAGGATTGGAGATTGGAGATGGGAGGGAATTCATCTCACCTAATACTTTAATACACACAATGGAGATGTCTCCCTTTGAGCCTGTCACTCAGTGCTGTCTCTGCTGCCAAAAGAGAGAGATAGACCGCTCAAGAAGGGTTCATATCACTCTAACCAAAGCATTTAATGTAGATAAATCTGAAAAATGGTTCTAATTCTCTCTACCAACAATAGAATGAGCCATCCCTGCAGGTGTCTTTGTATTCAGAAGACTGCATTTAGAGACCTGAAGGAGATCTCAGCCACAGCAAGAGTGCCCAAGAAGCTTTATGGTTCAATTAGTCCTCCCTTACTTTTCTCAATATATTAATATGTCACATTAAAAATCCAGGGGCATTCTCACCTAATCATTAACATTCATTCACACCCTTTCCTATGCAAATCCTTGATATCAAACAACTGTAATTATCATGCAGGAAACAAAATGTTAGATGATTTGTTTATAGATTAATTTGTTTTCAGTTGTGGGGTTTTTGGGGGGGGGGGTGTCGGCGGGGTTTGGTTTTGTTTGGTTGTTTTTGTTTTATTTTTTTGCTTTGCCAGAGTAAATCAGACAAATGTGCCTAGCTTTTGAACGAGTTTCCACAGGACCAGCAAATGCATTAATGGAAAATCATATGGTCCGTGTTACCAGTGAACATCAAAGTGAACGGGACATACTCCCAAGGTCACATGAGAGTCGAAGAAGCCAAAGCCAGCAGGACAGTCCTCACTTCTTAGGAAAGTACATCTGCTCCTCCATTGTTATACAAACAAGCATTTGACATGTTGATTACCTTAGGATTTTTTCCCTTTCCTTGATATCTTTAGAAAGAGGTCAGACTTAGGAAAAAATTATCCATCCCTTGGTTTCATGCCTATTCCTTATGTGACTGAAAGACCAGGACTCTACAGAGAAACGGGTGGTTTTTCTAATGACAGTTTAATAATTTTCCTGTTCAAAACAGGATAATCTTCTCATTATAGTTCTGTGTGCCTGGTCTGACTAAACCCAGAGGGGAATTTTTGAATCTAAGAGTTTTGTGAGACATTTCTGTTCATTTCAGTACGAAGAACTGTGCTACCAAAACAGAGACTGTTACCTGATGAACATTTCTCACTTTATACTAAACTTGAATTCTTTCTGTACTAGTCTTTAAACAAACATCACTGTCAGAAGAAAAGCAGTAAATGAGGAAGAATCTTTGTTTGATCAGCTACTCCAGTTAGTTCAAATGGAAAGTTCTTTCCTAAACACTATTGGCCATTTACCACTTGCTTAAGAGAATCGAAAATAAATATGCAGAAGGTATTCTT
Source organism: Xenops minutus (assembly GCA_035221455.1). NCBI lineage: Eukaryota > Metazoa > Chordata > Aves > Passeriformes > Furnariidae > Xenops > Xenops minutus. The sequence continues at coordinate 41,232,380 of JAWWEE010000001.1, read as the reverse complement.
AATTTATATGATGATATCATTCTGTCTCATCTGTGAGTTTAACTGCCCTGTGTTCAGTTTTATATAGATATGTATAAAACAAGCAGAAAAAGTCTGGTGCACAGACTGGATTATTGCCTGTGAGACTGGTTTATCTGGCCCTTGGTGTGCTTTAGCCATGCTATTTTTCCAAACTGTATGTGTAGTATTGTCAGAAAAGTAGGTTGTATCACATGATATTCTTTCATGGGACCAGAAACAGCTAAGAGGACATTCCACCTATAAAAATTTCAGATGAACCTTGAAAGCTGTCACAGAAAACCAATCTGAGCTGGTACATAGATGCATGTGTAGGAGCCTGTGGCTCAGCTGTGTTCCTTCTAGAGCAGACCTGCAGCCTCCTTAACAGCTGACGGAATGGTCTCCATCCTCTGACTGCCTCATCTGGAAAAATCTAATTTAGCATCCCTTTCAGGAGTTTTGAAGAGAATAGAACTTGTTGTTTTCCTCTAGCTTGGTTTTCTCTAGCTTGGTTTTCTCTTCTGTGTCCTTTCCTCTTCCTCCATTTAACGGGAATCCAACTTGGATGAATGGCACTAACTCTGGCTGAATGATTCACACCTCCCAAATTCCCAGCTCTTTGCTGAATTCCTTTCCCCTTCATGGCAGTCCCTCAACTTTACATGCCTATCATAGCACTTGTAGAGGACTTAAAATTCTGTTGACTTGACTGGCTCTTTTCCAGATTACAACTTATCCAGAACTGTTCTAGAAATTCATAGGTGACATATTAGAAGAAATACCAATGTATTTATGTCTTATTCAGTTTATAATTTCCATCTTGACAAAGCCTTCTCATAAAGATCACACATTGCATTCTAATAACACAAATGGCAGTCTTGGCCTTTGAAGTGCTTTCCAAATTAATTTTCTCTCCTCCCTCTTAGGCAAGCACTTTGGTGAATCCAACCATTTCAGGCAGATCTACTCCTGGTCACACAGATAAAGATGATGACAGGGTATACTGCCAGAGAGCCAAATAGGCTACATGGCTTGTCATACATAAATCCTCATGAATAATATTTTGAATTAGGTTCCTTTATCATCTAATGTAAGAAAAATAAAGGCAAAGGAAAAAAACTCAGTAGTCTTTCAGAGTCTTGATTTCTAATCTATCACTGACTGCTGACAGTGTTTCTGTCTCCACTGTTTCTGCTCAGAGTCATGCAATTAGACTACATTTTCCTGACAGGAGCGTCCTAGTGTATACTTGCTGTAGAACTAAGCTTTCTCTGTAGCTCAACTTCCTCACACCACCTCTTTCCATTTAACTTACTTAGTTAAAAGTATTTAACTACTGAAAAACTTGTAATTAAACTTGTCATTTTCAAATCCTCACACTCCCTTCTGTGCTGGAAGATTGTCAGCAGTTTCACAGCTAATGTGTCTCCGTGGCAGACAGCCAAAATACTAGGAAATCACAGAAGGTTATTTTAATCTGCCAAAATCAACCTTTCTGATACCTCATGTATGGTCAGCATTGTCCCATGTGAAAATTTCATACTTTTTTTCTGGTTTCTTTTGTTTGTTTGCTTGAGCTTTTTTGTTTTGTGTTGGTCTGGGGGGTTTGTTTGTTTATTTGTTTTGTTTTGCCCTTTTGTTTTTAGGTAATTGCATTTTAAAAAACCAAACCAAACCAAACCAAACAAAACAGGAAAGCATTGCAAAGGGAGCCATTTAAATGTAAAATCTAAGTTCAGTCCTTATGCAAGCATTCAAAAAGAAGAGAGTTGCAGATTTCATAATTGTTATAGTACCCACTCCACCATTCCTAACTGACTCAGTGCTTAGAATGAACAGTGCTGCCTGAATAGCAGCTATTCATAATTTATCACATGCTTCCTGAGGAAGTGGTGCACTGAATTCTTTATTGTGGAACTACTCAAAAATATATCTACAGGGAGGCTATTTCTACAGTATCTCAGGCAGTAGCACTGTCTGTATCTTTGGCTGCACAGAAAATTGCATATAAGATTAAAGCTGAGCAAAACAAGAGAACAGAAATGGGGTGAGGGAAGTAGTACTTTTCATTCAGCAAAAAAGTGCACAATTTGTAGGTACAAATCTTCCCTCAGAAGTAAAATTTTACAAATTTCAAAGGTCACAATGAGATTAATCTCTCACAGTCAAACATTTCCCAGGTCATTTCAATAGTAGCAATTAATATTATACTCCCAACCCACTGAAGCTTTTTGATCTTACTTAGGCAGATATCAGAATATAACTACAGTGAGGGGCATACAGAGAAATTCCGTGTCCCCCTCACAGCAGTAGATGGGAAAGAAGATGATGATTCCATGGTCTTCTGTCTTCTTTCTGCACACTTCATGAGCAGAAGTTAAAAACATTTTGCAGTGTCTCTGAAACAAGGATGACATAAAGCAGGAGTAATATAATGAATAAATCAACATACCTAGGATGTAAAAATGTTTAACCTAAATGGCTATAAAAGTTCTAAGGACAATCAACACACAATCAACCTTGGCAATTTTACTTAGGTTGCTGAGAATTAGGAGAAATACTTGGGGCAGCTCTCTGGAGAATAGTTGTAGACTGCGAACTGCAAGGACTTATTACCTCTTATTTGCTTGTTACTGATGCTGTATAAATTTGTGCAAAATGCTTTTTCCACTTTTAAAAAATTGTACTTGGTTCCACACAAAATAAAATAGAGAAAATAAACCTTGCAAACCTGAACAAGATCCACATATATATAGAAGAGGCAACTCAACACCATATTGTGGGCAAAGCATGTTCTAGGCAGAGCAACTTGATGCACCTCACTCATGGAAACACTGGTCTTTGTAACACAGGGTGAATGTCTAACAGCTAAAGGTAGTAGCCAAGAATTTAGACAGAGTGTAAGGTTAAATAAGGAAAAAGAAAGTCTGATTAAACAGATGCAAAATTAGAGCAGTGGTTAAGTTACTACCTATTAGAAATGGAGCAATGTGTGTTGTCCTGAGATCCTAAAATCCACCCTATAGAACCAGGAGGGAGGTTTTGCTTCAGACTGGCTGGGGCATGGGCCTATGAATGGAAGCCCCCATAGGTGATAGCCCAGCTGTGGCTCAGGCATGCACCCCTCCATTCTGCCCTGTCTCCAAGCTCTGCAGTTCATCCATCTGGAACTGCTCTGTCCAAGGAGCCAAAAACCCAGTAACAAGGACAATCAGGAGGTTTTTACTCCAGAAGCCAAGCCAACATATCAACACAGGCATAGCCTTAAGGGAGTTCTTCAATGACTCAGAAAGAAGAGAACACCCTCGCTCCACAGTAACTGTTTACCAGCCACCTCTGTGGCCCATTGGGGCTTCCATAAAACAGCGTTTAAATCACCACAAACACTAGCTTTATCACTTTTTTCTCTTGGTAGAATTGTTGTGGTTCTGCTCAGTAATAACAATAGTTAGCAAATATTAACTATTAGGATTGAAGATTTATTTACAAACTCAAAATCTTCTATCAAATTTTCTGCTAAGGAAGTTTAGCAGGATACCAAATCCTGCTGAACTGCACCATTTTGAACTCCAATAAACTGGATTAATTACTATAATTAATACAAATTACAGGTTAAGCGATAGCCATCTGTCTTCTCTCCCATTCTTTGTAAGCATTTCAGGGATATAAATATCAGGCAGGGAAAACAACTGTTTAAGCTAAAGGCCATGCTGACACAAAAACAAATGGGTATAAATTGGGTAAGAATAAACTCAGGCTTGAAATTGGGGGAGGAGGGAAAATAAGCATTATAACACCAAGGATGAGAAGAAGAATTTTTATGAGAGCAATACAGGACCAAAAAAAACTACTCTTAAGGCTGAAGCAGATAAGTTTAAGAAATGTTGGACATAATATGGAATTTGTTAGAGAATGGGAAAAAAGTAGTACCTTCAGATAGGGTCTTCTGAAACTGTGTACGTGACAATGAGCTACAGCCACATCTCTGTATGGCCCAAGAGCAGTAAGTGATCAAGCTTCAGATGACATTGAAGGTTTCTCTAGTCAGACACTGTTAATTGCTTCACTTTACCTGGTCTAGATAAGGTCACATAAAATATAGCTCCACAATATTTTGACTGAAGTTCAAAATATGTAAGTTTTGCTTGAAGCAACAGGACATGTTTTAGACATCCAGAAATAGACATTATTGTAGATGACAATATTTGTAAGACAGGTATGTCATAACTAAACACTAGAGTTTTGATGCTGAAATACCTCTCTTCAGTTGTTACCACTTTGGGCTTTCAGTTTCTATCAGATTATTTATATTAGATATAGGCTAATATTATACTATACAATTCTTCTCATAGTTTTAAGGTACCTACACAGGTAGAGAAGGCACCGAGAAAAGGAAATCTTTCAAGAGGCAATGATAGATGAAAATATATACCCAATTCTGGAAAGCAAAAATTCCATTACACGGTTTAATTTAGCCAATGAGTAGTGAAACAATAGAAGCTTTAAATATACTTCTGAAGCCATTTCTTACTCTTTTCACAGCCTTTGTACATATTGTGAAATCATAATAAAAATTATGTGGTTTGTGGAGCATGCATATTAAATTACCTCCAATTCCAGCCTCTCCTGCAATCTTTTCAGCCATCATATTTTTTCTGTTTGGATAATATACCTGCAATCTTTTATTTGCATTGCAATGTACTGTTTGGCATGGGTAAAGGGAATTAATTTTTACCTTAAAAATATTTTAATTACTTACTCCAAAAGAATTAGGATAATATTTTTTTATCTTCTGGCAGCTTATCAAAAATTAATAAAAGATTTTTTTATTAAAAATGCATGAAGTAGCAGTTTTTCCTAAGGGAAACACCACCAGTTAAGAAGCTCAAGGATCATCTAATTTAAGTCCAGCTGGAGTAGAACCACTGTATTTGAATAAAGCCTAGCTTTTATTTTTGGATGGATGCAATTTTGTCTTTGTCTAGCTTGAACCTGACCACGAGAATTTCAAATTACCGAGTGCCTGCAAAACAATGTACAATTCTTCTGGTGAAAAGGAATGAAATGTGACTACTTGAACATTATCTGTATTTTCCAACACCATGTGAAACATACCCCAAAATACCAAACAAAGCAGAAGTGCATAAAATCAGAGGCTATCTTCATTATTCTGTTAGCTCAGAAATGCTGAGGACAAGTACATGGCTTTGTGAATCCATAAGATAAGGGGGGTAGCCTCAAAGTCTTCGCTGGTTTACTTCATAGGTTTACTAAGAAATTTCATCAGCTTTACTAAAAAAAACCAAAAGCAAACAAACAAAACCACGCAACAATGAAATAAAAGCAAAACCAACTGAATAAAAACAACAACAAAAATGTAACACCAAAAAAATCAAATTAGAATATTGGGGTTTGGTGGGGTTTTTTATTCAGCTCGATCTGAAACCACTGTACCAAGCAGTTCTGAGCCATATACATCCTCTCCAGTTAGACACCTACTCTTTGAGGCTGAGCTTGTGTCCCAGCTCCCAGGGGATCCAAGCAGCTGCTGTACACTTCTGAGTTGGATGTGTTTTCTGGTGCAGTCCTGTGCATGATCTCCTGTTAACCAGCTCCAGACACCTCCCTGCTCAATGTGAGAGAGTGCTGAATTGTTCCACCGAATTATGAAATCTCTGGGTACAGTTAGCTGAGACAAGTAAATGCTCCAGTTTTGATCATTATCAAGACCTGCAAGAGTGCCTGAATCTCTCTGTTGACTATGCAGGGAGCCTGGGCACATGCTTAAATGCTTAGGGCCACACTGGCAGGCCACAAACCTACATGTAAGACATTGCAATGCCTGCTTAAAAACTTTATTAATGCAGAGCCACAGAAACAGCAGTTTGGAGTCAGGACTTCAGGAGTCTGACTTTCAGGTCCACTGAAAGACTACTGAGAAAGCCAGTGATCAGGAGCACATGACATGTGAGAAAATGCTGGGAGACATTGGATTGTTTAGTCTGGTAAAGAGGTGGCGTACATGTAGTCTGCAAATGTGTACATGGGAATTATAAATGAAACAGAGTCAAATTCTTCTTGGTCATGATATATGTTATACATACATGAGTAGCAACAGCCTCACATTGTGAATTGGGAGCATCATCTTCTGCATCAAGGAAAACTTTTTGTCCCTGATGGATGATAGAACACTGAAGCATGTTATCCACAGGTGGTTGGATCCTCATTATAGACTCTACTGACCTGGGCTAGTGTTGGTAACAGTCTCACTCGGAGTAGGAGAAGGACAAAATGACCACTGAAGCCCTTTCCAATCAACAACAGAATGTGGGGTTTTTTCTGTCTGCAACTCAGAATTTCAATTGTAAAAGCAAACCCTCAAGTTCATACCAGTAACCATGAGGAGAATGCTCAGGGCAGACACCAGCAGTCTGAAGTTCCTAAACTATGAAAAGAACTTTTATCCTACAAGTTCTATTAGCCTTCATATGTTCACAGTTCTTCCCATTCCCCAATTGAAACAGGTAGAGCTGACAAGATATGTAGAGGACCTGAAGATGTATTATGTGTGGTTGCAGTAGCCATAATGTTGAGAACAGTCCACACCCTAAGAGTTGTTTTCTGGGAAGCAGAGGGCATTGGACCCTGTTAAGTGCTTAACTTTTTAAACATAATATATAAACAGGCATTTTTTACAGCTCTGATTTTGTTTCAGCAACAGTTTTCCTATTGCTCTGAAGCAATTACAGAATTATATTTGATATTCAAAAGCAAGCATAGGTGGATTTCCTTTTACTTTGGAGAAAGCAGAAGAGAAATTGGTAAACAGCAGTGCTGTAAGAGAGTAACATCTGCTGAGATGACAGTAACAAGCAAAAGATCTTTCTTTCTGTTAGCTTTGTAGGCTTAAATCATACATAAATGCAAAAAAAGAAAGATAAAGTCAACTCTGAACAGTCATTTCCATTTGTGAGAAAGGTGGGGAAAAATGCACAATTTTTAGGAGAACTATGAACTCAAAGAATTTAAAATAGTAGGCATGGAAGAGAAACAATTGTGGAGAGTTCTGATTTTAAAGCTAGCTCCAACTCAGGACTGCTCAAACCAGTAGAGGTGTGAGAGTCAATGCTGATTTAGGGCTTGGATCTGGAAGAGGTTCATGTTAGTTCTGTTACTGCTGTGGCAATGCACACTCCTGCATTTGGTCTGTCTCCTCTACTTCCCCAATTCTCCCTGTTTGGTATGCCATCATTTTGGGGATCAGTGTCATGGGAGAGTGGAAAGCTTAGACAATGTTATTAAAAATTACCTTGCTGTTGAGTCATGAGGTGCAGAAATGACTCCCTTGCTTTCTAAATTCCTTCTCAGAGAAGGGTTTAAATGTGGCTGAATCCTATCTTAGCCTCAGACTGTGACAACGATTTAAATTTAAGGAGTTATAGAGTAGTGATTAAATCACTTTGTCTTGAAAATTTTTAATAATGGCAAAACAGGAATATTTGTATTAAATCAATTATTTATTATAACAAATGAACAGACAAGTGAACAGACGAAAAATCTTAATCGTTTACTACACAGTGTAAAAGTTAAAAATCTACTAGTATAGTATAATGTAGCATGAAGTAGTATAGTGCACTGTATCAAAGCAATTATGTTGAAACAATTGTATCAAAGCTAGCAAAAGAAATAATCATTAAGCAGACATTAATATAACTCACCATACGAGAAAGAGGGCAAATCTCTCTCTTTCTCTTACTCTTTCTTTTTTACTCCCTGGAGAATAACCATGAAGAGTTGTCCTTGCTTCATGGTAGAAGCTCCACACTTCAAGGAAGTATGTGGAAGAGTCTGTCCTATGAAAGTTGGACTGGACTTTTATAGTTATGAAGTGATGGACTGGTAGTCACAGATTTACAGGCTAACAGATTAGTTTATCTGTCAAATCCTGCTTCAAAACCCAGGATGTATATTCAAAGTCTGGTGAACCAGGCTGGTTTTAACGTAGTGCAACACCAAAAGAGCACCCTGGTGACTGCAGTGGAACTTTGCATGATGGCTTGCATTGTATTCATTCCCTGATCGGATTCTAGGTCTTGTAAGGGTGGGCTATCCTACCACAATCAGTATGCTGAGCCAAAACTTTCGGGCTGCATGGTATAGCTATGATCACCATTTTCAGGAAATAGAATAAACTCATTTAAATTACTAGTTGATTTATTTTTTTTTTGAAAATACATGAACAAAGGTACACTGGTAGAAATCATTAAATTCAAATGTATTTTATTCACAGAAGAAAAGAAGCAAGTCCTAAATCAGATCTAAATCACTAATTCTGAAGTAGACCTGTTGAAAGAATCTGTTATGGTTAGAATTATTTATTAATGACAGAAAGTTTCTCATACATATCTGTTTTCACTGTTTAGAGCAGCAAACCAGTTAATAAAATTAAAAGTGATGAAAATATAACAATAAAAACTGATCCAGATGTTGCAAAACTTAAATGTTCAAAAGATTAATTTGATTTAGTGATATCATTAAATTAAGAGAAAAGGAGTCAGCTCTAAACAGTTCTAATTGCATTACATATTTTTGGATGTTTTGAGGTCACAACAAAGAGGATTTGGCTATTGTTGCCAGTAGTTGCTACATAAGCAGAAGGACTTTTCACTAATTTTCTGAAGTAATTTCCAGAAAAACATACACTAGAACACTGCGATGTACTAAAAGGACATGAAGCTCACAAATACAGTATTATATTTCGCTGTTGTGTAAAGGAAAATTTTTAGGAACAAATATTCAGGGAATAACTTCTTATTATGAACATGTTAATAGTTCAAATTCCGCACTTAAGTGATGCTAAGCCTGGATCCAGCCTCCGGGAGTGGCTTACAGGGAATAAAGTACTATTAAATGTGAAAGAGGAGGGTAATTAATGGCATTTCATGGCAAGCAGCAGTATATTTCTTTTTCTTCCAAACTTTAAATGTCATCATTTGATATTTAGATTGTTGGAGCCACTGGAGGCTTCTTAAAGTTTCTGAAAATGTAGCAAAAAATATAGGCTAATAGTTAACTGCATACCCCACCAACATGAATTAAGATTATTTTGTACTGTAATACAGTACCATCTCATTCATTATCCTGATATTTAGTTGAAATAAAGTTTGAACCAGAAACCAAGGTCAGTCTTGTGAAGGTGTTTCAACAGAAATGGATCATTTACATCAGCCAGGATCATTTACATCAGTTTTCATCAAAATTTTAAACCCTTGTAAATTCTGGGTCCTTAAAGTCTGGCATTTAAATTACATTGCCTATCTTTAACACCTCCAGGTGAAGGTTCCTGCAAGTGGTTTCTGCTTTTTCAGTTCTCTTCCCTAAGAGACTGTGTCCATCAATGTTAATGGCCTCTTTGTGGGCACATTTCGCATTGGCAAAAAGAGTACATTTTCTGGGAGTATCAAGGAAGGTGTTGCCTCCTATGCTGTCATTACTTAGAGACCCAGAGCTATCTTCAAGAAAGCTGAACACAGCCCCATTTAAGTCCTGTACAACATCGCACCTCACTCATGGTGTATCATGAAAATATGACCTTCCCATAAGACCAAATTCCATGGAGTAGCAGGTCTTTGGGCAACCTGGTTGAATGCACTCCCTAACAACCAGACACCAATATAACATTGCCTAAAGGATGAACTGGCACTTCTGGTGCTCCATCTCAGCTAGCACAAAGAGCAGAAGCACACTGAATCCTCTCAGGTTAGACCAGGTAGGAGTTTTCACAGAAGTCATGGAAATACCTTAGCATTTAAAAACTGACTGAATAATACACTATTAGCAGATAATTCTGCAGCAAGGGGGAAAGTTATGACTAAATGGGCTTTGACTGTGTAATGAAACACTGCATGTGGTACACAGGTGCTGAGCAAGGGAAAACAAAATCAGAACTTCAACATCTGTTGTGATTGGATAAGGGGCAGATTCTTACCAAAGGCAAATCATTCCATTCTTCCATGCATTTATCTGACTGTGATATTTATTCCAGCAAGAATCTATCCATCAGAGTATGCTGTAGAAGAAATTACAAATTAACCAGAAAAAATGTTCCCAGGGGATGGTCTCCTCTAATAGCAACACAATCCAAATTCAGCCAAAAACGCCAACCAGGACCCAGATGAACATTTCAGTAACAAGTGTTAGAAACAAGGCAGGGTTGTGTATAGCAGCACACCAGGGACTCATTTAAGGTCTGTGACTGAGAGAAGGAAGTTGTCGCCATACTGCAGATGGTTTTTGTTATGAGCTTCATGTGGTTCATCAAAAGGCAGTTAATAAAACAGAACAGCAAATAAAATAACAAGAGTTACAACTGTAGCATAAAACCAAATAAGTAGTAAAAAGTAAACTAGTAAACTAGAAGATACATTTTTTTTCAGTCTTGACTTCGCAAACGCAACTGGCAGAGTTCTGTACATTTCAGGCAGAAGGATTTCAGAGGAAGTCTGAAGCAACTCTCTGTCAGAGGGCTCTTCTGCCATTCTCATGGATAAGACCAAGAAGAACTATAAATATTGTCATATCAAATATTTGTTGAAAAGCTGCTGTGAATGTAACAAACCAAATTCTGCTTTTAGCCATATTCCATATGACCCCACTGGCTACAGCAAACAAGCTTGGTGTTTTAATAAGAGCACATTTTAGTCAAAGGGATACAGATTTCTTCCAAAAGGCAGAATGAAAAGGAAGCTGCAATTGCTTTTCTGTTATTCTTTCCACCTCAGCTACCTAGGGGCAAATATGTAGCTGAAATCCTATCATCCAAAGCAACTGATTCAGAATAGCTTCAGTCTGAGCTGATGTAACCATGTATAGCTAATGATTGCATTTCAAAATATCTCTAGGAGGAAAATAAAAACAGAGGCAAAATTGACTGCAGTCTTCTTGCTACATTAGCTTAGTTCTGTGTCAAAACAGAGAACATTTTGGGTAAGTCAATCACTTATCAAGATCCTTTCTGGTTCTCCTTATTTCTCTATGGCAGTGAGATTATGCAAACTTCATGAACTAAAGCATTTCATGATCTTCAGATGAAAAGTAATTTAGAGAGTAGATTATTATTTTAGACAAATAAATGCCATACTTTGCTGCAAGGCAAGGATAATTTGTCTGCTGTTGAAAGAAATGGAAAGCAGCAAGAGACACTACAAGATTATTTAGGAAGGCAAAAACTCATGCCCTCTGATTTAACAAATTTATATTTGTCAAATATAATAATGCTAACAGATTATGGCCCATATGTTTTAATAGCAAAGGGCAGAGTTTCTCTTTTTGATAATGACTGGAATATGGTTGATTTAACGCAAGGATGTAGCTGGCTTAATGAAGTGCAAAAAAAGATAAGGAAAGTCTAAGAGATATTCCAGTAAGAATGAAGCAGAATAATTTTTTGTATGTCTCCAGTGTCATACAAGCAGGCAAGTCTCTTGAATTAAAACCATCAGTTTAGCTAGAACAATGAATATGGCATGCATTAATGATTACCCAGATTCTTGCTACTGTAGAAACTAAAAGGGAGGCACAGTATGTATATAGAATATCATAAATTCATACAGAAGTCTGATGAATCTGGGGACAGGCTTTAATGCAACTCACATCACCTTTGAGGCCATTTACCAAAAGAATTATACTAATAGATTCTGACTCTGTAACCAAATAGAACCATAAGTATCTGTCTTACTGGACAATCTTACATACATCTAAGCATTATTTGTGCTCTATTTCTAAGATAGTCCATTAGTTTAGCAAAAAAAAAATCTCATTGAAGAGCAGGTTTTCCAGTTCACTGAAAATTTTATTATAGTCAAATCAGTCAACATTTATTTCTAATTTCATTCCTGAAAGCAATCTTCTTAATATTGGCACACTGAACTAGGTAGTGTTAATTTTTGGGAAAGGTTAAAGGAGTGCTATCACTCTCGAATTCGTTTAAGTCCATCACCTGTTTTCAAAATAAAGTAGTTCTTCCTTCTTTGTCAAATGGCAAGGTCCTGGAGGTTGTTCACAGAACCAGCAGCTCCCAAGCTGTGTGTCTGTCCCCATGATTCCACTCAGTGTCTGCTGAAGAGATGGATCTTAGACATCTATTTGCACAGCATCAAGCATGGCAAGGCTCTGCCTCCGCAGCCAAGGGACAGGAAGCCCATAAACCCACAGAGTTCACTCAGATCTTTGTGGGAGAAACATGGCTCCTGAAATGTCATGTTAGGGATATGGAAAACCGAGACAAATGCCTGAAGAACATTGCCATAGAGTTACTTAACCTGTTTTGCAGTGAGAAGATCTTCAGTGACCACTAGAGGCACAATGTGGTATTTTCATCTGTCAACACTATGAAATTCTGCACTGTATAGCTGAGGGAATCTTGTTTTATGTAAAAATTGCATAATTTAAAGAAAATAGCAATATTACATTTCTGACAGAAAGTCCCAGGAAAAGACACTAAAACGAAAAAAATAATTTCATGTTATCAGGCTGTGGTGGGTGTTGAGGAGTACATTTAATGCAGGTAGCTCGGTGTGCAGTTGCAGTGCAAGCCGCAGGTTGAGCTCTGGGGGGCAGAAGCCCCAGCCCCAAACAAATGGGGTTCCTTTGTTTGAGGTCCTTCCTTGCAGGGACACAACTTGTTATTTTGTAATTTAGTTATTGTACAATTATTAAATTATTTTAAGGATCTGGGTGTCTGGGACTCTGCTATGGAAAACCTGGGGTTGAGCCGGTAAGGAAACCTGTTCTGACTGCGTGAGTGTGGGGTGTGTATCTGCGAAGGGGCCTCAGTCCCAGCTCAGGTGGTGTGAGAGTGACTGTCAGAGTGGCTCTTGGATGGCCAGGTGGGAAAATTTCCTTAAATTTAATGCTTAAATTCCAGTGGGTTGACCTTGGCTGGATGCCAGGTGCCCACTAAGCTGATCATTCTCCCTTGTCAGCTGGACAGGGGAGAGAAAATAAGATGGAAAAAAACTTGTACTTTGAGATAAAGCAGTTTACTAACGTAAGAGCAAAAGGTTGTACATGCACAAACAAAGAGAAAAAAAAGATTTATTTTCTACTTCCCATCAGCAAGCAATGTTCAAGCATTTCCTGGGAAGCAGGGCTTCAACACCTGTGCTGGTTGCTATGGTATGCAAACATAGTAAATAATGAATGTCCCCCTTACTCCACCTCTCAGCTTTTGTGTGTGAGCTGATGTCATAGGTATGGAATATTCCTTTGGTTACTTTGGGTGAGCTGTCCCAGTTGTGTCCCCTCCCAATATCTTGCCCACCTCTAGCCCCTTGATGGGGAGGCAGAATGGCAGAGAGACAGTGCTGATGCTGTGCCAGCACTGCTCAGCAGTAGGTGAAATACTGATGTGTTATCAACATCTTTCTAGCTACCAATGCAAAGCACAGCACTACAGGGCCTGCTATGGGGGAAATTAACTCTGTCTCAACGAAATCCAACACACAGGCAATTTACTGGCACATATTGTTGGTCAGGATGGGGAGAGAATTCATACATTTTAACACGAGACTTACAAGAGTGAGGAGTTAATGTAAGAGCCTTCAAGAGATAAACAGAGAATCCTGGATTCAGTTCATCTTTGTTTTAACTGCAAACAAGCCCTCTCCCTACTGGACACTTTTATTATGTGTGAACACTTTGAGTACATCAGCCCAGAAACAAGTGTACATTCAAGTTTCACCCCCATAGCACAGGCACCACTGGCACAAACCAGTTTGTCAGATTTCAGAGGCTTGATCCAGTTGCCCACATTTAGGTGTCTTCTGATATTGGAATGACTTAACATATTCTACCTGGCCTGAAACTGCTAGTCTAGAAGAATATGGACATCTGTGTACATTGTAAAATACCCCATGACACCTCAAAATCACAAGGTATCTGTAAATATACAGATCATAGATTTCTCAAGTTGATAAAATGAATTCCAATAAAGAGACATGTCAGCAGTGAGCCACAAGAGCAACTTTGGTCGCTTTACCCAGAACTATAAAAGTTACATATCTGAGCTGTCTAGCTGAGCTCAGGAGTCTGAACAAACATAGCACTGACTAGAGGCGTGTGCCAAAAAGTAATAGAGCTAGTGGGAAATATTCATCACTGCAAACTTAAAGCCAGCTTTCAGTAAATATTCTTTCTGTCTTCCCAACTAAACCATATAGCCAGTAAATACATGGCACTTTTACAGGATGTAGCCATTATTTGCTACGGAATTTGGAGTAGGAGATCTGGGGACAAGTCCATTTCCTCAGTGACACAATTCTAAACCCTATTGTGAAATTATTTTCCCCTTGTTAGCAAAGAGCAGCAAACTAATAGGTATGTTAAAAGAGTAGCTGGATGTCTCTGAAAAATTAAATAGCAAGCCCTCAAGCTGACAAAGCAGCTTGGTGATGTACTGCAAAAGGTGTTCATCTATAAGGACTAAACAGCAGCAGGGGCAGCTTTCAGAAGCTGAGTCCCTAGCGATACAAGGACAGGACAACATGACATATCTGTACCCTCATAGCCTCAAAAGCTTTTTTCTCCAGAAAAAAAATGATCTTGCATTAATGTAGTTTTGTTAAATATGATCTTAGCTAAAAATTTCCCTGCAGGCTACAGAAGTAATAATGGCAATGCCTGCCCCAGGCCATCCACCTTGACAAGGCATCATGGAGTTGCTGTGTCTTCGTTCCAGCGGTCACTGCTAGGTTGACTGAGAGCACGATGGACAGTAGGGGTCATTTCAGGATCACTCAGACCCTGCCATGCCCAGGATAGCCCCACTAGTTAGTTCACCCATAGGGACCTTCCTCACTGACAGCATGGGTGGCAGGCACAAAATCACCAGCTGGTGAGAGCTGGTGCATTGGGTGTCTGATGTCCTATGCAGGGTCTCATGCATCATCCAGCCCTTCAGGTGGATAAACCCCTGGTTCTGCCCTACATTTCACACCCCACACAGCTCAGTGCATCATAAGGGCTAGGTGGGCTGCTGGCAGACTGAAATTTCCTTATAATTCTAGTGATTTAACTGAAATATTGGCAAATACTCTTATAAAATTATTTTATTGGTAGCTGTGGACATCTCAAATCCAGTCACCCAGCATCAGTTTCCTCCATTGCCGAAGATAAAGCTTTCACAGATTCTTGCATCTCCTGCGTCCTTATTTCCAGAGCCTCACACATCTGCATTGGTAAGTGCTTTGTATCCAAGCCCGGTTTGTGATGGCCCTGGACAAGCTCTAACATTCTGGTTCCTGGTTACGTGATGCACTGTGAAAGCTGGAAAATGGGGTGCAGCACTCTGCATGGAGGTTCTCATCCTGGAAAAAAGGTGATGTCCAGTAAAGATAAAACACTTGCAGAAAAAGTACCAGAGCCCCGCACATCCTCCTTTTTTTCTTTTTTTTTTTTTTCAATTATTTTAAATGATTTTCTTAATATTTTCTTCTTCTGTCATATTTCCAGAATCCCAAGCGCTATGTAGGATGACTGCCGGGAGTGCCCAGGCACAAACTTAGTTTTGCTGCATATTTTTCATGAATGCAAATACACATGGATGAGTTTAGGAAAGAAGTAGTACAGATGAGATACAACACAACACTCCATTATGTAGTCAGCAGGTGGCCAACCCTGAAACCTCCCACAGTGAGGTACTCCTACACTTTGCAACTGCTGAACACATATATATCACAGACAGCAGAACTCAGAACAAATAGGTGCATCATGAATTGAGATCATGTCCTCTTAAAAGGGGCTTGACAATGTCATGAGAGCCTGCTCATGGGATCACAGTGGGGTAACAGTTTATTCTTAATTTTATTTTTAATGTTACTTTTACCTTTTATTTTATTTTTGCTTGAATTAAGCATGGGAAAGAAGCAAATAAGACATTTTAACCTGTGATATTATAAACAAAAAGTCAGTGTGGAAGTATTATAAAGAAATATCAATATAAGTCTACACAATAATAACGTGAATTAGTACAGCAACTAAAGATCATCAAGTTGAGTAGTTCCTGGCAACTGCTATTATTTATAATAATAAGATCTGAAAACTCCATAGTAAAAGTCTTTTGGCAAAATACAGTCTTCCTTCTCTACATGAGAGTTTCAGGAGGAATGCAGGAGTACAGTCCCAGTTTTCTCATTCATACTGAACTCTCTGAGATTATACCTTTAATCAAAGTGTTCATCTGGAAATCCAATGGCTTTAGAAATAGATATAAAATATTTTCCAGTGACAACTACTAATCAGTCACAGGATATGTCACTATAACAGAGGAAATCCAGTCCTATCATAATTAAAGGTCATTTCAGGGTTAATATTATATTCTAAGCCTTCCATGTAATAGCAAGACCACAGAGAAACAGATTATGGACCCTTTGTGCATGTGGGAGAGTCCTATGAGAGACTCTGTTTATGTTTTATGCATATTTTTTATATCATTAGCTCTCTAATCAGTTTACAAACAAACATTTCTAACACAATTCACTCTCACAAAACAGAGCTGTTTAATAATACAGTCTATTTCCATCCTGTTCCTACATCTGGGATAATGGATTTTAATTATGTCATTTCCTATACTGAAATATTTTAAGCAGTGTGAGTATGGGTACACTCTCCTTGAAACGCAGACTCCTCTTAGAGCTTGAGTGGAGAGACGATTACTGTGGCAGCTGTACTGTGTGATGCCTGTAATGTGTATGAGGCAGGAGTACTGCAGGATATACTCTAAATGTGTTTGAAATCCCAACAGTACATAAAAGGATATGGAGAAGACTTGCCTAGTTATTTCTAACACTATTTGTACTTGCAATAAGTTCTATAAAAATATACTGCCTCTTAAATCATAGCAAGGTCCCTACAGAAACGGCTACCCAGCCTGGCACTGTGCCTTTGAGAGAGGTCAGTAAGTGGGCACGACATGAATATAAAAGCAGGACAAATACCAAGTTATTCTTTCCCTGGTATGTCCTCCCACTTCCAGCAAACTTCAGGTTGGGGACTTTGACAGCTAGAGGTTTCTTCTGATCCTTTGTGCTTCAAGGCAGTGGAGAGGGGAGCCTTCTTTCATTTCAGAGTATGTTTTCACTCAAATCCCAATCACTTCTTATTCTTTTTATGCCATCTGTATTTTTAAATATCTACAATAATTGTCTCTGTTCCAAACCAAAAACTACTTGTCAGTTTGATCTCTTTTTATAGCTGTGTTATTTTAAAGCCCTGATTATACTTGCCATCCTTCTCTGATTAGCCTACACTGGCATATGCAGAAGCAAGTTATGCTTTTGATAGCCTTGTGGTTGACACACTGATAAGGTTGTCAACAAATGAGAAACCAACTCCCACCACACACCTCACAGACTCTGTGTGGCTTCCAAGGCAGAGATTTACAGAGACTTGCATAAGAACAAAAGGGAAAAAAGTCCCTAGGTTCATCCTTGCTCAGTCATTGCCTTCCAAAAAGACATATCTATGATCCATGGTCAAGTCTTTGACCCCTCCCCCACACAAGATGTCCAGTTACATAAATTTTTACTCCTAATAGTTAGCATTGTCAAAACTTGAGAAGGAAACCTGTAAAACCAACATCAAGAGCAAAAGACAGTGCTGCAAGCTTTGCTGAGTCCCAGGTTTAGCAATCATTGTGCTATCCTGCCGGCCAGAGGCATTCTCTGTGTTCAGAGGTCAGTAATAATTCATTCCATTTCAAAGGCTTGGTGCTGTTTTCTTTCTTGTCAATGTGTACATGTTTATGTGTGACCAGACTATTCATAGCTTATGTGATGTAAACAGTGGGCAAATTTTGAAGTCCTCTCTTTGTGCAATTGCCTCAATCCATTGTCCCATCCATGTGTTATGTTTTTGGAAAAAGAGACATGCCGGGAAAGCACGGCAGCATCCAATTCCTGAGGGCACATAAAATGGCAACAATGATTATTGGTTTAAATAAAAATAGCAGCAGTGGTGGCAATGCAATCTATTCCTACAGTGAATATAATTTAGCATCCATGCTCAGACACTTCCCGTTATCCATCAATTACTCGATCAGCAAGAAATAGCATACTCAGATGGAGCCACCTGGGTAATTGCACAGCAGGTAGCAGCTATGGCTGTTAAAGGAGTAGGCAAGTCAGATGGTTAAAAACTGAAAGGAAAGCAAATTATTTCTGTTTGAAAATCTCAGATTTTAGTGATGACTAAATTATTAAATATTTTAAAAAATAATTTCTGCTTCCTAGTCAGAATTTCTATAGCACATGGATGCATGAAAACAGGAAGGAAAAGATCAGCTAGATCTGCTTTGTCAGTGTCAGGCCCTTATCTACAGTCCTTTTCACAAAGCACAACAATGAGTCACTGAGAGCAAAGTGCTGGAATTTCCACCATTTCCATTTTGCAGCTATCCTTCTGGCAATCCCTGATATTAAGTTTTATCCTGATACTTTTTGACATTTCTTAAATCACTTTAACCATCTTAAATATTCATTCAGTTTCCTATTGTATGAGAAGAATATATATTTCAACCACAGCCTGAGAGTAACTCTTTGCTGGCCTTAGACAAGAAGACAGTGCAATTCTGTAGTGTATTTAGTGACATCCACTAGCTGACATGCTTAGATGAATAAAGTTCCCAGTGGGCATCAAACTAGTAAGCCCTTTATTGAGCAGATATGTTCTTCTCATTCAATATCAAGGCAAAAAACAAAAGAATAATCTAAGACACACAGAGAACCAATATAAACGAGAAAGCAAAACTAAGAGATAGGTATCAATTTCCTTTTCAATAAAATGATTGTTGTTGCAACTAGGAAAGGAAGGTATGAAGGGTTGTGGCCACTCAGGTTGCACAAACTAATACCTGGAGAAAATGATATTATATCTGGACATCAAATGTCCTGCTGCCTCCTAGGCAATCTTTAAGTGTGCTAACAATGCTGTTATTTTCAAAGTCAAAGAATGACTACAAGATTCTACTTTCCAGAACATGTTCTCCTCTGCCAAACCCCACATAACTGCAACTCTGACTTGATGAATTTAATTTGGCTTAATTTTTAGCAAACTACAGTTTCAAGTGGAGTTCTGTACTTACTGTGTTTAGAACAATGCAAGAAAGAGTCCTTCTCACCCTGGGGCAAAAAAAAAAAAAAATGTGGAGAGAAAAAGAAAGGAAATCAATCCGTTGATCCGTATTACTAGAATTCAAATAAGAAACAACAAAAGGCACATCCTTGGCCCCCATCACATTCTCTGTCCTATGTCCGTTTTTCATTACAAAAAGTTAGTTATGAAAGCTTCTTACAAAATTTCTTATGGATATTTTAAAATAGAAATTGTTAGGTACATTAAGGCAATCAGACTGCCTTACATTATAGTAATAAAAATATTTTTTTACTTATAATTTGCATATATATTTTACCCAGAATTGTCATTCCTAATGATTGTTTGAATTTCAAGCTATTTTCTCTAGTATGATAGTTTCCCACAAGTAACTCACTTTGCCACTTCTTTTTCTGACGTATCGTCTGTTTTCACTGGAGTTCTAAAAGCCATGCAGTCCATCAGCTTCTGACTGCACCCATCAGCAAAAACCTTACTTAATTATCCACAGTTATGGCCAGGTAACATCTTCCGTGCTTTTGGATGATATTTTCATATTATTCAAGGTTAATATTTTCTCTAGCTGTGTTTTTCCTTCACAGATATAAAATGAATGCTCAGAACTTCCCATTGTGTGGTAGATCTGAGGAATCCATTAATCCCACTTAAAAGCCATGTTACAAAGAGGATGCACAGAGCACTCCGTGGAGAATGGGACTTAAGACTCTGACAGCAGCGCTCTGTTAGGTACCTTCCCTAAGCGGGTATAGCTGGCTTCACTTACCCAGATTCCAAAAGCTGCATCAGTATTCAACGTAATGCTCTGTATTGTTTAAGCACAGAGAATTTTTGCACTATTTTATGCTTTTAAACTGGGGGGGGGGGGGGGATGTGGGGGGGAAGTAAGCAGGTCTTGTTTGACCTTCTTGAACCTTCTTACTTTGAAGCACACACACTGTAATTTCTTGCCCTGACCAGGAGCTCTCCCTTGATACTCAGCAGACTCTCCTTGTGTCAAGCATCCATGCCTTCAGGCACAACCTATTGTGGACCCCCATACAGCCATCATGTTGTGGACATGAAAAAGTGGGTCAAACACAGACTTTCTTTTTTAAAAAAAAGAAACAAGCATATCTTCCCTTCTGTTTCCTAAGCAGCACCTAAATGATTGGGATGTCTTGGGAGACTCCATGGTGCTAAATGCAGATATCAGTCTCAGGAACACCCAAATTTAGTCACTGAGGCATTTTTCCAACCCACACAGATCCACACTATAACCACAGTAGCACAGGTTTGAGCACAGTCTCTATATAGAGTTTTTTGCCTGAGCAAATCCAAACCTTTCTTGGAATTTTGTCCGAGAACCAAATGGTTGCAGCCATACAACTGTAGATATCAATAACTGGTACCTGTGGCTGAGAGAGCTAATTTTCTGTCTGCCTGGATTTCAGTTCGGGTTTTGGTTTTATTGTCTTAATATGGCCTCAGGTGAATGCAAGTGTTTTAGCTTAGCCCTAAGCTCAATAGAGTAAGCATCCTCTGGAGCCTGAAAGACAAGACAATCTCAAACTAGAAGGCCATCACAGGAAGGATGCAAAAGAGCTAGTTTGGGATTCCTGCCTCTGGGGAAGTACAGCTTACCTAGCTTTTGTTCATAGTGAACTTTGCTACCTCAGCATTGAGTTCTGCTACTGTTCATAAAGGAAAGGAAAGAGACTAGGAATGTTTCTAGAATGAAACCAAGAATGGCTCCCTAAAGTCTGTTCAATGGGGAGCCTTGAGACTTCCAGCTTGCTCAGGAAAAGGGAGACATTTTTAGGAGCTTAAATGGGGAAATAAATGAAGTAGAAAGGAACAGAAAGTAGGTAAGAAAGGGCTTTGTCTGGGATAGGTTATGAGAGATTGCCTCTGAGAATCTCAGCAGTACCCCTCTTACTGGCCGAGGTATGGAGGAACAGTGTGTGTGTGTGTGTGTGTGTGTGTGTGTGTGTGTGTGCGTGTGTGTGAAGCTTACCAGGGATACCCCATTGCATATGTTAGATATGACATAGCATGTGGCTGAAAAGGGTTAATGACACAAACCTGTAAATGCAAAATTTCTAAGAAGGGCTACAACTGCCAGGAGGAAGGAATCCCAAAGCCCTTTAATTGTTCTTTTTCAATATATTTCAGCTATGTCTGAAATATAGTGTAAATTAAACAATGCCAGGGAAGGTGCCAGGCCCTGACCTCGATAATTTACTACACTGAACTGTACTGCAGCATGTAATATGTGCTGGTCCAGGCTGATTAGCACTCTCACAAATAATTCATTGGAGCATTTAGGTATTAGCACAGGCCAAGGCCCATTCTCCACAGGGAGGTTAGATACCCTCATGGCATAGGCAGTTATGAAAGGTTAATAGCGTGTATCCAGACTATTCCACACTGCTCAGCCCCAGTGTCAAAGAATAATACCAGGCAAACTGTTTGCCACTAGAGGTATGTCCTTTTAGTTCCTTATTTCAAATATCTACCTTGCCTCAAGCCCACAGGTGAGCTCATGCAGTTTATGAAGTTTGTTCACTGTTTGGCTTTCCAAAATAAGAGCTTTGAAAACTTCTTCATAATTTCACACTTGCTGTTTCTCATACTGAGAGGATTTTTTTTGTTTCAATTAGCCTTTTCTAATTATGTTCTTGTAATATAAACAAAGTGCCCTTGTTCCCATGATATAATAAAATATGACAATTCTTCCCCTAAAAATAATCAAATTGTATTCATAAAAGAAAGATAGACACTTGAGTTAATATCGTGCCTGGGGCAACCCTGGTTAAAAAAAAAAAAAAAAAAAAATTACATATGATTTTTTTCCAGTAATAATTACACTTTTTGAGGAATAAAGAAAGCAGAACTGCCTGTCACCATCCTGATGCTGATGATAGCCCTAGTGCTCCTCACTTGCTGGGGAAACCTGAAGAGGTAGATGAAGCAGGCAGGAGAGTCAGACTCTGGTAACAAATAGTTCAGTAGAAAAACTCTTCCTATTCCAGTATGGTGTCCAGGATTTCACCTTCAGTGTTGTGTTTGTTTATTAGAGCCTCCTAGGGGCACAGCAGTAGCACAAAACACTTGTGATATTTCAGAATCCCAGGTGCCATAAGTACAAGAAAGGATCTGCTTGTACAAATGATGTAGACCAGTCCACATTAGAAACCCCCTTCTTTGAAGACCCCATTTTGGGCGATTTGCCATTAGCTTTTACTGATCTGCCTCCTTCTGCTTCCATAACAACCCTTTTCTCATTCTGTACTTAAATAAAGAGAAAACTACCACAACTACTTACATGACTTTTTTTCCTTGATCTTGATGTATTTTTCCCACATAAGGAGACTTAAAAGCAAAGACAATTTTCCTACCTATTTTAAATACTCCCTTACTTCACTCAGATGGAAAAAAGTATCCCAATAGGTAAAAATCTGTCCCAGAGTGAAATTATGGACCAAGCAACTCCAATGGCAAAATCTCATCACAATCAATCAGACACATGGTTCTATTCTGGACTTTAAATACATGTTAAATGGAAATTTAATTACACCTTTTTGTACTGCTACAATCCACTATTTATCCACTCAACTATTAATCTTGTCTCATCATGTCTCAAGCATCAAGGTGCTGTTTGCTTGATTCAATTGCCCATGGGCAAGTGAGTCCCATGTGCTCCTCTTTGACTTGATGATGCAAGTGCTGTCAATTGAGAGCAACTGTTGCAACACAAGATATGTTGGTGTGGGAGCTGGAAAAGTCAGGCCAATGTGTGTAATTCTGGGGGATGATGAGCATCTTCAGGCTTTTAAGGAATCAATGCAAGTGGAAAAGCTGAAAGGCATGACTATGATCAGGAAGTGAGCATACAATGATCACAGTCCTGAAGGGAGGAAAGGAGATGTCCTTCATGTCCTTCCCTAAAGACATGCCTTTTCTCCATAATACCCTTATTAAGGAGTGACAAGGTAGTACTGTTTCTCACAGATGAATATTTGCATTCACCAGCATACTCCTGAATTGCTCCATTTTATCAGGTTACAAGTAATTACCATGCATCTCATCACCTGGAGTGCCATTATGCAAATTTGCATATGGCTTGAATGCTCTGCTTAGAAAAATATTTATCATCCTTTAAAGCTTCCCTTGGAAAAGAATGTCATACCTTCTGTTCACCCTTATCACTTCACATGTACCACAATTTAAACAAAATTCACAGCTGAAGGGAAGGTCTGTAGAGAAAAGATCTGGTGCCTACAGAGAAATTTCTTTTCAGAATTCTTTAAGAACAACAAAGGGAAAAATCTTAAGTAAACAGCATATAAAAAGAAACATACAGTATAGTGGTCTACCTTGTCCAGAATTAATTTAACTCTCTTCTACCCGGTTCTGCAATGTATACTCTACTCCTGAGCCTGACTCAAAGGGTTCAGTAATCATTGCAGGAATGTTATTATAGAACAAGACTTTCTCCCATCAAGGTTGCTGGAATGTTTGCTACCATCTGAAAAAAGCTAAGCATTATACTTGCCTCTACCAGGTCATAAATTCTCAGTGAATGTACATAGAATAAAATATATAGTAGAAATTCTATAAGAATAATAAGCAAGAAAAATATGCTCTTAATCAGGTTTCCTTTGGAGGTATTAAGGTTTATCTGCCTATGAATTGAATGAGGACTAGCAATGATACTTTTGGCCAAAAAATAAGCTGGTACACCATTGCCTTATTTAAGTTTTCTGGAGCACAACTCTAATTTAGACATCCAAAGAAGCCACTCTGACATGCACTTGGTTCTGACGAAAACAAAGGGAGGAAAGTGAGAGGGTTCTCTTCCATTAAAACTATGGGTTTAGGCAAGTGTCAAAAAACTCCAGGCATTTATAAACTCTGAGTCTTGGCTTCTTCAGAATGGACAGGCAGAGGAGCAGGCTGTGTAGGGAGACAGAACAGACAGTAGACAGAGACTAGGCCTGCTTGATGTGCCCTCTGCATACATGGTGCTTGTGGGGTCTGCGAGAGGTCAGCAAAGCTCTCCATACCGCAGGGATGAGCTGCTACATCTGGACCTGGAGTCATGTAAATGTTTCTGTTGATTGGGCAGATTGTTGATTGTTGAACGTTTTTTACATTTCCCACTGATTCATCCAGCTAGAAGTCATTTTACCTATCCAGAATAAACAAATTGCTGTGGGCTTTGTCATCTGCTCATCTTGTGGGTACCGACACTTCTCATGACATGTCAGAGAATGCAGCACAGCAACATCACATCAACTGAGCACCATATCTCTCCTTGTCATTGGAGGATCCCACTCACATTTTGGAGCTGAAATCCCTGTTCTCTTTACCTGCATAAACAGAATATAAGCCAGACTTTTTGTTCCCCAGTTCTTGCTTGCTCTTTCCTAGAGAGCACTACAAAAGATATACTGTGATTCCCCAAAGACACAGCATAATGCAGCTTCCGATTAATGAAGGACCAGAATTCAAGAAACAGGGGAAGAAAAATAAGCTTTTTATTTTTAATTATGACAAGAAACTATCTTGATTTTATGTAAGTCAGGATGATCTGGTACAAAAACAGGTAGATAAGCCAGGGAAGGTTATTTTGAATCATAAGAAGGGAACTCAAAATCCCTTGAGAGGCTAGCAGTCTTGATTCTATCAGCTGAAGCAAGAGATATGAAGATGTACACATTCAGATGGCAATTTGAGATGCCTTGAAAGAGTCTTGTGTCTAAAAGGTGGCGGCAGCAAAATCTTTGCTAAGTAGAAATTAGTAAAATAACGATTTGTTCATTTTCTTACTTGTTTTTCCTTAATTGTCTTCTTTGTCATGTGAAATTTACAACCCAAGTGGAACCAGAGCATAGCAGTACGTTCTTAATGGCTCACATAAATCAGATAAATTAGCTATTTTTACCATTTTTCTTCTTGAAAGCTTTAAGACCAATTTGTGTTGTCCACCCAATTGGAAGAAAAATGGCTGTGCCTTTGTGTATTGATAATGTGGGAGCTGCAGGAACTGTTGTATTAACCCAGCTGTTTCTTAACACATGATTTTCCTAAAACTGTTATGTTCACCAGCTTTATAGCTACTCAGCCCTGCTTCTCTTAGTACTGGAATATGCTCAGAGCTATGCACTGAGTATAAAAGAACTTTAAAACTCTCTTATGTCTCTAACTCCAGTCTCTAGGGAAATGCTGCACAAGATTTTCAATCATGGCAAAGTATTATTGCTTTCTTCCTTTTGGAGGTGCTTTAGTTCAGAAATCTTGATTTTCAGAGGGCAGTTGACGTTGATATCACCTGGAAGACTGGGTTCATTTGTTTTTAGTTGCTGAGTGATTTGACTATGATCATACCAAGCAATTCCATATTCCCTTTCAGACTAGCAAATGTTCATAATCAAACCAGGAGCTGAACCCTGATTAGAGAATGGCAAGTAACTATGATCATCAAACTTTTATTGTACACTGGAATTAAAGTGGTCCATCCTTGTTAAACCAAATCCTGCTCTGCTTTTTGTACTTCATGCCCTTCCTGTCGTTCAGCTGGCTTGAAAGTCTAGTTGGTAAGCAATGTTCTGAGAAACAGTGTGTCCTTCTCTGCTGCTTGCATCACCAGTACTAGAGAACATGTTGCTTTGGGGTAAGCACTGTCAGTTTGCTCAAGTCTGTAATGTGGATGGTGTCTGTGCCTAGGTATTTCTTGACAGAAGTGACCTTGTCCAGCCCAGAAGTAACTAACATATATAGGTTGTATGGATCATCAGGGCATTGCACTTGCAGGGATAGCCTGAGTATTCCTGCCTCTAACAAGACCTGCCACACAGATTTTCATACTTACTGCTACAAAGCATAGGATATTTTGCTTCACTAAACTCTTCTGATATTATCCCAGTAACACCAAAGGAGGAAATTTTAAAAAATCTAATAAATCCAGCCAGCAGAATCTTCCACTTTCCCAGTAAAGACAATACGCATATCTTGTGATACACTGAAGAGCAAATGTTGTCCACAAGGTTGGTATCCACTCTAAAAGATTAAGATTTCAGCCAACTCAATGGCATTCTCTAGAGCCAGGGAGAAAGAACTCATGCTTTGGCATCATCCCAGTCTGCCAATCCTTTGACAGATTCTCCCCACTACAAACCGCATGAATCACAGATGAAGAGCAAGAATGAATAGCTAGGGTGGTTAACCTATGAACTTACTGCAGGAGGGTTAAATACATCATATATAGAAAAAAAAGAACTAGCCTTTGCAGGCCACCAAGGTTGATATTCATTGGCACTCTTTCTTTAATAGCATGAAGGCAATCATTCCCCAAAGATAACAGTTGAAATGAAAAATTATTGTACTGCCACAATGTATGTCACCTAGCAGAGACAAAGCTGCCATGCATTTCATGTTTTGATATCAGTTTACTGTGTTAGCACTCTTAGAAGGTTGGCTGGTATATCAGGTGCTATTTCTCTTGACAGACAGAAACACAGTTATGAAACGCCAATCATCTCAATCATGTACTGTTGTCAAAGAGAGCAGGATCTTGGGGTAATAACAACTCTGGAATCATTTCACAACTTCATTTGATTCCAGAGAATACTCTGTTCTGCTTTTGTTTTCCATGAAAATGTGGGTTTTCATTTCAAAATTAGCAAATAATGAAAATAATCAATTTCATGGGATGAAACTTTATTGTGACCCTATTTGCCCTTTTACATTTTCCAGCGTACCAGTGATCATTTCTGTTGGGACTGGATTACATAACATAGACTTAATAACCAAATTTCCATGAATCTAAAGTCTTTGTTTCATTCCACCTTCTAATTAATTTCTTTGAATAAATTAACTCTTGTTCACACAAGCTAAAGTGGATGGCAAAGCCCATAGCATGCTTATGAGACCACATTGAACATATTCAAAGCTCCTCCTTTCCTTTCTCCTTCCTCTCCTCCACATACATGACTCAGGAGGAGAAAACCATGTTCCTCCTTGAAAGGTGTTGAAAGGATGTAAACTTCAAAAGGAAAGTGTGTATGTACATGCAACTTTGGGATAAAATCTTTTGCAGATTCACCATCAAGTTGCAGTCTAGAACTATCCAACTTTACCAGATAAATAACAATTTTCAACCATTTCTCTCTGCACTACAAAAAACACTTAATCTTCAAGCTCCCCCTAATATTCAGTGAAGAGCCACCATCTAAGTACAGGAGACTAATACTAGTGTTTGCTTCCACCCACTGACTGTCAATGAGACTCTAAACATCTGCTAGGCTGCTGATCTGATGAGCTGTTAGAACGAAGTAGCTTCCTTACCAATTAAAAGTGGCCATTTATCAAAAATGAACATATTTAATATAAATGCATGTGAAAACTAATACAACTTAGGTCTTCAAAAGACAAGAGTCCTGTCAATCTCTGACTGTTCTCCACCCTTTCCCACAGCCAAAGCACTTGAGTAGGACTGTGCTGCCAACATCTGCATCTTTGCATGATGCCAACATGCAGAAACATGCTCTGAGAGGCAACACGTAGGTCCATGACCAATCCCAGAGGTTCTCAGGTGCAGAGGCATTTGGGGATCAGAAGCCTGCTTCGTGGGATCCTGTTGCATTGTTTTGAAAACAACTGCATAGTTGTTGGTTGCCAAATATTTCTGTTTGGTTTGCCAGATGTTCATACGCTTACTGGAAGGTGTGCCCCACTCTGCACATCCTCACATCCTCTATATTCCCACATGGTGTTTCTTGATTTCGGGTTTCCCAAAGCTTATCTTTAATTTGCCTCAGACATACCCCTTTTATTCTCCTTTTTGACTCTCTGAGCTGGCACAGGGTAACTGGCTGAGATTTCTTCTTGGTGTAGGAAAACTGAAAATGGACCATAGAAAACTGGTTATTGCAAACAGGACAGAGATGATAGTCTTTTTATCAATGTTTGAACCTTGTTAGAAATTCAGGTTTCTGCTATCTTCAGTAAGGCAACAGGAACTTTCACAGAAGTCAAGGCATCTCTGATCTGCTACTAGATGAAAATATTTCTCATCCTGCAAAACCCAGGAAAATATTTAGCACTGGGGGTGGCTCAGAGAAAAACAATTTTCATTGTGTGAGAAATGGCAGCATTTTGAAATGAGTTTCTGCTCTGAATTAGATTGTTTATGAAGAATGTTAAAATGAACGGAAAGAAGAATGCCTCCTTTAAAAATGGGAAATGCCAACTAAAACTGTTGGCATTTTCAATACAAATGAAAGTATTCCATTTGCTGAAAGAAAATCAATTTTAACCTGACAAATGGATGGTGTGTTCTTGTGACTTACTCATTTTTGAAACATAGGCTCCAATTTTCCCCTTTCTGTTTTCATCCTTAGGTTTGTTAGTTAAATAATGAAAATTAAGATGTGGTCAGAGAAGTTATTTACCTGTGTCACAAAATCATATTTTCTGAAGGGAATTGTCCTGCGTCAGTAGCTTTAAGGAGCACTGACCACAGCATCTGGCACATGTGGTGCGGACATGCACACCTCCACACAGATGCACCCCATTTGTTCCTGGAGACCCAAATAAAACTTCCAATTCTTAGAAAAGCAGCCTTTAACTTGTGTTGTGTCAGGCTCCCAGCAGGGTCTCTCTGCCTCACTGCAGCAGATTTACTGCTTGTGTTAAGCTTTGCTGCTCTGCAGTATGTATGCACATGCAAAGTTAATTCTGACAACTGAGAGACTCCTGGAGCCCCAATTTAGGCATGGAAAATATAGCTGGAACTGGAAATGCTTCTGAAACCACAGTGAACTCCTGAAGTGTGCCTACTGTTTCTGTAAATTACATCTGCCTGGGAGATGTAACACTAGATGCTTTGGGATTTGTTTTATTTGGCTTGTTGTTTGTGTAAGACTAAGACCATAAGCAAAATCTAGTCTAAGTAACTGAAAAGTTGAACTGTGAAATAATAAGCAAAGGAGAAACATTTCCTTCTCTTTGTCTCCAGGTGGAGGGTTATTGTAATCAAGACAACCATTTTCCTAACTTCTTCATTTGGTTTGCAAAAAGCTAGCAAGCACAGACTTCTCAAGATACAAAGTCCCTCCTACTCCACTGGCCACCTCCTTTCAATAATAATAAAAAAAAAAAGATAAAATAAAAGAACCCTTCTTTCCTCTAAACCCAAAAGCTACAGGAAGCACCTTGACTTTGTATTTGCCCTTGGATTTTCCAAGAAAGAATTTGTCAATTTAAATTCCCTTCATGCTTCTCCATAGTTAGCTTTCTCCTGTATGCTCACTCTACCCACTCACCATTAGAATGATGTGAATATTTTTCAAATGTCAGCCTTTACCCTGAGTCACCGTGCTGCTAAAGCATCTTGACTCTGGTGCTGGATGCAGAACACAGAGTTCTTTGATTAGGTTCTCTTTTAAAAATCATATATGGGCAACAGTTTTTATACTATCTCATAATGCGCAAACAAAATGAAAGACTGAAATTAATAGGCTATGGAGAATTGCATCAGCTGCATGAGAGATAGGCTGGCACTGCAGTGTGCTATATTTAACCTTCAGGCTCTGGAAGCATAAGAGCATACTGACCACATACAGCAGGGCTAATGGTTCTTTTCAGGCCAGTGTTTATCATCAAGGCTCACGGTGTTTAGGTACGATAGTTTATAATACATCAAAGGCTTAAACTGAGCGACTGGAATGGTGAATTAGGAAGCAGGTGAAAATAGACTGGAGTCTTATGGCAAGATGGCAAGAAATGTTTAGTGCATACCTCCTTCAGCCTGGCTTGCTGTAGTCCCAGGTTTTGACCCACAGAGGTCATTCTATATATGTTAGCTCTTGGAGGGGTGAGTGTAACATGAAAACAAAAGAGAAGTATTATTAACAAAACAACACTAACACAAGCTGTGCTAAACAAAATTAATTTCTTTGGTCAAATCAGCAAGAGAGAGCATGCCAAAGCTTTTATCTATATAAAATATAGAAATATATATGATGCTTATACCTATATAAAAGATAACTACAGAAATTCATAGATCCATGAAGTATGTCCCTTGTCAGTGCTGGAAACTAAGAAAGACTAATAAACACTATTCATTCCTACTTTATACTGCTTAAATTTCCAGACCAAAGCCATCTTTCTAAGGAATATACTGATAAACATATTGATTAATTCAAGTTATCTCCTGACATGATAAACAAGGTCCATTGGTTTGAAAAATCTTTTCCTGAGAAGCAAACAGTAGTTTATAAATTCTGCCACACATTTGTTAACTGACTGTGCAGGATCTTAAACCCACAGAATTGCACAGTCTAGATAGAAAGCCTGGAAGTCACGTGGTCCAACCCTCCCATGCAAGCCAGTGTTAACCCCTATGCAGATCAGGTTGTCTGGGGTCTTGGCCAGACAACTTCTGAGTACCTCCAACAGTGGAGAGTCACAGACTCTCTGGGCAACCTCTGACAGTGCTTTACCACGATTGCTGCAAAGATTTTCTCTTCTTCTTAATGAAACTCACAACTGTTGCCCACAGTCTTTCATAGAACACCTGCACAGAGCCTGGTTTCTGTGTATCCTCATTTTCATTGTCCCTGCCTGGACCCGCTCCAGAATATCCATGTCTCTGACGTACTGGGCAGCCCAGTTCTGGACCTGTAACTCCAGTTCTGTATAACTAACAATGAGCTGTAGGGAAGAACCACCTTTCTCAACCTTCTGTCCACTCTCTTACTGATGATATAGCTTAATACATGGAAGCTGTCCGGGTACATTGCTGACTCTGTGGTTCCTCGGGTCTCTCTGCAGAGCTGCTTCCCAGCTGGTCAGACTCAGCCTGCCTGTGCCTGAGGTTGTTCCTCCCTGGGGGCAGGACTTCGACATTTGCCCTTGCTGACCTTCCTAAGATTCCTTTCAGCCCGTTTCTCCAGCCTCTTCAGTTCCCTCTGAATGGTAGATCTGCCCTGCAACTTATCAACTTCTCCTACCAGTCTGTCAAACCATGTATTTGTGCTCATTCCCCAAAAAATTCCCTATGTCAAACCAGATCCTAAGACAAAAAAAGGGAAAATCCGACCAACAAACAAACAAAACCAAAGAAGTAAAACAAAGAAAAAACCCCACTACACATCTCCCACAATTGTGTATTGCCTGTAAACACATTCCTAGCAGAAAAGTGTATAAAATGGGTTAAATCCAAAAATTATCCCGTGTGCATGGTGCCTCAAATCTGACATCTCACCCAAGGATCTCTCAAGACCTTTAGTTGTCACCACTGGCTTTGCTTGTATCATTCCCTGGTCTCCTGAGCATCAGTTCATCTGGGACAGGGAGTAGCCTTCACCTGGGTGTGCGCCCTGTGTCCCCACCTTGCTGCCTAGTGGGGGTCCTCAGTAGATCTGTGCTGAGATGCCTTTGCAGGCTGTGATGTGAGAGAGCCACTGGACACCATTTCTATACATTCAGGTGAGCTGTACTCTGTGAGTACTGAATTATTTCTCATATTTCTCTTTTCTTTTTCTACAGTATAACTGATCAAATTCACTTTCCCGACAAATTACTATCAGGCATTCAGCACTAAAAGTGGCACCTTTTAGGTGGCAATCAGTATATTTTTCTAAATGAACTGAACAATCAAGATAATAGGAAAAGAAAGCAATTTTTACTTACAGTACATTTGCAGACAAAGTGGGGGATAGACATTAGAAATATTGAGGAGCATGAAGGTTAACAATACCTGATTTTGCACTTCTGACAGAATATTCGTACAAAGGGAAAAATTAACATTTTTCAGCACACCACACTGTGATTGTGATTCAATAAAACCAGGAAAGCCATGAAACAGGGAGATAATGCTGGTTTAATCTGTGACTAGCAGTGACTGATTTCCATTGAGAATAAAGGCAGGAAAAATGCTAATGTAATTACCTTCCTTTGAAACAATACAGTCTAAGTGAAACATCATCTCTTTATTTTCTGCAGTATTTTTACGGACAACAGTTAATAATATCAGAAAGAAAAATATTGGGATGCTGGGAATAGGCAGATTTTATGATACAGGACAAACCTGTTTATACAGGTAGAGACTTCCTTTCTGCACACTGTACTTCTGAAGGTAAGGTTTGACCACCTGCAAGGCATGATTTGTTTATTTT
The DNA here is from genome assembly GCA_035221455.1 of Xenops minutus. Lineage (NCBI taxonomy): Eukaryota > Metazoa > Chordata > Aves > Passeriformes > Furnariidae > Xenops > Xenops minutus. Next base: position 41,200,050 of record JAWWEE010000001.1, on the reverse strand, counting down.
TCTTGCAATTTAAACACTGACCTGTGTAAGGTCTGCTGTCATTCTGAGGCTCTTACTGTGTGCCCATTTTCTACAGAAGACACAGACTTATGGGAAGAACAAATATTTGAAGAACCAACAACCTTAAATCCACTATTTTAACGAACTGTAAGTTAATTTTCATCACTTTTGCATAGTTTAGAGGTCGCAAGAGAGATCTGATGAGTTAGTATTATTTGCTGCACGGCACAGGGAACACCTCTCACAACCTAAAGCTGACTTACACACACACATAGTTACATACCAAAATGTGTCCTGGACTTCCACTGGTGATGCACAATATCTTTTAATAGAGACAGACTTCGCAGGCTTACTTAGAAAAAAAAAAGATCTGGCAAAGTGTCAGAATTTGGGATTTTGTTCAGTTCAGGTGCTCTAGGACTTCCAAAATTTTCTGGCATTTTCTCACCTAAATGGGGTAGTCCTCTCAAGCCCTGCCAGCAACTGGCACTCGCAACCATTAGGCCCATTTCAAACCTCCAGGTTTATAGAAATTTCAAGCTCCCCTGCAGTCTACAAAGTGAACCAGGAATCCTAGTCATGGGCTCAACGATAATTGAAGTTAAAGTGAAATCAATTGGCTTTTGGAGTCCATAGTTTTCTATGTTTATAGTTTTGAGTAAACAAGATAAATGCACATAAGAGTGTGAACAGACTAATACAAATCATTTACATTGAAAACATCTTTTCAGCAGAAAAAATTCAAAGCACAGGTATTTTCTCTTGATGAGATCTTCATGAAAACAAACAGCCTAAGTCACCTGTAAGACTGCTGGGCTTGCAAGAAAATATTAACTGACTTCTAGCAGTTCCTGCAATCTGTTGGCATAGAAGGATTGTTCACTTTACAAATTTAAGCATTTATAGTCACATGATTTTTTTTCCAACACAGGTAGAACAATGCAACACCGCACATCAAAGGCTGATTTGCATGCACTGCCTCATTATTTTACATCTGCTGAGGCCTCAAAAGTTTTGCTTACTGTATGTAGGACAGATACAGTCCTTAAAAAGGCTTTTACTAAGTCTGTAAAAAGAAATATTCTTAGGTACGCACCCTTTTGAAATAAAAGGAGAGGTGTACCACGTGATCTGCCTCAGATAAAGGCAGATGAAGGTCTTACAATATTTTGCTTAAAAAAACCCCACAAACCTAATACAGAATTTCACTAGCAATTAACCTTCAACTGATATATCTGCATCAGGCAATCCTGTAAGATAGACTGACTGAGTAATGCTAAAATATTTTTTTTTGTAGCAGTCTGTTATTTTAGTATTTCCTCAGAAGTCCTACAGTGTACTGCACTCGGATCTGGAAATGGGACCTTCTGGATCAAAACTCAGAGCTAAATAATGCAGCTCATTGATTTACATGTGGTTATTGAGCAGTTTTAGGCAGTGATGAAACAGATACTTTGAGGGCTGCACCTAACAAAGTGGGAAACACCTGACCTAATAAAATTTGGGACCTGAGAAGGTGTCCTGGTTCCAGCCAGAGCAGGGTTAATTTTTGCTGTAGCCAGGAGGGAGCATGGCTATAGGATAACCCTGAGGTTATCCTATACCACTACACATCATTGCCGAGGGCAGGGAGGGAAGTGGCCCCTTCTGGTTGAGGTATTGCTGGCTTCCAGGTCCTGAGCACTCGCATGTGAATCATTCCCTTCTTTTCTTGTACAGTCTGTTGTTAATAGTATTGCTGTTGCTGTTCATTCCTTATTTCATTGCTGCTTCTAGTAAATTGTTCTTCTCTCAACCCATGATCTTTACCTTTTGTGCCTCCAGTTCTACTCTCCAGCCACCCACCAATGTCCCAAACCACTACAGAAGGGGTCCCTGACTTTGACTTGTGAGTGTGTGAACTTTGGCTTGGGATAGCACAGGACAATAAGGACAAAGATGGGATGTTTCCCAAAAGTGGGGATGGGTGGAACCAAGGTCTGGATGTGACAGATACACCCAGAAAGGACTGAGGCTGTTACTCCCAGGAGTCAGCAGCTGGACTAGAGGCAGGGCTGCCAGGCTTTTCCAAGGAGGAAAAGGTGGTGGAGAAAGGAGCAGTGGAGTACCCATCCTGGAAAAGACTCACACATCAGACATCCTTGCATGTACAATACTGTATTTCTAGGAACAATGTCCTCAGGAATGTGATTGTTGAAGAAAGTAACTGAGCTGGGTTGCCTATTCCTTTCCTTTAATTTTTACTTGCTTTCTATACTTGTCCTCTGACTCATCTCCACCCTGGATAAGTGTATTTGGGTAGAATTCAATGTGGGTATTTTTGGTCTGTGTTTGGCCCAGCCACCTGTGAGAAGCTGGGTTTTCT
>JAWWEE010000001.1:41142883-41180571 GCA_035221455.1 Xenops minutus | reverse complement strand
CCTATAAAACCCTTTTACCCTGTTTAATAAACAGCCATTTCACCTTATCCCGCATTTCGTGTGGAGTGGTCCTTCCCGTTATCCCGATCAGGTCTGTATCAACTGGGTTTTTAGAAATGCTGGAAAATCTTACCACTTAAGCATTTACAAGTGGGCAGGTAAAGGCAAGATGAGTAATGAAATTCCTTGCTTGAGGGCACCAGCTGATCACCTCTAGGGTGCAAGGGAAGAATTTAGCTCTGCCATGGCTGCCTGAAGAGCCCAGAGCAGATGCTGACACACGTTACTGGAGTGCTTGGACGTAAGTTGCTGCCCAGAAGTGAGACACAGCTCTGCAGGGGGTTTTCGCAGCCCAGCTGCATCCAGCCTCTCCCTCGTGAGCAGCCAAGGCAAAACAAGCACAACAGGTGCCACCAGCACCTCATGTTTGGTTTACTTGAGCCTGCCAGAGGCACCTGGGGCTCCCCTTTGTGTCTGCAGTGTTGCTGCTCTCGTCCCTGCTCAGTCAGGCTGCCTTTCACTTTCCTTTTGGTTGTGGAGCCAAATTCCGCTATTACCTTGTGACAGTGTCATCCCCCCAACGCTGGGATTAAGCCATAACCCTAAGTAGGGACTGTGCTGGCTGCATTCAGTTTCTCTTAAATTTGGGGAACAGGTATCAACAGGGTAGTTGAGGGTGGTCTGGAATGGTGACCCTGATATCCTGCTGGTATGCAACTCGCGGGCTGCATGCCAGGATCAGCCCTTGAGGGATGTCAAGATTATTCCTCGGTGTTTAGAGAGTCCTTATTGAATCAAATACTCAGTGGTTAATAGATGCTAAACTTTGAAATCTTAGCTAAGTCTTATGAAAGATTATGAATATATAATTCTTCAGATATAAACTGTTGACCAAGTTGAGACTACAATTGGATCCAGCTACACTTCTCTGAGGAGTCCTCTCTGGAAGGGGAGTCTTTCTGAGTTTCACAAGTCAACAGAAAGATCTCCCTAACAGTTCTGTCTGACCCTGCCCTGCATGCACTAAATAATCAAGTTTACCCTGCTATCAAATCTTGTTAAAAACTAGTGTTGTATTTGCCATTGAACTTTGTTAACTTGCTGTTTTAGATCATTCAGGTATATTGTAGCTTCTCTCTCATAAGTGACGTGCGAGACTCCATCTACAACACACCTACACCTGTGAGTTAACTTGCCTTGTGAGAGATGTGCACTAAGCTAACATGAACCAAGCCACTTGTTAATGTAGACGTGACAATATGGTTCTGTCTTCAGGTCAAGAGCTTTCAAATGTAGAAGGTCTTATTTTATTTTAGCAGAAACCACCTGGAGCCAACTGATGGCAGCTTCCTGCTCCTGGTCTCAGAAAGGCATGGGTGTCACTACTGTCCTTATACCCCATTTTGCACAGTGGCTGTTGGGGCCCACTCTATTCTTAGTATCATCTGTAATCCCCCTAAATACCCTCTGGTCCTAAACAGGACTATCTGCAAGTCAAGCATGCTGAGATGTTTACCACCTTCAGGTAGGTGAAAGAAATACTTTAAAGCAATTCCCTTGCAAGTTAAATGCATGTGTCTCTACATTCATGTGTGCATGAAATAAAAACACAAAGAGAAGATTTACATGAGTTTTCTGACTATTAAAAGCCAGCTTCTGGTCAGGTTCTTGGTTTCTATAATTTATTGCGACTTTGAACAGCTGCCACTCTTCTTATGATCAGGTTGCTATGAGCTGGGGAAGCAAAATACATTCTTAAAGCACTTTGCATTCCTAAAGGGGATTGAAGTAATCCTAGACCTTGTTATATTTCCATTTTTAAATGAATTAGTGAACTTGCTAATACGTGCAGCAATTAGACTTTGCAAATAGACATGGTTCCAAAATAAATCTCTTTTTTTTTTAATGTATCTATCCTCATCACTATCAGAAAACCATTTTCTTTACATTAATTACATGGGCATTTAAATTCTATTTTGAATGGTCTTCACCAATCTGAGAGCCTTGAAGGGCAGCTACTCTGAGGAGAAACACTATTTCACTCTGTTGCAGAGTATTGATATGGAAGAAAATTCTGTTGAGGGTCTTGAAGATTTATGCCTGTTCCTGCAAGAAGTTTTACAGAATATTTATGTCTTTTTGGAACTGAAATTTCCTAAAACTGTCTGTAAAAAACACTCCATGGCAACATGGAAGTTTCATTTTATCTGTCCTGGCTGCTTTCTAAGAGGGAGCAGTGTCTCTTTATAATTCCAGTATTTACAGTAAATCTAAACTTATTTACAAAAGCACTTGTAAATTCATTGATTAGGTATTGATGATTTTATTTTTATGAAGGGAAAATGCAGAACTCCCTGTATCTAAAATATTCCTTTGTGTGCTATTTCTTTAGTACAAGTTGTATATCATTTCCAAAGAGTTTACTTGTATCATTCTTTTAAGTGAGTGACATGACTGATGCAATTCATGTAATCCAGACTTCTTGCTGTGTTGCAGGAAGCAACAGGGAATAGAATTCTCTCCTTTCTGTATGTGGAAATGCTTGGTCAGTCAGCTGCACAGGAAAATTATCATTCTATAGATTCTCATAATACTTTGATCTATCATCCTTTTCTATAGCTGGCTGACAGCTTACGCTTAATGAGCCTTACAAGGCAATACCAAAACGAGTATGGTTGCTGTCTCATCCTTTAAAGAGCATCCATACCATTATGAACAAGTCTAGGTTAACCCCATCAGACAGCTAAGCCCCAAGCAGTCACTTGCATATTCTTTACCTATGGGGTGGGGAAATAATCACAAGGGTAGAAGGCAGCGTGCTGGTTTGGACTGGAACAGAGGTTCTTTTATTCATAATACCTGATACAGGGTTATGTTTTGGTTTTGTGCTGGAAACATTTTTGGTAACAGAGGAATGTTTTCCTTATTGCTGAACACAGCTTACACAAAGTAAAGGTTTTTTTCTGCCTCTCACCCCACTCTTCCAGTGGGGAGGCTGGGGGTGCACAAGAAGTTGGGAGGGGACACACCCAGGGCAGTTGACCCCAACTGACCCAAGGGACATCCCAGATAGTATGGTGCCATGCTCAGCATATAAAGCTGGGGGAAGGAGAAGGAAAGGGTGGTATAGTTGGAGTGATGGTGTTTCCCTTCCCAAGTCACATTATACATAACTGCTTTCCTAGGGATAGCTGAATACCTGCCTGCCCATGGGAAGTGAGGAATAAATTCCTTGTTTTGCTTTGCTTGCATGCATGACTTTTGCTTTAGCTATTAAATTGTCTTTACCTCAACCTATGAGGTTTTTTAGTAAATTTACTATCTTGAAACCCTTTGCAAATTCCCTGTGGAATGATCATAAAATCATAGAATGGCTTGGGGGCTGGAAGGGACCATACATCTAATCCAAACCCCCTGCCATGGACAGGAGCATTTTTCACTAGATTAGGTTGCTCTGAGCCCCACTCAGTCTGCCCTTGAACAATTTCAGTGTTGAGGCACCCATAACTTTTCACCACGTTCATCATAAAAATTTTCTTATTCCAATCTAAATCTGCCTTCTTTCAGCTTAAAGCTGTTTCCTCTTGTCCTATTAGGGCCTGTTGAAAGATCTCTTTCCATCTTTCTCATAAGCCCGCTTTATATATTGAAAGGCCGCAACAAGGTCTCCCCAGAGCCTTCTCTTCTCCAGGCTGAACAACACCAGAGGTAGAGGCTTTGTGCCCATGCTGCAGATAAATGGGGCATGACAGTATCTTTGCAGATGGAGACATTAGACTCTCACAGAGGGAAGTAAAATGAATGCGACTGGGGTTGTCACATATTGAGGAAGACAGGCACACTTGTTCCTGCCCATAGCCTAGTCCTGAGATCCCTAGGTAGGGATGGTCCTTTCTTCTAACCCAACCCTAGCCCTATGCTAGAAAAGACTGCCTGACCTCTTATATAGGTAGACCATGGGATTTTGCCAGGCAACATGCCCCTTAAAATCTGGCTTCAAGCCCAGATCAAAACATCTTCATCTGTCTAGTACGTGCTCAGCATCAGCTTCATGAGGCACAGAAACATGTGCGGACATAATTGATCTACTGTTGCTTCCTTGAGGCACTGAGAAGTACATCATGATCCCCTTTGGGATACCTTTAGAGGACAGAAAGAGCATTTTTGAACAGTTACTTGTGAGCCAGCCCTACTTTGGTCTGTTTACGTGGGAGACACATGGCTGTTTCGAAAGGAGTCTGAAAGGGATTTATTTATTCATGTGGTCTCTGAAAGGATCGGTAGGTTATCTCCTGCATCAAGTTGCTGAGGACTTGTCCTGTCATGTTGTCTAAATCAAAACACAGCTCCGAAACCTGCATGACTTCAATAACCTTAGTGGAGCCTTGTTGGTTTTGATGGAACAAGTGGACATGACATCAGATGCCAAGGATTTGCTTGTCATCTCCATTGTAGCTTCACTTCAGGATGCTTGCTGTGCTGCAGAAATCTGTCACAGACTAATCTGCTTGGGATGTCAAGGAAGCCAGAGCTGAAGCCTTGATGTATGAATCTTCTCTGCTGATAACTCTCTGCTGAGCTTTGATGAATGCATAAAGAGTTGGCAGATGAGTGGAGTTTTTGATTAACTGTGCTAGTCTATGCACACTCAAGCTTCAGTGAGATTGTATATTGTCAGCCCACTGTCTCTGGTGTGCTGAATTCTCATTTAAGCTTTTGTATTTAACAGAAAATTCTGATTTCTCTTTCACTACGGAGTTTAAAATGAAGTTCAAATCAGACTTAATTTACAGCATTATAAAGACTGTCTAATAATTTCTGTCTCTGTAAGTAGCTTTGAGACGGGATTACCTTTAATGTTTATAACTTCTCATATTCACATTTGCATTAATGCATTTTCCTTAACAAGACAAAAATATTTCTCTACCACACACATCCATCTGGAGTTCTGCTCATGAATATTCCTCAATTTCTGGGAAAAAAAAAAAAGAAAAAAAAAAAAAAGTTAAATTCTGCTTTTTAAAGGCAACTTGAACGTAATTGAATCATGCAGACACAGATGAAACCAAAACAATTACTAGGAAGGTTAAATTTATATCACAACATGCATGCCGAGGAAAGCAAATAAAGATACAAAAAAATATGTATTCTCAAACCTGTAACAGAAGAGAAATAGAGCATCCTGCTTTTCTTGTAATAATACTGTTTTCTAAAGCAGTGCTTAGACAGCCATCAAGATGGTAACCATTATCATCATCATGGATAAACATTACAGGTAATACAATTTCTCTTCTGTTTTGCTTGTGAACTGAAAGCAAAGCGAGGCTATAGGAACAAGGACAGATATACAATATAAGAAGGATATTAAGCTATTAGAAAGGGTCCAAAGGAGGGTTATGGAAATGGTGAAGGGCCTAGAAGGGAAGCCATACAAAGAGACAGTGAGGTCACTTGGTCTGTTCAGTCTGCAGAAGAGGATGCTGAGGGGAGACTTCATCATAGTCTACAGCTTCTTCATGAGGGGAAGCAGAGGAGCAGGCACTGATCTCTGGTGACCAGTGACAGAACCTGAGGGAATGGAATGGAGCTGTGACAGAGGAGGTTTAGGTTGGATATTAGGAAAAGGTTCTTCACCCAGAGAGGGTGGCTGGGCACTGGAACAGGCTCCCCAGGGAAGCAATCACAGCACCAAGCCTGACAGAGCTCAAGAAGCACTTGAACAATGTACTCAGTCACATGGTGTGACTCTTGGGGCCATCCTGTGCAGGACCAGAAGTTGGACTTTGATGATCCTTGTAGTTCCCTTCCATTTCAGGATATTCTAAATTTCTATGATAATACAGAAATAGTCAACATTGCAAGGTGCAAATATGGCCCCAAGGTGCCCTTGCTGGATTTTATGTTTTCATTTTGTGGTTTGCAGCTTTCTTATCCCGAATATGGAACATGTTCTTACAGTCCTTGTTTTTTATCAAGTTTCCATTCAGTTAGTGTGTCACACTGTCTCCTGGTGCAAATCATCCTGGCCTTACTTTTTCTCTGCTTCAAATTAACTGAGTACAGCTCAATACATATTGTAAAGACACTTCTCAGAGCCAACATCAGATCTCACTTCTGTAGCGTAACTGCATTGACTATAGGAGTTTACAACAATGCAGATGAGGTCATACCCTGTCTCTGACTCATGAGCTTGTACCTCTTTATACTTGATCTGCTTGTCACTATGATGGCAGTAAAGCACTTGCCTGATGAAGAATGATGTGGCTTCATTTGCTGTATTCTTTTGTAGTCTCCCTTGCTATTATCCATTTTCTCCAATTAAATCAGTACGGACAATTAACCCAAAAGTATGTATCATTTAGGAATTATTGCATATTAAAATTATTCAATAATTCCAATACATTTTCTCACTGCTCTGTCTTGAAACGTTTCTGCTGGTGTCTGCTCTACTTGTAGGAAGCCATCTTTTTTAATTATTATTTGTGTACAGGAATCTTTTAATCTATTATTTTAGCTCAGTTAAACAGAGCGTAAAATCTAACTCAATACAACAAAAAAGATCACAATACAGCAATTTATTGAGCTAAGTTATCTCCATTGTGTGAAACTCCTGGAAAGGAAGGACAGGGAGGGAATAGCATGCTCTGAGTTTTACCTGCCATGTTTTGTATTCCTCAGTGCACATGTCTCAAAGAAGCCTCTCTGCCTCTTTTAACTCATTTTCATTATGATGGGCAATGGTAGCACTTACTGCCTCCACTCTTTCTGGTGCCCTTTACTGTTTCTAAGCCATGAAGGACTCCAGTCAAAATTCACGGTCTGGATGTGCTACTGGGGGATTTTTGCTTGCATGGCTCTGCAGCCTGATGTATTGACAATGTTTAAATATGTTTATAGTTTCTGTAGATCCTGTCAGCTGTTCTTCCAGCAGAAACACCCAAGAGGCCTTTAGGAAGAATTGGTCACAACTGAAGGGTTTTGAAAACACAATTTTCAGTGTCCTTTATAGGGATGGTGCCATTTACAGCTATTTCTGGCAGAATGCCCCTCTGTGCCCAACAGAACCAGGAGAAACCAATGAAGTGTGGACAAAGTGTTTCTTTTATTGCTTTGGTAACCTCAAGAGTTTTGAGCTAGATGTGAGGAATTAAAGAAAATAAATCCAAAGCCAGTTCATTTCATTTATGTTGGGATTAGAAAGACATTTAAAGGCCTGTCTCCTACCATCAAAGTTTGATGTGCATGATCCGTTTGCTTTTAACAGTCATCCTGCCTCTACTGAAAGGTGTGTGAACCATTGAATGGTACAGAAAAGGCAGTGAAAAAAAGGAAAAGGAGGAAAAATCCCACACATTGAGTTAATAAAGGCTCTACTTCTTCACTGCTTTTGAACAAAATGTAACATTTCCATACAACGGACTTTTGTGACTTTTAAGTGGTTTTTCAAAATGATCAAGTGCATTTCAGGGTGCAGCCTCCTGTGGCTGCGGACGCTGAGCTCTGGTAATAGCTCTCTCAGCTGGTGATCATCCTTTCTTACCTTACTTGCCTTAAGTTATACCATCTACTTAAAAATTCATCCATTTTGAAGAGGTTTAAATAATTTGTGTATTTGTCTACTTAAAGCATCTCTCCAAATTCTGTGATTTTATACTCTAATTATCTATTTTAAAAAGAAAAAATGTCAGAATACTACATTTTCTACAGTTCCCACTACTTTGGTTGCTCTATTCAACACACTTTTAAGAGGTCAGTTTTCATAAGCACTTTTTTAGAGCACCAGTCCCCTCAGAAGCAACTCAGTTGAATTGGGGAATGACCTTGATCACATTGGATATGATGCATTTTATGTAAATTATTTTCTGAAAGCAGCATGCCAAGCCATCATAGTTTAGACTCTCTAAAGCACTTGGAGAGAAAGAGGCATCTCTTTTTTGATTGTTAAAAAGGCCTTTTACTGAAATCTTCATGGAGGAAAATATTTCTAAGTTCAAGAGATTATAGAATCAGAATCATTCAGGTTGGAAAAGACCTCCAACATCATCAAGTCCAACTTTTGACTAAACCATATATAATGAAGGGTCACATCTACTCTTTTTTTGAATACTTTCAGGGATGGAGACTCCAACACTTCCCTGGGCAATCTGTTCAATGCTTAACCACTCTTTCAATGAAGAAATTTTTCCTACTATCCGACCTGAACCTGCCTCAGTGCAACTTGAGGCATTTTCCCTTGTCCTATCACTAGATGCCTGGGAGAAGGGGCTAACCAGCACCTGGCTACAACCTCTTTTCATGTATTTATACAAAGTGATAAGATTCCCCCTGAGTCTCCTTTTCTTCAGGCTGAATAACTCCAATTCCCTCAGCTGCTCCTCATCAGACTTGTGCTCCAGACCCTTCCCCAGCTCTGCTGCCCTTCTCTGGACATGCTCCAGAACCAAAATGTCTTTCCTGTAGTTAGAGGCCCAAAACTGAAAACAGGATTTGAGGTGCAGCCTCACCAGTGTCAAGTACAGAGAAACAATCACTTCCCAGATCCTGTTGGCTACACTATTTCTGACACAGGCCAGGATGCCACTGGCCTTCTTGGCCACCTAGACACACTGCTGGCTCATGTTCAGCTGCTGTTGACCAGCACCTCCAGTTCCTTTTCCTCCAGGAGCTTTCCAGCTGCTTTTCCCAAAGTCTTTAGCCATGCATGGGGTTGTTGTGACACAAATTCAGCACTTGGCACTTTCCCTTGTTGAACCTCATACAATTGGTCGCGGCACATCAATCCAGCCTGTCCAGATCCCTCTGTAGAGCCTTCCTGCCCTCCAGCAGATCAACACTCCTGCCCAGCTTGGTGTCAGCTGCAAAGTGACTGAGGGTGCACTTGGTCCTCTCATCCAGCAAATTGGTAAAGATATTAAACAGGACTAGCCCAATTACTGAGCCCTGGGGAACACTACTGGTGAGCAGCCACCCAGCTGGATTTAGCTCCATTCACCAGCACTGAGCCCAGCCATCCATCCAGTTTTTCACCCAGCAAACAGTGCACCTATCCAAGCCATGAGCAGCTGGTTTCTCCAGGAGAATGTTGTGGGAAATGGTGTCAAATGCTCCACTAAAGTCCGGGTGGACAACATCCACAGTCCTTCCCTCACCCACTAAGTGGGTCACCATGTCAGAGAAGGAGATCAGGTTGGTCAAGCAGGACCCATCTTTCCTAAATCTGCACTGGTTGGGCTTGATCCCCTGGTTGTTCTGCATGTGCTGTGTGATTGCACCTAAGATAATCTGTTCCATAACTTTCCTCAGCACTGAGGTTACTCTGACAGGACTCCAGTTCCCTGGATCCTCTGATGGTTCAGTAGTCCACCCACTCTACAATCTAATTTTAGCATAGGATGAAAGGACTGATACTCTTTCAATTAAAAAAAAAAAAAAAAAAAAAAGAATAGGGCTGCAAAATAAGGGTAAATGAATCCCAGTGACAGAGAGTGTTCTGTGACAGCTTATGCCAAAGCTATCTGCCCTGCCACTCCGTCTAGGCAGTGTGTGAAACTGGGACCAGGCTCTTGGGACTGGCAGCTATACTGGGATTTTTAGTCACATCTTGACAGTTGAGGATGACTTGCCAGGTCAAGTGAAAGCCATATCTGGTCCCAGTTTGGACCAAATTACTTGGTTGAAAAACACTGAAATACTGACAAGAGTAACTTTATGTAGAGAAAAATACCCTGGTATTACTCCCAAGTAAAAGCCTGTGTCAACACTTCAGCAAAAGCCTGAGAGACCTGGGGTTTGCTGGGTTCCAAATCCTCATGAAATCCTTAAAAGCATGAGATGGGATTTTTCCTAACGTTCATATCTCCAAAGGATTAGTGGGCCCGAGGCACTTTGAAAATCCTGTTCATTATTATCAAAATATCACATCCCATACTCTGAATTTTGAAAGGAAATGTTGGTGTCTGTGGTTTTGGATTGTTTTCTGTACTTTTTACTGTAGGCAACAGCCATTTTATTAACTTTGAAATTTTTGGTAGCCTTCTTGCTTGTCTGAAAACACATACTTTTTACATTTCTCTTCCGACATCCCAAACAAACCCCAAATATTGTAGTAATCTGAAGGAACAAAATAGCACAAAAAAACAGGGCACATGCCCTAGCACAACAACCTATCTCCTGTCATAAGCCTGTACTATTTATGCTATTATAAGTCTGGGAAAAGAATTTCCAGTGGCACATACTCAGGAGTCATAAAGAGGTAGACAATTCATCCAGAAGGTATCTAAAATTGTAGTCACATTTTTGGAGGAAAGGCAACAGTGTATACATTGAAAGTGGCCAAACTCTGGAAACTAAATTTTCTAATGGCAGAAATGGGTCCCTGTAGTTCACAAAAAATGTACTTGTGTATCTTTTGTTGAATCAAGTCTTTGTCTATAAAGCAAATTTATTTTAGTGTTAACTGCTTGAAAACCTCTTATTTTGTGATTGGATAATTTGTTAAAGAAACTGCATTAGACTCATATATGTATCATTGAATTCATTTCAGTATCCTTTTAGTTGTGAAGAAATATGTTTAGATTTCAAAACAGAAAATTCCTATGATTAAGGGATAAAATCTTCTGTATTGCAGTAATCTTAGAGGGATACTTTAAAGTGTTAAACCCCTGTTTTAATCTTTTATTTAGGACTGGTTTCAATGTACTTTCCTTCTCAGAGGCATTTTTGTTTTCGTGAATCATCATTTTTCAATGGAAAAAGAAATCATCATAAATTTCTTAATCAGCCTCATGAAAAAATAAAACAAACCAGTCACAGCCCCCATTGCACAGAGCTGTTTAAAGTCAAAGTAACTCAGTGAGGCATTTCATCAGTTGATGTGAACCAACACAGTTTCCCTGAACAGAACAGAGACTCATCCATTTACAGCTACTCAGAGTGTACATGTAAATTTTCCAAGTTTTCCATGGCATGTCTCCTTTCTGATGATTTATGTTAATGATGCCCCCCTAGTCGGGTCTTCAAGGTGGTCATAATGGAATATAGCTAACAAGTAATTTCTGTCATATGAGTTCTACTGCAAAATCTCATTGGATTAAACAGATTAAGCCAAAGATCCACCTCCTCATTCTCCTTTTGTCTCCAGCAACATTCAGGAGAAGATGGTTTGAGCTGAGTGCAAAGATGGTCCTTCAACTGACGTATCACTGCCTTCTTGGCCTTCCAAGAAAATCACCACAAGGCTCTTCCTATGCTTAGTAAATGTCCTCCCAGTGTTAAAAATAGACAATTAGTAATACGTAAGAAAACAGATAAAGTGTTTTTGCAGTTATGAAAGAAAGTATATTTCCTGCCTGTCCTTATTCTCTGATAATCAATTTCTGTTCTGGTAGAAGATCAGATCCTGTCTCAAGTGGGAAGAGATGTCTGCCTTCTCTGGAACTCCTGGGGAACAGAGGGGACTTTCCACCTTGGAAACAACTAGACCTCTTCTCTGTGACAGAGAAAACAAAGCAAAATCAAAAACTAAAGGTCAGGGACTCTGCTACACCACCAGAAACTGGTGCTGTCACAAAATAAATAATAATTTGGAATTTCTTTTCTCCTGAGTATTTTTGCATGGAAAATAAGAATTCCTCTGAAAAACACCTACCTCTGAAGTAGTTCCATCTGTAAGTGAGAATGAAATGTGATCTATTTATAAGTAACTTTAAAATTAAAATATAAATTTAAATTTCCAAATATTAATTTAAATCCAATGTTTCTTTAAATAAAATTGCAAGCATAAGAATGTATTTACAACCCTTAGCCCTGCACAGGACCATCCCCAAGAGTCACACCATGTGCCTGAGAGTGTCATCCAAATGCTTCTTGAACTCTGTCAGGCTTGGTGCTGTGACCACTGCCCTAGGGAGCCTGTTCCAGTGCCGAGCCACCCTCTGGGTGAAGAACCTTTTTCTAATATCCAACCTAACCCCCTCATGACACAACTTCAGGCCGTTCCCTCAGGTCCTGTCATTGGCTTACTGGAACTTGGCTAATTCCCCTCACCTAATGAAAGGAGGAGGGCAACCTCTCATATTACAATATTTAGCTTGTCTCGTCAACAAAGAAACACTGGGAGAGTGGTGCTCAAAAGGATATCAATGCTGTGGGAAGCAATCTACTCGAGTATGTGGATTTGAAATAAACCAAAAAAAATTTGATATGGTGGTACTTGAAACTTCATGACCACTTGATGATAAAAAAAGAAAGAAAAAGATAGTTCAGAGTTCAGTAAAGCTTAGCAAAATCAGCTGAAGGTTGTTAGATGGAAAATAACATCCTTTTTTCTATCAAGAGACTGAAAGACTGTGAATGTTTTGCTCAGGAGGAAATTACTAAGTGGGAATATCATAAACATGTATAAAGTAAAGAATCTAGAAAGAAAAATCCAGTTTTTCACAAGAATATTTTGGGCTCAAAATTTCAGACAACTCAAAGTAGGTTTGGACGTACATGTATATGTAACACAGGAACATTCAGGGTACACTAGGGTAACACAGGGTTTCCTGGAAAAGAAATTAAATCTGCCATTTGGAAAACTAAAAAACCCTTTAGTTTGCAGGAAACAGAAGGAAACTTAAACGTCTTTACCTTACTGCTTTTACCTATTGCTGGGTCTATTACCTTTCTTTTTTTTTCTTTTCTTTTTCACTATTTATAGAGGCAGCATACTGGGTAAGCTGGCACATTGAAACCAGGTGACTGATTTAAACCAGCAATTTTCACCTTCCATTCAAGATGGCAGCACCTGACTGGGTGCTAAATTTGACTCACTTTGAATTGTTTTTCCATTGCATGAGTATTTTCCGGCTTGAAAGGTGTACAAGTCGATATTTTTACAGTGTGGATCAAATTCTACTCTCCATGATGCCAGTGCCTGGCTGGGTGAAGCACTCTACCGTTCCTCAACAAGCATGGCAGATTCATTATTTTGGATTTTTCTATTTTTTTCTTTTTTTTTTTTTTAACATAGTATTTTTAGCTTTTTTTTTAAAATTTAATTTTATTCTGGTTTATCATCAAATTTTTTTTTTTGCTAAGTAGTTGTCATTTTTCACTTGCTTTTTTAAAGGCTGCATCAGCTTTCTTATACTTCAGTTTAGGCTGGTTTGGACCTTTTCATTTCCATACAATGAAAGAGAATGAATTCAATGAACAACAGAAAAAAATATGTTTCAAATATCTAGTGTAAGCTATTTAAAAATGAGATTTAGAGGGATTAATTACACTGGCATCACACACACATGACAGGGTAATTTTGACTTGCCTGTGGCAAACCAAATTTCACATCTTATCAGCTCGCTCCTAGAAGCAGCTCTGTGTTAGCAAGCGTTCAGCTTGAAAGCTTGAGGTCTGCTTTTTCTTACTTCAGGAGTCCATCAGAGTGTGTAGTAAAGATACTTTTATTTGTACTAATTCCTGTGATTCTGCTGTTGCTGCTCCAGGCAATCCCTAGAAGCAGGTGTAATACGGTCCATTTTTTTGATAAGAACGTGATCATAACTGCAAAGAGAAAAAAATTTCATCATTCTCTCCTAATACTACTTTCAGTGAAGTTTTTCCTCATATTATTTACTTTAATGGCAAAGCAGATATCAGTTGGGGAGGGGAAGGGAGGGGAGGGACCTCCCTTCTTGCTGTTAATATGTCTTTGCACCCATTATTTGACAAAGAAAAAATATAAGCAAAGTCAAAACTGGCTGGTTACTCCTTTGCCACCTTTCAGAGTGACCAGCATCTGAGAGAGAAGCACAGAGGGTACACACATTAAGAGATAACCTACCCTTGGGCTCAGCATGTCTGAAAGTCATTAAAGCAGGAAAATTAATGCAGGCTTCTCCTTAAAGAAGTATGCCATTGTACTGAATTGTGACAGTAAATATTCTGGCCTGGGATTCCTGCTCTGGTAAAGATCAAGTAGGAAATTGAGATCCTCAGCTGTTCTAAAAGGGCACAACACTAATCACTCTCTCCCTCCATTTCTCTCACTCTCAAGTTTCTTTTTCTTATTGTACAGCTTAGTTTCTTTTTCTCAACTTTTCCCACATTGTGCAAATCCCTATACACTGTATCAAATATTTTCCTGACTCCATTAAAAAAAAATAAAAGCTTTTTTAAAAGTTAATAAATGGTTCCTCTAAAATATGACTTAAAAATCTATGCTGACCTTTCTTGTTTTAAAAATGACTGAGTAACAAATTTTATTGGTTTACAATTTCAGCAACTTTCACATAGAAAAAAATCTTTATGGAAGACTGTTGAAAGAGTGAAATTTTCCTTCCCTAAGAACTACAGTCCACTTAAATGCGAGGTTAGACACCATATTGATTAGCAAGGCAACATTATACTTGAGTTCATTGACTTCATTTAGGACACCTGGATGAGGACCTGACAGCTTGTTTCTTATTAGTTTTCTCAGTTTCTTTCAAGATTTCTTATTTTGACAGATCAGTTTAAGATAATCCCTAAGGCTCATCCCTTATTTAAAAAAACAGAGAGAGAAATCAGTGTGGGAACAATGCAGCTCTTTTGTAAGAAATTTTCATGTAAGGAATTTAGGTTTGTGTTGTGGTCTTACCTTCCCTGGGTACTCATTTTACACTTCATCTAATAACCCAATACTCTCCTTGGCAGGCATCCTGCTTATGAATTGTTCAGAACATTTATTTTCGTTTTTATGCCTTAAGTGAGGTTCCTCTAAATGTTTTTTTGGCTTGCCCTATTATGGTTTAATACTTCATTCATCCATTTATTCTGTGAACTGCTTCATTTTCCATTGACTTACCCCTGAACTTGCTGATGGCTTATGAGGCAGCAGTAAAACTGAAGGACTTGAAGGTCATTTCTATATGGAGCACTAAGTAGAAAGAGCAAAATGACATTTTTTTACTGTAATTTATACATTTTGCTTAGAATGATGAACATGTAACTAATCTCCTAGAGAGAGGACTAGTTAGAGGGTACCCTGAGAGGTCCCCAATAGCAGGGCAAGCTTTGAAAACAAAATGGATTTCTCAGGGGTTTATCCAGTCAAAATTTCAATACTTTCATGCATGGTGACTGCAAAACCTCACTAGGCAACCTGTGCCACTGCCTGGCTGTCCTCGTGGGGAAAATATTTTTCCCTATATGCAGTTATAGCATCCTCTGTCCCTTGTCATCCTACCATGGATCTTGATAACCTCCTTGTAGGCAATAGCAAGCTGCCAAGAAGTCCCTCCCAGCAAAGTTGTCTCTTCTTCAGGCTGAACAAGGCCAGTTCCTTAAGCATTTTCTCATAAGACTGGTTCTTCAACCCCACTGAGCATCTTGGTGGCCTCCACTGAAATGTCTCAAATTTTTCAACACCTTCCTTGTATTGGAAGGCTCATAAATATCCAGTAATTCTTGTCTAAGCATTCCCCTCTTGCCACTGCAAATTAATGGCTTGTGCCTCTCTCTCTCAAGAGTCAAGCATGTTTTTTGGTGTCTGCTCCCTTTCTCTCAATGCAACTTCTAAGCAGGCCACAATCTTGGCCAAAATTAGTAATGGAATCTATGGCTATGTCTAAATTAGGGAAGATAGAAGGGTGCCCAAGTCACCTTATCAACACTCCCTTGCAATGAGAGAGATGGGTTGTGCATCAGAGATTCTCTCACATACTGATTTCTACTAAAAAGAGCAAAGAACATGGACAGTGGTTTACCATATGATGTAGCTTGGTGGGTACAGATAGGTACTACTCATATGATGTGAAAGGGACTGGGGACCCTTATTTCCCCTGTGTGCAGCTGCTGAAAGTACAACTCCAAAAGGTCTAATGAAGAAGTCAAAAGAGGACCTTAGATATCTTTGTGATGCTTTGAGAGGGAGTCATGACATGGTTTCTTGTTTTTATTTTAAAATTTTAACTACAGCTTTCAGGTGTGACTACCAGAAGTGAAGTACCTTCCCTGGATAATCCTGCTGATGAGTTTGTGTCCCCTTTATTACAAAGGGCACAAAAGAAATGATCACATTTATGTAGGCTCACTTGTTTCTGCTGCTGATTCTTCATGGAACTCTGACTACAAGAGGAATTATAAGTATGAGAGGATCTTTCTTTAGTGCAAATGCTATTTTAACAATAAAGAATAAATTATGGCATTTAAACTCCAGTGACAAAAAGAAAAGTATAATTTCTCCTTCCCATGGAGAAACTGTGAGGATGGTGTTTCAGGAAGTCCACTGAAGTTACTCCTAGAGAAAGGTCTCCAGGGAAAAGTTTCTAGATCCTCTATAAGGAGAAAAAAAGGAAGACTAGAAGCAAAATGTTAGAAAGGAATAAGGTTGTTTCATGTAGATGATGGTGGAACAGAATGGGCCAGGGTTTGCTTGCATTTATACTCTGCTGCTCCACGTATGATCATCTAGAGTTAAGGACTGTATCCATCTGGGCTTTGAATATCTCCAAGGATAACAGTAGACAACCTCTCTGGGCAACCTCTGCCAGAGCTTGTTCCCTATAAGAGTAAAGAAAAAAGTTATTATATTTAAATGAAATTTCCTGCATTTCAGTTTGTGCCCACTGCTTTTCTTTCATTGTCTGGGCACAACTGAGAAGAGTCTCACTCCATCTTCTTTACACCCTCCATTGGGTGCTTCAGTTCCTTAATCACCTCTATGGCCCTTCTCTGGACTCACTCCAGTAGTTCATGTCTCTCTACTGGGTGAGCCCAGCACCAGGCCCAGAACACCAGATGTGTCCCACCAACACTGTGCAGGGAAGGATCACCTTCCTACGCCCTGCTGGCCATGCTCTGCCTGATGCAGTCCAGGAGGCTGCTGACCTTCCATGCTGCAAGGGCATACTTCTCCTCACTGTTCCTCCCATCTAGGTGCTGAGGATGTAGAGAAATATCTGCAAATAAGCCAGAGTGGTCAGTCAATGCCTTATCCACTTCCACAACCAAAGCATCTTGAAGGATCAATAAATTCACTTGCTGAATCACTTATTTCTAAAAATAACTAGATAGCAACTAACTAGAAGCATTTTTTTTTTTTTTTAAGACATAGATGCTTATTCAGCACTGTTGATAAAAAATTTCCTTCGGAACATACTGTTGAAGCAATGTTATATAGACTATAAATTGTCTTTACCTTCCAAACTCCCTCAGCTTCCCTGTGCCAGGCTCTCACCAGGGTCTAGCCCACAGTACCACCTAGTGGGAGACAGTGATATAACTGTGCCCATCCCAAAAATGCTCTTAAGACACTGACATTTCTTCCCGATCTCAGTAGAGAGATAAAAGTTTATGAAACATCCTCAAATGCGTGACAATGGTACCATGTGGGATAGCATGAGGAGAACTCACCTTGTCAGGGACTGAGACGAGTCAGACAGCAGTGATGATGAAATTGCCCATCTGGAACACTTCATAAGCATGATTACTAATTGCTTTTCCCCAAGACGACCTGTTAAGAAGATTCATGTTTGCTGCTCTGAAAAATTAAGTGCATCTATCATTGAGGGAAGATACACAGAATATATCTGAGCCTTCTGAAGCCAGCTGGGGCAGCTTGCTTTCTCCTGAGATGCAAACCCAGTAGCAATTCTCACCCTTCTGTAGAAACTGCTCCCAGTTAGAGTACACATACCTGGCATCCATCTCAGGCATCTGCCTATTGCAGTTCAGGCCACTTTCTCTACAGGACCATGAAGCAGGAATGAACATCAGAATGATTTGTTCTCTCGGTTAATTTATGTGTTGGACAAGAACACAGTGATGCAGATGGGTTTGATAACAAAAAGGTAGAATAGTGGCATATTGTAACACAGAGTGACTACCCAAATTCCTGCATTGACTAGCCTCTCATACCTACACACCCGCTCCAGAATAGGCTTGTGCAAAGCTCAAAGCTCTCTGGATATTCTATCATGATTATTTATGCATTATAATTAGGACAAATTAAATTAAATTTATAATAAAAGTAAATAATCACTGGAATTTTCACAAAGATCATTTCTGAGAACTACTTCTGAGGTAAATTGCAGTCCATACTAACAGTAATTATTGTGAAGCTGTTCAAATAAGTAACACCAATTTTATTATTTCATTTTCTAAAACACTCTAGTGAAAAGTCTGTTTGTTTATACCAAACATATTGGAAGTCAAAAAGCCCTCTTCTGTTGCTTTCTAGGCATCTTACAGAAAGGTGATGACAACTAGAAACAAGAAATCTAAACCTTAAAGATTGGCATTTATTAAAACACATCCAATTAGTGAGTTCTGCTATAAGCAGCTTCAGAGGCTGAAATGAAGATACAAGAGATGAGGCTGTTATGCAGCCTCACACTCTGGAAGGGATGAGCTCATGTGAAGGAGGATGGCCCCTCAGGTAGCCAGGTTTCCAAGGAAGCTTCTAATCTGTGAAGAGCTGGGATGTACTGATGAAGCTGTACACCAGAGAAGAATGCAGCATAAGAACTTACAACGCGTGAGCTCGTTTTCTCAAACGTGACCCACTCTGTATTGGTCTCTACACTCTTCCACATCTAGTTTCTTATTCACACATTTCATTTTCAAATGATCAAACGTAAAAATTAAAGGGATTTAAAAATGTCTATGCAAAACTTTGTATAGGAACTTCTACCCCTAGTCAAGCCTGCATATTTTTAGCGTGGTAACCAATATTAAGTATAATTCATGTAAACCCATTTTTGTCTATGAAAGAGAGTCTATCAGTTTAAGAACTCATATGATTCATATTTGATGCTTTTGTGCATGGAGTTCAGGCTTTTTGCCCTTCAGCTCTAACAATTATATAGCTGTCTGGGGACAATTTACTGCTCTTCTGAGTATTGGTCTCTGAAAGCTGAAATGAAGAAACAGATGAGGAAAGACAATTTGCATGATCAGTTCTATTTGCACTAAGCATAACTTGCATGACTTCCCTGCTACTGCAATGTTTGGCATTTGGATTTTAGTGACATTCTACAAATGTTCTGGCAAAAAATCTTTAGTAACTCTACGGAGTTATTAGCACTAAAACGTGAGGTATTCTATCACCATTGTAGGTCTTGTTTCTGAAAGGTAGCTTATTACAAATAACAAAAAGCAAGTTTGACTCTTCAACAAACATTTATTTTTTTGATTGGTAACACAGCATGCTCTGTGACCAGCAGACATGCTGTGAAGTTGCTAAATGCAGCAAACAGTGTGTCTTCCTATGGATGACAGCACCAATATCTGACTGCTGTAAGGTGTAAAAGGAAAAAACTGTTCATTTGAAAATATAAAACAAATACATTTGTAAAAAGAATGTATTTTAAAGACATTCAGATCTTACTGCACAATCTTCATTATTTTCAAAGGTTTGGTTATTCTTTATAAAGGTTTTTTCACCTTGGATTTTGTCACTTTGATTTCTATTGATAACAATTTGCACCTGCTGAAGATATGCCTTTCTCAAGTCTTCAAAAGAAAGTGATTACAGAGCAGTAATGTGTGTTTTCTAAGACCTCTTTATATATTTTAGTCTTACAAGTTCCTATACTGAATAGCAGAACAAACTCCTTCAAACCATAGTCAAATCATTAAAGGCATTTCTGATATTTTTATTTCTTATGTTTCCTGATTCATACTTCTGAATGGCCTATTCTTGTGATACAGGTGCACTTTGGTGGTAATAAACACTCTACAGCTCTGTTTTTACTGCCAAAAATATAATTCCTATGATAGAGAGTAGCACTTACCTATAGTATCTTTCATTTAGATTGCAGTATTGGGTAGAAAGAAAGCACATTATACAATGCAAACAGACAATAAGTATCAAGGAACGCATGAGAAATAATTTCTTTTTTCTCTTTAGGTCACCTGGGAGCCATCCAAAACATCAGGGTTACAACTGGAGTCATGAGAAAGATTGGTGAATCACTTAATCAAAATAAGTATCAAATGGATTGCTTAATACATTGCAAATGTAATATATACAGCTCTCAAGGTTTTGGGGTTGTTTTGTGATGGTAATATTACATAACTATAAAATCTACTAGATTTCAAGCTGACAAACTAGTTTGGGATTTAAATCAGTTTTTTTGTCCTGTGCTGAAAAAATAAAGACATCAAAGACACCTAGAAAGAGAGAGCCTTTTACATCTGTAACAAAGAGCAGTCTCAGTGGGCTCCCAAGAGGACTTCGGTACAAATAAAAATTTGATGTTCTAGTTATAGCTAAACATTAAGAAGGTTGGGTTGGTTTTTTTTCATATCACTCATGGAAGGTCTGGGAAAGAGCAGAAGAAAACAGACATTCTAGTAAAGTGGAAGGGCTTTAAACCAACAGGAGAACCAAACAAATGGAGATTTAATCAAGCTGTCTATCAGCTTGGAGCTGTTGGAGCTTGGAGCATGTGGAGAGAGAAGGTGCTCTGACAGAAATGCATGAATGCATCTCCTGAGAACAAAACTTCTGATGCTGTGAGCTGAGAAATATTCCTGTGGCAATAGCAGATGTTAGAAGAGGTAACAACCCTCCAGAGAAAGGACAGTGCTGGGGGTAGGATACAGTCAAGTTACCAGTAAGAAACTGAATCAGTTCCTGACCCTGAAATAGAAATACAGTGTGGTAGGTCTGGAGGAGTCCCTTTTTACATCTATTTTTTGGGACAGCATCAATATATGCATATTAGTAGAATCAGTAAGGACTTCCTGAATAAACATATAGGAAGAGGAGACTTGAACAAAGAGAATTTAAATAATATTCGTATTTACACTTGGCAATATGGAAGGCATATTTGAAGCTTACATTTAAGAGAGGAAAAAACCCAACAAACCAAAATATTAAAATCCCCACAAGGTTCTACTAAGGATTTATTTTGGGGTTTCTACAACTCATTACAATAGATATTTCTTTTCCAGAACAAGCAAGATGGGTCATCAAAACCACCCACTAAATCTCTGCTCTTTACCTTCTGTGCAAGTTATATTAAAATATGATGTATTATTTTCCAGACATCTTTGCCCTAATGCAGGAAGTTATCTGAACAGCTGAGTATCTGTATTTCTCTACCTGTCCACAAAAGAGAAGCTGGAAGTAATGAGAGCCAGTAGATCACTCAGTTTTGAGATATACAAAAATTGTAATCCAGTCTAGTTTACATGTTGGATCCAAAAAGGGAAAATTGAAACATGTTCTTTATGTGTGTCTAAGGAAATTGAAAGCTCAAGTTGCCCTCAGCAAAATTCTAAATACTTACAGAACTTGTGCATACATTTATAAGAGTGCTTTCTGTTCTGCTAGACTTTGTAATTTTCTTCCAAAATTTTCTTCACAGACAACTCTTTTCCAAATTTGCTACATTTTTATTTTTCAGTGAACCAGAGTGAAATGTATGAAGGAAGATGAGACAATTATCTGAAAAGTATCAAGTAAATTTATTCTGCTTTTAGACAGGATTCCATTTTTAAAATGTATGTGCACTTGTATCAAATTATTTTAGGACAGCTTTTTATTAGAAGAACAACTAAAATGGGAAACTTTCCAAATAAAGACAAAAGACCAAGTTTAAGGGATGAACAACAGAGAAGAGAGAAAAATACTTTCTTCAGGAAGTTCATCAGGAGATGTGGCTGATCTTTTCTCTGCTTTCCTTTACCGTCCCTCAAACCACCAATGAAAAATATCAGAAAAGTGAAATACAGTCTTAATTTAAATACTACTTCAAAATGAATATAAAATCTATCAGATATATCAGAGCCAACACATCTATTTTGTTTTCTAAGCAAACCAAGAAAGTGCTTTTTTTGCCTTTGGCTTTAAAAATATCTTCATGAGATGACTCTGTAATTACAGTTAAAATTTAGACGCTTTCAATTCTTTTGTTGAGACTTTATCATTCATCAGTAAGGTTGCTTCCTTCTGGCTTCTGGGTTTCCTCCTTCTCTAGGGATTTAGCATACTAACACTATGGCAGCATCCCAACATGACACATCACGAACCAGTGAAATCAAACTTGAGTATCCTGCACTAAGAACAAGACTCCAGGTGTCTGCTGCATCACAGACCAAAAGCATATCCCTATGTTATTCCTTTAATAACTGGGTGAAAATCTCTTTTTTTTTTTGTCTAAGGAATTGTTTGCCTCTCTGGGGCCTTTATGTGAATTTAGTACAGTTTCAAAAATATTTTTTTTTCAGTAACTTCTAGACAACAACTATGATAGTAGTCTAACTGAATTTGTAACTCCACATGAAGTCTATGAAGGTCCTACCATATACTACAAATACAAAGGAATGAAATTACAAGTAAAACATCATTAAAGCAGAGTGAAACGTTTATCCTGATTTTTATCTTCAAGTAAAATATTAAATTCCATTTAGAGAAGGTAAGTTTCATAATTTCATTTTATTAAATAACAGAGGCATATGAGTAACAATTCCAAAAGAATAATTAAAAAAATGATGAAAAAAAAACTACTGACTTCTAATTTATATTCAATATTTCTGTGTAGAAGAGATATCAGCAAGTCTGAGAAAGAAATACAGCACATTACAATCTAGAGAAACAACCCAAATTAGCAGTTTGCTCAATAATGCCATGTTAACTTTTACAACATCTCAAAAAGATACAATAAATTCCTATTCAAGTAGAATTATTTTAACGTATCTTAAAAAAAAACAAACAGGAATTAATAAACCATTGCTTTAAAAAATATAAGAGCAAAGAATATAAAGTTTTCTATTAATAAGTAAGAAATTAGATGTTTAAATGATTCTTAACTTCATGCGTTAATGCAGTTTCCGATTACTGGTTTTTTAAAAATAAAGCAGCGCCACACTGAATCCACTGGTCTTGGTTTCCTCCACAAGGTACATCAATATTTGTCACCACACGGTCTCTCTCCACACTAGTGTAGACTGGTAAAGATATGCATTCCTCTGGAGAATATGGACCATATGCATCCTGTCAAAAAGCAAACAGTTATTACTTAAACAGACCACAAAACAGGAGAAATAAATAATCTCCAATGGTTTGGCATCTAAAGCTAACATACAGTTTAGACACTGCAGCCTTGGACAGGAAAGCCTTGGACAGGTTACAAAGGAAAAGGATTACCAAGGATTACCAACAAAGTAGACTTCAGAAGAATTGCTAGCTCCATAACTAAAACCCCAGAAAGCATCTAACACAGGTGATCCTGTGAACCACATACCAAAATCTTTGTTCAGCCAAAAATCCACCAAAAATTACATGTCAAAAGCGTCTGCGAACAAGGGCAAGGGAAGTGCTGAACAGTTTCCTGCAGGAAGAAAGCCCCTCAGAAGCAACCCTGATGTACTCCAGGGAGCTGCTATCCTGGCAGGCTTGAGTCCTGGGGTAGGTGGTGCCGGTGCCCTTGGCAAGCCCTGCTGCCTCCTCCATCCTGCAGCACAACCCTGCAGCTCCTCCTGGGACACAGCCCGTGTTGTGACTTGCCTCTGAGGTACTTGCAAGAGGGATACTTCAGGAACTATGGTCAAAAAAGGCTACTTTATGGATTTAAACAATGATTTCTAACATCATGGAATCCAATTATAAAAACTGTTCTAGGATACAGAGAGAACTACTATACCTTACATTAGAGCCTCACCGGACTTCCACTTAAGGAACCCAGACATATTAACAACAGTTTAGTTACACCAGGACTTAAACAAACAAAAAGCCTAAATTCCCTAGTCCTTTCCAAATACTTCTAAGCACTTCTAGACATGCAGGAACATGTAAATACATTATATTAGGGGGGGAAAAAATCCCCCCCAAAACAACCCAGTTTGCTCACTTTTTGATTTTTCACTTTTTTAATGCCTTTCATACTAATCACAGTCGCAGCTGGGGTTCTTTGGCACTTATGGAAAATATGCAATTTGCATTAAATGCCTAAATAGGAAATTATCAAGCTAACTTTAACCATGCATATTTGACCTGAGTGCTTTGAACTTCCATCTGAATTAATTTATAATTTTTACTCTCCTGTACATGTACTTCGCACAGCATTAGCAGCACTTCTATTAAAACTATTACAATTATATTGCAAACACTACTTAGGGAAGGACCTTAGATGGAGCCATGGCTTTACCCCTCAGTCTGTATCCTGATGAGCAATAAATGCTTTACTCTGAGAACAGGAACAGCTCCTCTTTACTGTACTACAAACTCTGTGTGCTCTGGATGTAGTTTTCTCCTAGAGCTTTGCATGGGGCATTGTCCGTGTGTGTGACCTTAGAATTTGGCTCAAAGACTCACTCTAGTCTTCTATAGCATGCAATTTAGGTTTCAAACAATGATGTACTTATTTAGAGCAAATAATTCAGGGTTTGATTCAACTGATACATATTAACCACGTTTTCCACACTCAAAATGTCCCTTCCTGTCAACAGGAAAATGTGAGAAGATTTTCAAGAATCAAATAACAAAGCAACACACTTGTCAGAAAGTAATCTAAAATAAAAAGAAGTGTCATTTTAATGCAAATCACATCAAATGTGAGTTAGTGATGCTCCAATATTAGAAAATAACTAAAAACAGGAAAAAGGAAACATGCGAACAATAGCAGTTTCAAGCACATGTCTTGCCATTACTGAAGAATTTTGTTGTCCCTTTTGAAAATCAACTTCCCCTGTCTTTTGGACACCACTGTTGAAATCTTTACAAAAGGTCCATGTGCTGTAATATTTGTAAAAAGTAACTTAATAATCAGAAGTCTGTAAAGAGAACGCAGCTGTTCTCAGAAGGATTATACTTACCCCATTTATCCCTTGGTTAACATTGAACTAAGAGATGAAGAAATACTTGCCAGTGTGAGATTAAAATGTTAATCAGAGAATTTAAGTTTTGCCAAAGCTGGGAGCCAAAAGTCAGCCAGTTTGCCTTGAAAGACCTCTTTTTACACCTTTTAGAGTCAAAATATCTGTTCTTGTGCATTTTTCAATCCCATTGATGTTTTAAGGAATCACATTATTTGAGGGTTAAAGCCATTCTGTGGAAGTCTTTTTGAACCACAAATCCTTATGTCCTTGGCTGAAGTACAGTCCAAAAATTCTCTTTGTCAGACAGCCTCATATACAGTTCCATCCCCTTTAGTGACACCCTTCACAGCTGGGGAACTATAAGCAAATTAAAACTGGAAAGGACCTTCATAGTTTAATGAGAATAAGCATCATGTTAGCAGCAAAAAACATTTCATTTTGAGCACTGCAGCATTCTGAGAGGATTCTCTCAGAGAAATGATGTAGGCTACTTTTTCCTATTTTTTCTTTTTTTCCAGAGAGTTCATGTTTATTTTAGTTTAGTTGAAAATTACCTCAAAGCATTGCGTTATAAATACATAGATTTTTGCTCGCTAGGTTTAAAAAGAGATATGTATGGGGAAAAGAAAACAAATTCAAAACCTATGAATCCTAAGATAATATGTTCAATTTTATGTGCTCTTCTCCTAAGGAGAGGTAATGAAATAAGGGGAAATGCATAATGTCCAATTCTGCCTTGGTTTATGAGCACAGTGTTTGATTATGGTCAATTTTTACAATGAAGCTCATAGCAAAACAACTCAAGAGTAGAACAATTCAGAAAAGCACTCCCTAGAGACACTCTGTATTTAAAATCTGGGCCATTGGTAAGTTCTGGTCTGTGTTTTATAAGAATTATATTTTTTTCCAGCATAAAGATTTCAGTTGCTATTCTTTTCAAATGTGAAGTACACTGGAAGAAGTTTCATTCATTGATTATTGAACTTTTATATTTTATAGATAAAGCTCTCTGCTGATGTCACATATAATTTCTGGATTTTATCTTTGAAGTTTATTAAATATAGATTTATTCAGAAAAATACTTAGTAATCTGTTTTATTTCTAACACAAGATGAATGTTTTTCAGAACAATGGGAGGGCTACTTACAATCCTAACTTCCAATGTTTTTCCATTTGGTGTTACCATGGAAAACCACACATATTATCATCCTCCCCTATCCACCTCTGAGCCAATATATTAAGATGTTTGGTAAGCATGCATTTATCCCACACACAAACTCTCAAGTAAATTACAAATCTGTTTATTTGTCTGAACACAACAAACCTTGTAAATTACTGAATAAGTGAAAAATCTTTCACTGGTCAACTTTGTAACAGGTTATGTGGTGGTTTTTGTTTTGTTTGTTTGTTTGTTTGGTTTTTTTGGGGGGGACGGGGTTGTTGTTGTTTTTGTATTTTGGGGTTTTTTTTTTAATTTTCAGTATTTTCTTTCCTATCCAAACTGGGAGCAGTGGTGCAGATGGTGGCTAGTCTTTATTTACTGCTATGTTCAAGCTCTAAATATTAGGACAGTACTGCTGTACTATAATATAATGTTATACTTCCACTGCTGGAAATAACAATAAAAGTTGGGATACAGTGGTGTCTTAGCAATGGAACTTCTTGCACAATATCTATTACAATATATGACAAATATGATCATTGCACAATTTATGATAATTAATAAACTTAATTCTTACTGAAATTTCAACTTCTTTGTCCCAATGAACATTTTTTTTTTAAGTCTTCTAACTAAACTTAGCTTCTCAGAAGATAACTCTGCTGAGTTATGTGGATTGCCAATAATAAACTCCTACAGTTAATAAATTCATTTGCTTGATGAGTTCATGTCTACAGGACAGGATAAAAGTTGACATTACTTTTATTTTATAATGAAATCTTATTTATTGTGATAAAGATGTGGGGAAAAAACCTGAATCCACTCCTATTTCTCACTTTCTATATTTGTACTTGATTTTTGATGTGAAAGCCTTACTATATTTTCTTTTAGGCACGTATGTGGGATTCTCCTCACCTGTCTGTCCCACAGGCTGTCTCTAGAGTCACACCCAGGCAGAGATTCATCCCACTGATGGGCTTCCTGACATGCCTAGCTTTTACTGAGATTAAAGAAGGAGCTAAGATGACTAAGTCATACTAGGAAATTAACTTTTAGATAGCTAAATTTAGGTGAAATGAATTCTACAATAAGCTCTCTTTCAGTCCTAAGACACACCATTGAATATGTTCTATTTAAATTCTTGCGTTATTTATCAGAAATTGCCATTATAATTGGAGGGCAGAAGAAGTAACCATTTGGATTACTTCACTTTCATCTTAAAATCTGCAAGCATTGGCAGTTTTTTTAATTAAGGTAACTAGGGGAAAAGCTTTCTTTGCTTACAGCTCACATCATACTTTTATTGCTGTTGCATTTTAATTTAATCTTTAAAATGCAAAGAAAATATATTCTAGGAATGAACTCCCAAACACATCTACACATTTACTAAATAGACTTTTGAAAATATGCTAATGTTTTTAACAGACAAGGAAGAAAAGGTATGACTGAAATAAAGTCCTTACTTTCATCTAAGCAATAGAAACTAAATAATATTGACAAAATTATAATAAGTTCCTGTTTGAAATAAGTAATTGTTTTTCCTAGTAAAGACTGGGATTTTTATTTTGAAATGAAGAGGAAAACAGGTCAGCAACACCATACTGAAAAGCTACTACACAGAAAAAATCAAATTATGGGTCTTGAAAGTTTAGGGGGTTTAATAATTTAGTACCTGTGGAATCCAGGCCATGTAACAGGGGAGAACAGATGACACACTGGGAGAATCATGCAGATTTTCTGAAAGTCGATTTCCATCAAAACGGCAGCCTTCCAGTTGTAAGCCACTGATCTGTCATGGAAATATAAAATATTCGAACATATGTAACAGACTTGAAATGTCAATAATGATTACATTGTGCTTTAATAAATAATGAACCTTTTTACTGTGACCAAATTCTTAAATAACAGGAAAATAATTATTGGAATGTTCTGTGCGAGAATAGGGAACATGATTTAAAAGCAAGATCTGGACCACATTTCAGCATGACTTCCTCTGATTTGGATTCACATTCCTTGAAATGTTAGAGAAAAATACCTGTAGATGTCATCAATTATGAAACTGCAGTTGCCTGGCATTAGATTAATAGAATTATGATAGCATCAGCCAAGTACACAATTATTACAATGTCCAGAAGAAGAGAAGAGCAATCAGTGAAATAAGCATGACTTCCTGCTTTCACAGAATGGAATGTGCAGTTACACAGCTTAGGCAGAGGCAAACAAAATGCATTGGAATAACACACCAGAAAATTTTATTTAACAAAACTCAAGATTTCTTAGATAAACTGTTGTTTGGCAAAAAATATGAATCACAGATGCTTCTATAAGTAACTATGCATATGTAAGATGTTTCAAGTGCTTTCTTTTGATTAGCAAGTAATTTCAGCCTCTGAACTAAATATTCTTTTTTTCTTCACTGAAGTCTTCCATAAATTAGTGACAGTGATATTTATTCTGTATTTCCTCTAACTAAAATTTTCGATATTTGTTGATCATTTTATTTGCACAGTACAAATAATAGTAGTTTGAGAATATAAGTAATACTAATATTAATTAGGCGAGATTGGTCTGATGAAGAGATTTTAAAATTTATTGCTAGTGTGTTCAATGGTCTGGCCATCCTGACCATCTCTAAAAGAAAATTTTACAGAAGTGGGTCACCTATTGAAAAATCCCTTTCACTCCACATATTTCTTGTTTTCATATTGGCAGTTCCTTTGACATTATAATTATGTAAAATAATATCATTTGATCTCCTGGAAAACTTCAGCCAATGATAGAAACTCCTTTGAAGGTTATGACCAAAATTTTTACTTTGATGCAATATTAAGAGATATTAAGAAGAAAACCCACCACCACCAGAACAATGTACTTTCAGATTCTGTTCAGCACTTCATAGCCATTATCTCATTTCTATGACAAACAGTGTAGACAAATTACAACTACTATGAATGACATGGATTTCACAGCATCTGTAATGTAATCATATCTTTGCAACACAGATGAGGGTAACAGCTGGAGCTGACCACGATTTAAAAAAATTTAATTCTTACAAAGAATTTGGCATTTCACAACTACTGTTACTATTTTAAGTTCACAAAAGTTATTTTTACACATTGCAGACTGTGTTTCTTTAAAATACATTTTTAGAAATTGTGCTGATACCACGGCCCAAAACATGTCTGTTTCCAAAATTTCAAATTTTCTGCAATTAATTTTCCCTTACTAATTAATGTCATACTTTCCCATTAAATGATGCAAACTACTGCAGACTTGTGGAAGTCACATTTTCCACTTCATTATCTCCATCATTAATTTATTAGTATTTCAGGATGGGGGTATACTGTAAAAAAAAGACTTCTTAGGATGGCTTATATATCTGTCAATTGCTAAAAATATAGTTTTGATATTAATACTGATATAATTTATTTGAGACTTGCAATAAATTTTTGTCACTACTTATATGAAGGTCTACCCAAGCTCATAGTACTTACTACCCAGTAAGTCTCTTGCCATGTTTCTTCCTTTCACTCTTTTCTACAATAACAGAAAATAGAATGCCAAAAGGAATGACTACCTCTTTTGTACAACAGCACAATCAGTGCACAAAACAAACAGAAGAGATGTATTTGCATATCGATATGTGATTATGGTGCTATAGCCATACATTTTCAGTTACTTTTTTAAAAGCAATCTGAAGTGGTATTAAAGAAGGTGTAATTTTACACAGATTGATTCTAAATCAAATATTCATCACATCTTACTAGAAGATACCTACTCCACATCCTACATCTAAACTACCACCTGAATTAACACTGATAATTTACCATCTGATTTGATAATTCACACAGACATGTGTGAATCATTTGATGTGTGTTCTTGGCCTGATTGAGTGTTCCTCTGCCTACCTTGCAGTTTGTACACTGATAGTTCTACCACTGCATGCTTCTGACTTACAGATGATCACAGGGTATATTATTTGAATTTTTTGGCATAGAAGGATCAAACTACTGAAGCATTTTAAAATTAGAGGAAGAATGAGAAAGCATTTACATCATACAGATCATAAAGAAAATCCCTCCTTTTCCTTATCGGAACAAATTCTAAGGTGTCTTTTAAAGTTAAAGGCATGAAAAAAAATCTCAAGTCACAGAATCAACTAGGTTGGAAAAGATCAACTGAGATCAACAAGTCCAACCTTTGACCTTACACCACCTTCTAAAGAATATGTCTTCAAAACAGTCCCCAACTGACAGTGTGAGCAGGAACATTACACAGAGTATGTATTAATATCAGGTTTAAACTAATCTGAATTCCTACATGTTCCAGTTCCTTCACAAAGAGATTCTATTAGACTAATTAAATAGTTGTTGATTCAGGGACTTGAGCATGACCCTTCCATATCCTGAAACAGAGTCGCCCAAGTATATGAGTGCAGAATCAAGACAGAATTAGTTACATAAAGTGAAATAGCACTGTTAGCATAAATTGAGACTGATAAACCTCAGAATAGCCTACACTACTGTCTGGTTGCTGTAGGGTAGTCTGGTAACCTCCGATTTCTGATTTAGGTGGGATAAAACAAGGCTCCAGCTATCTCACCACAACATGTGCTTAAGGACTTATCTATTCTGCTGACTAAATATTTTTTTTCAGTCCACACTTGGAAGAGCTCCCCATTTGACAAGGTTAGCCTGAATTCTAGAAACTGCAGATACATTTACTTTTCCAATCTTAAAATTCATACTGCTCAGGTGAACCAAGCTTAATGTGCAATCCAGAGGATCCTTATCAAACAAGACACATTTTAGAGAATGATATTTCTGAATCAATGACATTTTTATGCCCTAGTTATAGTTCATGTGGTATTTAGCTTTGCTAATGTGAAGTTTCTTGCCAGTTTTCCATCAACATGAGGAAGGACTCATGATAAGGAATCTAAATATTCAGCATTGCAAAGGGTTCCAAAGCCTTCCTGTTCATCAAAGATTCTAAGCAGAAGTGAAAAAACTAGTGAATACTTACTAAGAGAGATTCAGTGAATATTGCTCTTACAGAGGAAAAGCCAATATTCAAATCAAGTGAAGAAACTTGACAGCATTCTTATGGTTTGTCAAAATTAACCACTCACCTAACTGCTTGTCCTATTCTTGTGGCAGAGAATTAAACTTTTTGCCTACATATGCTGTAGACTGATAACAGTGTTCTTTAACTAGTATTACCAAAAGTTTACCACATAAATTTTCACATATCAGAAAATTATAAGCTTCAATTAGAAGCTTAATAACAACTGCAGCACTGTTATAAAACTCTTTCCTCTAATTTTTTATTTTCCAAGCAGCAATTTCAATCTAGCGACTGTGAAATATTGTGATTTTTTTAATATATGAAAATACTGAGATAAAATCATTCACACATGGAGTTGAGGTATTTCCCATTGACTTCTGACATTTTTCAAAGACATTAGAATGGTTTTAAAGAAGTTCAGGCTCCTAGAATCTGCTGCTGATAGCTAGCCTACTAGAATGAGTGGTCTGAGATGTCAAACGCAGCTTTGGCTTACTGTTATGGACTTAAAAGTCTTGGCTGAATCTGTAACCTCAGAATATATGATTTGCAGGCTCCAAGGTTTGCCATATACCAGGTTTATTCCAAGGAACCGAGCTTCCCTAAATATCCCTTGGTTTATTTATCTCCAAGTTCTAGACTTCTACCGGCTTCTCAGTAAACGAAGTAGGCAGCCATTACTCTTACTTGAATACTAAGATTGAGTAATTCTCAAAATAATATTCTACAGTTCCACAGTAATTAAAAAAGTTCTAAAAACTGTATTGTATAAAGGTCAGATTAAATGACTACAGTTATCTTTACTGGCTTTACAATCTACTAAGATTTTATGAATATCAATTCTTATTCATTCTGTACTAATAATTTTAGGCAATGTCAGCAGCCATCCCAGATCCCTAATATCTCCCACAGCCTTAAGTCTGCCTGCATTATCAGACTAGAGAGGGTGCCCCTTGCTTTCTCTCTCCTAGACCAGCAATCCCTCTGCTTCAGCTCCACATGAGCACACAGGTACATAGTGAGTGCCCTGCATTAGTCTCATGTTTTTCTGCAAGGATGCAGTTTTTAAGTGCCTTGCTGTATGCTGAATACAGAATTTGGAGCTCTGCAGGATTATCATGGGACCAACACACGCTGTCGGAACGCATAGTGTAGAAAACTTACTTGTCAATTACCTAGAAAATTAAGTATAAAAAAGGTGCACAGAGATCTGGATTCAGCCAAAGAGTCAGTTTAACCTGAAATGTTAAGAAGCTAAATTAAACCATTCGAGGAGTCATCTCCACTTTGCTGTCTAAGCAATCAGTGGTGACTTCATGGCTGCTGGCTGTAGGCCTAAGATTAAACTGTTAATTAATTAAAAATATGTTGAGTCTTTACCCTATCAAAACCTAACCATATTATAGTTTACTTTGGTTTACTCCTTAGAAATCTCTTTTCAATGATTGAACAAATGCTAACATATGGCCTGTGACAGATTTACATGTGTATGTGCCCTTGCTACATGCCACAAGTCCTTCTGGACAGGAGTTAGATTTTAACTAATGGAATTGCAGCTTAAATTTTATCTAAGAAGTGGTTGAAGAAAATGGAGCAAGAATAAGATTAAATTTTAAATGAGCACTATGACCAGGGAGGAGAAAAAAAAGATAACTGCTATACTTTTATAATTTTTGTGGTGCTACCAGTTTTGCAGCTATATACCATTAACCAGCCTTTGTATCTCAGGTATACCAATGCATTTATACCTCAGTTTTCCAGAAAATTCATGGACAGATGACTTGTACTATGCTAATAAAATATCCTCATAAAATTCTAGTAAAGCATCCCAGTAAAATACCTTAACTTGGAGTTTGCCTTCCTGTATTCGGCCCTTCCATGAAGCTGTAAATTTAAGGCTGTCCACTGAACAACTCATTACTCTGCAAAAGAAACACATATACAGTAAATCTTACAGACATGTAACAGGAAATCAAAGAAAAACCAAAACAAATGTATTTTCAGTGTGTATCACATCACACTCTTACTTTGACTAAAAATACATCTTTATTTTAATCTAAGAAAATAACAATCAGCATTTAAACAAGTAACTCACAGCTATTTCACTTAAAGGCAAGAAATAAAAATGAGATGACTAATGACAGCAATTACCATAACTTGTGGATCTGTGTCCTGAAAATTAACCATCTTCACGCACAGAGAACAATGGCACATTAGCACAAATAGGCAGATTATTTTTCACTCACCTTGCAGTCTCCTGGCGTAAGGCATTGAGAAATGTGTCTGGATGAAACAGCTCTGAAAGGTCAAGGGTATCTGACAATAGTTTCTGCTTCTCTGCTTTTTCTACCCAATTCTAAAAGATAAAATGATTAAAACAAACAAATAAAAAAGCAAATAAGGAATCTTGATGTTATTGCTTGATTTTTCAACATTTTGAGTTAATGTGGGTTTGTCAATAATTATGATTCATGAAAAGTGTTTGTGCAAATATACTGTAACCTCAAAGATTAATATTAATGTCAATTATTTAAATCTAGTAAAAAGGAAACAAACGCCATTTAAAAGTATAAAGAATACCTGCAGTTTATGTGTAACATAACTCATCTGCTCTAAATAAACTTGTTTTATTCTTTATACAGTGCAGTTCACCTTGTACAGTGAAAATTTACCAAGCTTCTATCATTGATAAAACCCTATTTCACCTTTACTTACAGGGGAGTTTATGTTTTCCATCACAATGGCTGCCATTAATGTCTCTGCTCTAAGTTCAGGCAAATAACTGCATTCTTTTCAAGTATGCTTTAAGATCATTCTTTTGTATAATTGGCACGTTATATTCAAGAAACACTTGATTTTCAATCAGCAGTAAGTTTCTATAAGCACTTACCTTTCAAAAAAGAAAACATATCTCCTAGTACTGGGTTAATGCTGCCATTATTAGTGTATTAGTTTGAGACATGAATTCAGAGAATTTATTATGAGATAAAAACTGGCTCTGTTATATTCTGCAATAAATGAAACTAATAAAGGCGGGGGGAATAACTGTTCTCAGTCATCCTCACAGAACACGTCTCAACCTTCTTCCACCCTTTCTTACATGCAGCTATAAAGCCTGTCACTAGAGCAGCAAGCTCGGAATTTCCCATCAGTGCGACACATTATGTGCCAACATGAGAAAAGAGATACACATTGTACCTTGAAATCCTGATAAACCTTGTGTCCCAAGTAACGCAATCTGAGTTTGAGCCTCAAAATACTAATAATAGCAGACTGCAGAGTTTGTTATCTTCAGACAAGTTATTTAGGTACCTGAGTGGTTGTGCAACAGTCCACACTCAAAATCCTCCTTTGAAACTTTTATAATGTAGCTCTTTGGAGGATATAGTCACGGTCCTGACTACAGTACTGTAGTATAAACCTGAAGTCACTATATAACCTACTATATAAGCGGTTGCCAGCCATATGCTTCTGCACAGAAAAATTTAGTGTTCTAGGCCAGGCTACTGGCAGGGGAGTTGGAACTAAATGATCTTTAAGATCCCTTCCAACCCAAACCCTTCCGTGGTTCAACAAATCCTAAGCCAGAAACTAATCAGAAACCAAGATTCCACATGATATCTCCAAATAGAAAGAGACAATTTCCGCTCTTTTTTATATACCAACGACTAGAAGATTATAAAATTGCTCTACTCACTGAATAAAAAATCTTGAAAGTTAGACTCTCATTACACACCGAATCTGCCAAGCATCAATATCTCATTTGAAAAGTACTTTACTGTATTCTTTGAATTGCTCACTGAATAATAATAATAATAGTTCCATACAAGCATTTTGGAACAGACAAAATCATCTAAAATGCAAGTAAATATCACTCAGTGAATTTTATTTTGTTGGTGTGTCACACACATCTCCATAATGTTTCCACCATGTTCAAACCTTTAATCAGTGATCTTTTTATCTGCCACATCACTGATTATGAGCCCTCAACCCAAATGATTATGAATCAGTTAGGAGATGTTTGCTTTCCATTTTCATTAGATAAATGTACACAGTTAATGACTCTTGTCTGCATGATTCTTTTAATGACTTTATGTAACCATTTCTTTTATCATATAGCAGTAACTCTGCATTCTGGTTAGGAGAGATTTTGTAAGTTGTTTTGTGTAATAAAAGTAGACATATTAATTTCAACTTATATTTAATATAATCATTCTACTGCCATCATCAAATAAACTTTTAATATAACTGCTAAAGAGAAACACTGCCAGGAACACAGATGTTTACATTCCATCCAAATAAAAGACCATTATGGGTGATATTAATTCCAAACTTATATAACTAATTAGCACTAAAATATATACACAATAACAAAAGCTTTTGTTAGATCACAAAAACAAAGTTCATAATGGCTTGTACTGCTCTACATAAAGTTGAAGATGTAGCTCATTTATAGCCAATTAATAAAGAGTTTTTTAGATGCAATAAAATGGTAATAAAATGTATTTTACAACGCAATTGTAAAAAAACATCCTTATGTTTATTTTAGTTTTACATGATCACATGGCAGCATGTTAGTGAAGTGCTACAGTCTCAAAAGACAACAGCAGTCTATTAGGTGGATTTTTTTTTATTATACATCCACTGCCACTGCCACAAAGCTTGGAAGAGATCAGGTGTTAAAGAGAAGGAAGTTTAAGCTAAGCTGGAGAAAGAATGATGTTTCTTGAAAAGCAGAAATCTTGCAACAGATAATTCCCCTCTCACCCAACTCCTGTAAAAACATATATTGACTGCATTTGACAAAGTTATGCAAAGTTGGTTGATTTCTTACTCATCCTGGACAGCCACGTAACATTTCAGTCTGAAGGTCTTTTTCCATCACCAACTCAGTAGAAAATTTTGTCTTTCCTGCCAGGTAGGCCACAACAACACATGCATTTGTCACTTCTCAGCTGCATTACAGTAAGAAGGCTACCATAAGCTCCAAGAATGTGTAAAATTTAGCTACCTGTCTCTTTGTGGCTCAGGCCAGTACCCATGCCTTTGCAACTGCTTCCTCACTCCCAAGTCTCATAACATGGTCTTTGAGAGGTTTGCTGCAGTTCGGGTTTCCTTCTTCAAAACAGCTAATAATCAAGATCTAAATTCACTTAAGGCTACTTTTGGTGTATTAATTATTAATACATTTTTGTCTAGACACAGAAGCTATAAAAGGTATATCAAAGCTTAAATAGTGTATAACTTTTTTTTTAAAATAAATTAATATTATATCAAGAATTTCTATTATACTAAAATTGTGATCTACAAGTCTAAATATCCTAAGCCAGAAAATATTTTTATTATGAAATAAAATTAAAAAATCACTCTTCTTTGCAATTGTTTATTTAAAAATTTCATTATTTCAGTATTTCATTATTTCAATATCTCCTGAATCTTTCTTATTAAAATTAAACTAGAAATTTAAGTTGGAACTATGATGGATTATTTTAGAAAATTATGATTATAAATATAGTATCAAAACTTATCAGCAATACCCAAAATGCTTGAAAAGCAATTCCTAGCAGGATATTTGAAAACTTTAATTAATGCGGGGTTCTGTTTGCTATAATGAAAATATTTTCTTTTCTTTATTTTCTTACAAAAACAAGTAACTAAGTGTGGTCTCACGTGGTTCAAATAATATTTTTTCATATATCTTAGTATCCAAGAAACATCTATTTCATTTGTGGAGAGAAGCCTTCCTTATCATCTCTAATCCCAAAGTAAACTGAGCACCCCATTGAACAGTGGATAGAATAAGAAGGCTGCCAGACTTTCACATTATCATTTATACAACTTCAGGATCACAGAACTCATCTAAATTGAATCACATACCTGTCCTTCACCAGTTTTAATTAATTCCAAATGTATTTTCTTCCACTGTATTTTTCTGTTGCAGTGGTCCCAAAAGAGAATTTATATTGAAAAAAAACCCATATAAATCACCACAGAAGTGATTTCATTTCTGTGTCTAGATGGACCACTGTATTCAGTGTTATATGAACATGCATAGCTAGAAACCATGCAGTACAATTCTGGTTTTCCACTAGTTTTAGAGGGATTCAACATTACTAGGGAAAAAAGGTGCAGGACTTTGAATAATTCTGAAAGCAAATAATGCTGAGTACCACTGACAGAGGAGTAAGTATTCAGTTAACCAGAGTTTACATTGAACAAAGGTCAAAAAAGCAGTTCTGTTTTCCTCAAAGTGCAGAAGCTGTTGCATAGGTGTGCTCCTAAGTGTTGGCATTCAGTGGTAAACAACAGCAGGAGTGATCGTATTACAGTTCAAGGAAATGAAATACAGGCATTTTTACAGGCCCAGAGGCAGTAATGTGAAGGTTCTAAGGAACAACTGGCATACAATTTGCTCCCTTGTGGTAATTTTTTTTTTTTTTTTTTTTGCAAGTGAAATCCTTGAGAGATTATTCTTGAAGTACTTATCCTTTATTAAATGAACATGTGAATATTGCCATATTTCAGGTATACGATAGGGTGACCAGCACATACTGTCTTTCAAAGGGTAAATAACACAGTCACTTGTTTGGTTTAAAATGTTTCTTTTCCCTTCCCTTCCCTTCCCTTCCCTTCCCTTCCCTTCCCTTCCCTTCCCTTCCCTTCCCTTCCCTTCCCT